>JARHVA010001000.1:2047500-2310000 GCA_037957365.1 Torreya grandis | reverse complement strand
TCATTTGCTCCTAACTTAGAATTTATCACCCTAGATTACAAAAATTTTAAGTACATCATGCCTACACATTTTAGTATCTTGGATTTCTTGCATTTGTTTATTTTTTCCCTTTAGTTTCTTTGGGTTTGTCCAAAGAATTTTTTGTTCCCTCTATGATTAAATTTAAAGAATTATAAAAAACCCATCTAACATTAAAGGTAAGTTAAGGTATAAATACATTACTTTTATTTTAATTTATTTCATATATTCCATTTACTTTAAATTATTTTATCCTTTAAAATTATACAATTTATTTAGCTCAATGTTGTGGGTTCTTATGTTCCTTTCTTGAAGAACCATTCCATGCTACAATTATTTTACACATGATGATATTTAAGTGGGTCATATGTATACACACAATATTTTAAAAATTTATCAATTACTTATGTTTTCTCTCTTATAAGAGAATGTTGAGTCTCAATCTCTCTCAGTACACACCTTAAAGGGTGCACCATAAAATGTTTGGGAAGACTATTAGTGTTTTGCAATATTATTTTCCCTTATACCACCACTTGAAACCAACACAAAACTCTCCTATACACTTCTCTAATATTTGACACCTACCTTACATATTCCTTTAATAAATTCACCACCTCAAATACCCCTTAACTAAACCAAAACCTATTTTTGATTTTTATCAAACAAATTTGGTGTGGGCTAACCTTGTAATTATAATATATGAGCACATTATATTATTAGGTTAACCTTGGCCAACCTATTTTAGGACCTAACTACTATTATTAATTAAGGATATAGGGTCGATTGGGACGACTCTATCGACTAAAACTTTGAAAGAGTTTAGGGTTGGATCTAACTATATAAACACATTATTTTCACCATTTCAAAGAGAAAGAATTAATCATTCTTTTTTTTATTCCTTACAATCTACTCTTCCACAATTCTACTTAAAGATTCATTGCTTAGGGTTTACACTTAGAGAGAAGAAACTTATTTTTTGAAAGATTGAGATTCACTAAGAGGTTATTTGCTAGAGTATAGTACATTGCCCATTCTTAGCTTCTTGAATAATACACAAAAACCTCTTGAAAAGAACCATTATCCAAGGGAGAGATTGAGTCTAGATGGGTTCTTATTCAAGGTAAGTATCTCTAACTCTTACTCCTCTATTTTAGAAGATAGAAGTAACATAATTAATGGATTTTTAATGTATTTATCTCTCCATTCATTACATAGGTTATATTTATATTAAATTAACTTAGTTATTATATGCATGTTTACATTTATTTTTATTACCCCCATTTTGTGCCACATTCTCTGGTGAGAACTAGGTTAGATTTTGATTTACTTTTCATTTCCTTGTGAATAATAAAACATAGGACATAGCTAGGGTTATTTCATGGTGTTACTTGACTAAATACTTTGTAACTCTCTCTAGTGATAGTTTTATGGTAAGGAAACCATTAGTTAGGTCTATAAGATCCATATTGGTCATGAAACTTATTGTCTAAATGTACCAACAAGTGGAAGGGATATTGTGATTTATCTTCTTCAAACTATGATTGATTTATAGATCAGCTTCACGTTCAATTGAATACATGTAATTTTCATTGAAAAGAGATATATGTAGGATTAAGTCTTGAGATAATTCTTTTTGACAACTAGATATTAGTACTATAACATTGCAAAATGAATTTTGAAAGAGATTAATTATTGTGTTTTCTTTAAAACCTTCTCATTATTAGTATGTGTTTGTTTATAATAATTGACAAGGAAAGTAATGTATAAAATTATAATAAATATGACATATTGTAATATAAAATAGATAATGGATGTATCCAAGTTGCACATATTTTATGATAATTATGGTTTAGAAAAAAAAATAGAAAAACCTAAGTGATCTAGGGTTTGATGTTCAAATATTTGGTTCACCAAATTTTAATCCCTAAAATGAAATGGTGAGGTATGAATTTAAATTTAAGGTTAGAGTTAAGAATACAAAAATAAAATGGCACAAGGGTGATAATTAGATCTATAAGAATCTAAATAAATGCTAAAATTAGATATAAACATATAGTAAATTTAATATGTTGATATAGTCTAAATATATAAAATACAACTAGGATAGATATAGAAATGAAAAATAATAGATTAATTAGTTTATTCTAATGATAATACATTTATATATCTAGAAAAGACTAAAATTATATGGGAATTTTGATCTGGAATAATTTTTAGATTCTAGATCTAATGTCTATGGTTTTTTGGATAGTTACATCAGCCCTAGATTATTGTGTCAATGTTTTTTGAGTTTGATGATATTATCACGTATGAAATATATGGTGAAGTAAGATGCAAAAAAATATTTTATTTTGGGTTTAGATTCACATTTGTTTTAGTGCATTCAGATCTAAGTCATGGATTGTTTCTTCTTATGAAATGGTAAAACCCTAGATTTCCATCTTTAATGTGACCTTGGGGGAAAATGGGTTAATGGGCATATGGTTTTGAGATAACCTTAATGACCTTGATGTCAAATAACACTACCTACATATCTAATATAGATAATAGGGCCTTAGACTGATGTATTTCTCCTCTATGCATTGGCTTGTGTGTGAATCATGTAATGTGTGTAAAATAGGTATAATAGTGACCTAGATTGTAATTTGTAAAATTGGGCTCTTGGGCTGATCCTTTAGTAATTAAAACTTGTATATGTGAAACCCCTATGATTGGTTTGGAAATAGGAATAAATAGGTAAACTTTGATCAATTTAATTCTCTTTTATTGTTATTTATTATTTTTTTCTAGGTTTCATAGGTGACAAATGAATGATGGTTGATATTATATTTATATTATTCTATTTGGAGTAATGAATCATAGTAAATCACTTATCCTAACCATTAGGATACATTTAATTTTCAAACTGGATGACTTTAGGTCATTGGACACTTGTGTTAGGGTAGGATAATAACTTTAATGCTACTATCTATCCCAAATTTTAGTGTCTAAGGAGTAACAAGATAGGTACATGCTAAAAACTTGTAGAGGTGTAAGATAAGTATATTTTAAAGAAATATATAATATATGTTTCATAAATATAATATTTTTTGGACTAAGATATATTGGCCAAGGGGCACAAACATAAAGCAAATGTGAGGCTTCCAGAAGCAAGGAGAGTGTATAACTAAGAGGAACAACCAAAGTCTGAGTTTGCCAAATGTATAAAATTGAGGTGATACATAATAAAAAAAATGTCATCTACATAAAGTATAAATCATAACTAATTTTTTGGAAAAATACCCTTTAGAATTTAGTGATCTCATTGAAACCAATTTCCCAAAATAAGTTATATGGTAAATAGATAAATCCATGGTCTTTTATTCCCCATGATAAATTGACATAAAAAATTACTTGGTTTATTTTATCTATCCCAAAGGTTCCAACTAATATGAAATGTGATGTCTAATTTCATGATTTTTGATGAGATTTTGAATCAAAAGACTTTAAAAAATATGATCCTTAAATGCATTAACCAAGGGGAGTATGAGAAACTCCTTTTACAGTGTCATAGTGTCATTTATAGTGGAAATTTTTTTGGCCACATTACCAGTCACAAGATCCATAAGATGGGCTAATTTTGTCTCACCATTAAAACATGACATAATATATTACATATGGAAATTTGATAAGTGTCAATATTTCTCCCATGATATTCACATCTTTTCCTGATCACTTCAACCCACTACTACACATTAGCTCTTTTTCAATTGAGGGATAGATCTAGTATGAAATATTTATACCCCTTATTTTAATGGCCACCATTTCAATATCATGGCCATTTAATAATTTACCTAGTGGGTGGAATAAATTCCCTTGACAAATGCCACCATCATGATAATTGTTAAATTCATTTTGAATCAGATCATTCATATATTTAGGGTTACACATATCATAACCATAGATAATTGATTCCATTTTAATAAATCTAAGACTAGTGAACTATGTAATAATTTTTTTATATATCATCACATGGAATATTTTTAATATCCCTAATACAACAATAAAGTTAAGGCTACAAAAAAGACTTTAAAATTAATTATGGTCAATATTGTGTAAGATAATAAAATATGATGGCATCTTTAACCCCATAATACATTATGGGCTTATAATATGTGCATGTATATGCCCATTAGGGAAAACCACTATTTGTTTTTCAAATATGAATCATTTTTTCCCATTGAGGTATAAATCCTAAGCCTTCATGTTTCACTTCATGATCTCTTACATCATGAAGAGTTTAGGAGTACGTGCCTAATTAAGATACAAAGTTTAGATGATCATTAGCTTGTAGATAAAAAACCATATCACTTATGCATATCACATTTTATACTAGTATAATAACAACATTCATGATCACTCTTTTCAATTAAGATACCTTATCCTAAGACTTGATAGAAGAATTGATAACAAGGAAGGATAGTTTTGAAAATTCAAACTTAGTTGGTTATACCTATATTAGGCAATTAAAGACTTTATAAATGGATCTATTCGATTATTCACCTTAGAGGGTAATTATTTCAATGAATATGTTATTTTATATAAATATTGCATAACAAAAATGTTCATTATTTTTGTATTTTTATTATATTTCAATTATTTAGTTAGGATAATTATTTAACTAATAGTTTCAATGATATTTTTTAATAATGTAGCATTTAACTTCATCCTTTTCATATTTCCATAATAAAATTTATAAATTAATCTAAGAAACATAAGATAATAATTTTATCTGGGTCTTTATGGGAGTTGTATACCTCATTCCCATACACTTTCATGTTAACTTATAAATTCAAGCCTAGAACCTAGTCTATAAGCTTATCCATGACAAAATATCCTTTCTTAGTTATCTCTATGAAAAATCACTGACATGCTCAAATAGGTAACCTTTCATAATTATATTAGTCCTTGATTATAATTCCTTTCATATTAATAGTTGCATGTGGCATAGATTTTTTGATAAGAGCCACCCCCCATGTGTGTGTGTGTGTGTGTGTGTGTGTGTGTGTGTGTGTGTGTGTGTGTGTGTGTGTGTGTGTGTGTGTGTGTGTGTGTGTGTGTGTGTGTGTGTTTGTGATATATATATATATATATATATATATATATATATATAGAGAGAGAGAGAGAGAGAGAGAGAGAAATTATATAAAATCAAGATTATGTAAGAAAAAAAGGTAATTATACATATCTTACCCTTTAATAATACTTAGATATGAGACCTCACATATTAATAGTTATTTTTTCTCAAAATTGGGGGATAAGTCCCTTACCCACCCATATTTATTCTTTGGTGATGAGCCCGTGTGTCTTCCAAGCCACATAAGACTAAGTGTAAGGGGTCACAAAAGAAAAAAATGAGGAAAAATAAAAAGAGGTGTCTAAAAATAATTAAAACACATAAATTTTTTATTTATAAAATATTTTAAAATTATAATGTTTCCTATTTTACCAATTTTGTTATGGTTGTCTATCACTTGATACAAGTTTTGATACCAACAAAACTAGTGTCTTATAACCTTAACAAGAAGTTAAACTATTAACATAGATTGTAAGTATTATATAAACCTCTTATTCATTGTGAAAATTTTATGTGTATTTTTCCTATTTAATTATTCTACTTATCCCATATTCCATTCATTTCCTATGGTAGATTAGATGAAATTACTCATGTGAATAAACTAGTTCAATTGTTACCTAAAAATCTGCCATTAGTGCATTTGTATTTTGTAATAATTCATAATATTAAAATTACAATAATTATTTTGTCACATTAAAAATATATACATGTATACAATTTTATAAAAATAATTATCCATAGCATTTCATCACATTCTTTGACATCTAAAGTGAAAAAATAAAAAATCATCCATTACAAGAAATACAAGGATGTCAGATATTATTAAAACCAAAAGTGGGTCATATATATAGGTAGGTGTGTGTGTGTGTGTGTGTGTGTGTGTGTGTGTGTGTGTGTGTGTGTGTGTGTGTGTGTGTGTGAATTCATTCATATGCATAAAGTTTTATCAAATAGTACTCCACATTAAGGGGTAAATTTTTTCTAACAAATAAAAACCCCAAAAAACTACAATAATCCTAGAGCTATATTGTAATCAACCCTATTGTTAGGCTCTTCCCAAGGAAAAATTCCTAGGGATATTTATCTTTAGAATTTGAGAAGGTCCAGATGTAGAATGGTGAGGAATAAAACTCCTAATACTCCAATCCTACTACCTTGGCCTAAATACCAATATTTTATACTATCTATTTGATAATCTCATAAGTTCCATTATATGTATGAGAAAATGTGTTAGTGTTTTTTCCACAATCATAATATGCCTTGGATTAGTAAGGAGTTGATCCCTACTGATCTTAGTGCCCACTTGTAACAAGTCCACCAAGGAATCCATAATCAATCACATCCACTCCATGATAAAATATTAAAATACATTTACACATTTACATATGTTAAATAAGCTGGTCAAATTTATAAATAAAACTCAACAATGTATAAAACATACTAAACTACAATAGAATCTCAAGACAAAATAATGTAATAACTCACTAAGATCTCCTTTCTATTATTTAAGGATCGACTCCTCATCCTACTAAATCTCTTAAACACCCTATCCATAGCTACAAGATCATATTTTAAAGGGTCATATCATTCTTCTCTTATAATTACCACTATATGTTGATGTTATTATAGTCATGGGTCTATCTATTATGTTGGTAATTTTAATGAATTTTATTGTTATTATTGTGGTGTATACTATGGATGATACTACAAGCCACTACCACAAAATTCTTATTCCAATTTTTCTATTGTTTCTAAAACCTACACTTCAACTCCTTTTATTATAACCTAATAACTAGCTTATTATCCTCCTCCTTATCACCCAATGGCCACTAAAAACATAGGAATCCATAGATTCAATTCATGCTACCCTAGTATCCTAAACCATCCATCTATGATATCCCACTTATATAATTCTTGATGAATGGGTAGATTGGATACATATTATATCAAAAAATATTAAGGAACCTTATTAATATGGTGATAATCCACCTAACTATGTCAATCACATAGATATCATGCACTCTCATAGGCCATAAATTTGATGGCATCATCACCCCACTGACCATACATATTTTGATAAGGCATCATAATCAAACCCCCAAATGTCATTATGTCCATTTCCTATGGTGAATCCTTGATGCAAAAAATACATGTCAAATTGGAAGCCCTAATGGCTCAAATTGATCTTATAATAAAACCCTTTTGGTAGAGGATCATATGTTTGTATACCCAATACATAATGATTATTGGGTGGCTGATAGATAGATCACCCATCCATGATATCCAACATATATCCCTATAGGCCTTTGAAAACACATCTTATGACTATAAAAATCTCCTATTTCACTTCACAATCATCCTCACTATTGGATCCCAACTATACAAGAGATTATACATCCCCTTGTCTCCCACCTAGTGTGATGTCATAATCCTAATGATTTACTTACCAGTGTTTGGGATTATAGTGCAATCAACCTTGAAAATATTACTCCCTATGTAACACCCACATAAATTACATTTTGATCCCAAAATTAATCCAACAATATTTTGGATTCAAATCTATTAGTAACCTCATATAGTATCATTGTCCTAGCTATAATTGATATCCCAAGTATATTGTATATGTCTACCAGGGTGATCATCTCCTTAAGAGATTGATGGAATCATAAAGTGTTTAGGTCCATGTTCCAACAATTGAATAGGTCACACAATATCCTACTCATTTTGGAGACTATCCCTAACCATGCAATGTTTAGTATCCCTGCTCTATCTATAATTACAGTCTCCTCTACCATTAGTGATCATAATACACATAGGATAAACTCTCGCTCCCCATCCCTATTCCATCAAATGGAGAATCCTTGAAAAAAAAAAAATAGCGTGAGTTAGTTTTTTATCTTTAATTTTTTTTAAAAACTTTCCAAATAGAGTTGTGGAGAAATCACTGATATTTATAGGTATTGATTATGAAACTACTACGGTAGATTGTAGAATTATTGGTCTTTATAGATTAGTAGTTACATAATAACCATGGTAATTATTTAACCACCAAACTTGATTGGTGTTTTAATATTGTTGTGGTGGTTATTAAACCATCAATGTCGAAGCATAAATTTTGATGTTCAAAGACCAATGGTTTTTTCCTTCAATTGGTAGTTCCATATGTAGTTCCCTTCTACCCAAAAACCATTAAAAAAACCAAAAAATGAATGAAATTTTACAAAACTTTAGAATTTTCCTAGCCTATAGATTACCATAAAAACCCCCATGTAATAATTTTTCATTTTAAATTACTAAGGTATATTTTCAACAAGATTTTAAACCTAGTGATACAACATAAAATTTGAGATAATGTCATGCCCAAAATTTTCATGACTAAAACCATGAAAAAATAGGACAATTTTTTAATATATATATTACAAAACTTAAATGATCATTAAATATACATTTAAATATAATTATATTCACAATTCATACAAACAAACTCACATTCCTAATAGTGACCTCATGAACGCTATTCTACTATTTCAAAAATACTCTCTAAACAACGTGTAGGATCACAAACAAAATTATAATCTTATAAGTGAACCTAACACCCCCTTGGAATAAAATACCAAAAATAATACTCAAATAATTTTAAGTGGGTTAGATCAACCACTATCTTGAATTATTCAATCTAACTCTTTGTTGTGCTAAAAAATGTCTCTTTGCAAATCCAACCAATCACATGGTTCGGTTCATAGTTAAGTCATATTTACAACTATTTTTAACTCAATTAAAATTCATATAAAGTGTTAAAAAAAATGATAAATTTGATATAAAAACTCTAAATGGATCTAAAATATCTCAATTAATCCACTTGATAAGGTATTACTCAATCTCAATTATTGGATCAATTCAACCATAATTATCAGATTCAGTCAAAGGTGAGGAATCCCTAGAAGTTATTATGGAAGTCGATAAAGAATTCAAACAATTTTTAAAGTTATATAATAATATTTTATAAAAGATTTTGGATGTTTTTTAGGATTATTTTTTCATATTGATCCCTCCTCTCCTTGCTCAACTTTAGAGGACTATCATTAAAGATGTGTCCAAGCTTTTGGTCTTTTTCCCATTTTAATCAATTTTAAAATTTTATTTGATAGATGCTTGATTAGTATAGTTATTAATTTAACCATATATATATATATATATATATATATATATATATATATATATATATATATATATATATATATATATATATATATATATATATATACAAGAACTACATTTTAGATCTTAAAATTAAAAATTGAAGGTATTTCATTATTTGACTTCTCTGGTGGCCATTAATAGTTATCTAGGAATTTGATGGTTCTAGAGATATTCTTAGAAACCATAATATGTTTTAACTCATTATAAATTTTATATATATAATTTATAATGAGTTAAAACATATTATGGTTTCTAAGAATATCTCTAGAACCATCAAATTCCTAGATAACTATTAATGGCCACCAGAGAAGTCAAATAATGAAATACCTTCAATTTTTAATTTTAAGATCTAAAATGCAGTTCTTGTATAAGGGGAGAAAAATTATATGGGTTTATATTAATGATTAAAAATCACCTAAAATAATCAACCCTTCCTCATATTATGAAATTCAATATGGAACCAGACAAGTTCAATCATAAGGGACATAAGGAAAAAATATTGATCCTAAGATGTGCAGATAAGTTTTTTAAAAGTTATGGGAATAATTAAAATTAATAAACAATAAATTAAACATAATTATTCTTTAAAAATAAACTTACTTCTTTCAAAATATATAAAATATTTACAATCAAATCATATAAATATAATATAACCTATCGAACATAGTAAAGCCTAAAAGAGGGGAAGTCTCTTGAAGGAAAAATTTATTTTTTGTTATAATTAAGTAATGTAACACTTTTGTATCTATGTCAATGACAAAAATTCTGTAATAAATTAAAACATAAATAACAAATAAACCCTAAAGAATTGTAAAACAAATGGAAATGAAAATTAAATAAGGAAAATGTAATAAATACCAACACTAGTCTAACAAAATCCAACTATAAGTTACATAACTACTCACTGATATTAATTTAATAACTAAATTAAAACATATAATACTATGAATATTAACAAAAATGGATCTAAATATTAAAAAAATAGAATATAAATATCAAATAAACTATCTAATTAATAAATTAACTTAGAATAAATGATAAAACAAAGAAAAATAAAAATAAAGACAAAAAACAACTTTATCTATTAAAAATAAACAAATTAAGGAATAAGAAACCAATAAAATAATAAAAATCAAACTAATATCTAGGAATAATGAAATAAATGAGACTAATAAATAAATGAATAAACTAATGTTAGGATCTAATCTAAATTAGATTGATGATCTAAACAACTAAGAAAGTAAAAAATGAATTAAAGTATACAACTAAGTAAAATAAATAGTGCAAGACATGTAAAATAATTAACTTAGGAGTATGAAAAAATACTTTAATTTATAAAAAATTTAAATATTCATATTACAAACACATATTTCAACAAAAGATGACTTTAATATATAGTCTAATAATCTATCATAAAATGCAATGTTTTAATCATTATTAGGGTAAATTATATGAAGTTTTGTGCATAAGACTTCATATATTCAATCATAAAAGACATTAATACTTGACAATAATTTTGATAATTGGTTATAAATAAAACAAGAAACTATAAATACCTACATTATTCAAGCATATTATATCACCATGAAAGAAGATATTGTTTGATCTATCTGTAAGTAATTATTCAATCTCATATATGCTCTCATGTAAGAAGAAGGATATTGAATATGAAAATCAAATATCTCTTAAAACATGTATGTTTTATCCCTTTGTTATGTGTTTTAAATATCCTTATTAAAAAATTCATTAAAGGTGGTTATGTATTAAATTTTCAGCTAAATTTTAGTTATTTATGGTTTTAAAGTTAATTAAATTTAAAAAATTATTTACTTTATTATTAATTGCTTTATAAGATATAATATTATAGGTTAAGTTATAAAAATTGAGGATATATGTGAGGATGGAGTGAGGAGTGAGTATTGAGGATATGGAAGTATCAAAAGGATTCTAAATTGGAAAAGGGGGATAGGGATGGTTTTTAGGGTTTGCTAAAGAATCTCAACCCATGAGTGGGGCCTTTGGTCAAGGGCATTAAAGCACATGATCCTTTTGGAAAAATGTGGTCAAGGATGATTATCTACTTAGAGAAGAGGGCATGAAAGAGACAAGGTCTGGTTCCTAATAGGATGTGGGCTAAAAAACTTAAAAGGTAAAATTGCATAGCAAGAGGAAATTTACCCCAATCAAGAATTCCTTGTTTCCAAGTGTAAACACATGAATACAAAATAGGTTAGTTCATTTGTTAGAAAAATTAAATAACATGTATTATGATAATTTTTCCTAATATTTGGAAAGACTTGAATCAATAAACAATGAAATATAAATCTAAACAAGATGTTTTTACCTTTTATTTGGATGTCCCTTTTGAAGCTGACTCACATGCATGTTTGTGACTAGATATATTTGATCAAAAACTTCCCCAATTACTATATAGTGAGATTTGGGATCAATCATAGGATAATATATAAATATTATAGGAGTATTTTTTTTATAATAAATATTTTAATTAGTCTATGGTGAGCCTTGTATTTATAGGTTTGGAAAAGTGATAAAGATTGTCTATCTCAATATGAGAATCAATGGCCAAAGATGATTCAAAATTGGTGGACCAAAGGAAATTTGTTTAGGATTTAATATTTTAATTAATATTCATGGTTTTTCAAATTTAGATATTTTTTGCATTTATGTTAATAATTTGGATTCATGACTTTTATGGCTAATGATGTCATGTTGATGTCACATTTAGATATTTTAAGAATTTATGAATTTTCAAAATTAGATATTCATTATACCATGTATTTTTAACTTAAACTTTTAATTAGATTTTATTAGTTAAGTAATATTTATTAAACTTTTTTAATTATTGTAATTTAATAACTTTTCATGTAGAAATGGTTGAAAATGTCAATTTGCTAGGTCAGAATTTGAATGTAGATGATTTAGAGGAAGGTGATGATTATGTATAGTGAATTTCCCCATTTATGGATACATCGATATACTTCATAAATTACATGTGATGTGTGTGGATGAATTAGATAAATTTATTGGTTCTTGATCTAGTTTGTGCATTATTGAGGGAAGTTATTCTGACTTACAATTTCAACATGGTAATGGTGAAAATTGGATGTCTACATTTTACCTCTAATTTAAAGGGAGTGGTGAGACATTTACATGAAGCAATGAACTTTAAAAAAATTAAAAGGTTTATTTAATTGATCATGGTTATAATAAATTATCTCATTATATCTTTTGTTCGTTTATGCACTTAAATATGCTCACTTCTCTCTATCCCTAATTTCATCTTATAGTCATCCATTTAATTTAATTTATTAACTATCCCTATCTTATCTAATAGTATAAGCACCCTTAATTTTCATCCCAACCATATATATATGTATATATATGTGTGTGTGTGTGTGTGTGTGTGTGTGTGTAGACACACACACACACACACACACATATATATACACACACATATATATATATACATATATATATATATATATACATATATACATATATATATATATACATATATACATATATATATATATATATATATACATATATACACATATATATACATATATATACATGTGTATATATATACATACATACATACATACATACATACATACATATATATATATATATATATATATGTATGTATACATACACACACACACATATATTATGTATATATATACATATATATACATACATACACACACACACACACACATGTATATATATACATATATATACATACATATATATATATGTATATATATATATATATATATATATATTTATGTATATATATATATATATGTATGTATGTATATATATATATATATATATGTATGTATGTGTGTGTGTGTGTGTGTGTGTATGTATATGTATATGTATGTATATATATATATGTATATATATATATGTATATGTATATGTATATATATATATATATATATATGTATGTATATATACACATATATATATGTATGTATGTATAATCCCCCATTATCTACCCTAATAAAATAATATTAACTTAATAATATTATTTATCCACACATGCTAGTTTTTAATTCCTAAAATTCTAACTAACCGTATAAACCTACTCATATCCTTTTCTACAAACCTATTTCCTAATCCCACTTTAAATATTTATTAAACCAAATTAAAATATCTAATAATCTTTAGAAGTTGTATACACAATATTTTCAAACATTTATCAATTATTGATGTTCTCTATCTTGTAGGAATCTGTCAAGTCTCAATATTTTTGAGTGCATGCCTTAATGGGTACACTAGAAAATATGTGGATACACCATTGTTATTTCAAAAGATTATTATCCCTTTTAAAACTTCTTGTCTACACACTTGAATCCTAAAAACCATTCCCCTAAGATTTTCCTTCTCTTTTTGACACTCCTCTAATCTTGTACCATCTTCAGTAGCCCTTTTCATAACCTAAATCCATATTTAATAGTTTACATGACTATGTCATCTATGTTGACCTTGTACTCTTATTGACAAAACTTATTTAGGGTCTAGGTCAGCTCCTGGTCAACCTAGTTCATGACCTAGTGATTTTTTGTTAATAATGATAATAGGCCGATCAAGTCGACCCTATTGGCAAAATATTTTAGAAGGGTTTATGGTTAGATCCACCTATATAAACACAATCATTTACATCATTTCTCATGAATAAAATAAGAAGTAAGATATATTTCACATCTATTTATCCACCATTCTAATTGGGGATCAAGCTTAGGGTTTCATACTTTTTTTGGAAATATGGATCTTATTTTGCGGAAATATTTTGGATGTATTGATAGGATTTGTAGCCTAAAGATGATTTATCCTTGTCATCCTTACATACCACACCAACCTCTTGTGAATCACCTTATCCAAGGGAGAGATTTAGGCTTGATAGGTTTGTCTTCAAAGTTAAGTATTCCTAACATTATTCCTCATTTGTAAAAGTAGATAGATATGTATTTTCACTTTTCTTCCATGAATTAGGATTTTGTATACATTGATGTGAGGATATATCTTCTATACATGTTTAATTTTGTTGTTTATTACCCCCCACTATATGCCAAAAGTTTTGGTGAGCAATAGATTAGAATTTTAATTTACTTATTATTAGTTTAGTGAATATGAAAACATAAGACCTAGTTAGGGTTATTGCATAGTTTTTCTTGACTGGGGGTTTTGGAACCCTCCTTAATAATATTATTGTGTTAAGAGATCACCTAATTAGGTCTAGTAGATCCATATTGGTCATGACCCTAATTATCTAATGTATCCCGTGTAAGTAAGATCTATCTTCTTAGAGTTGGCATTAATTTATAGATCTAATGCATTTATTATTGCATAAATTCTAGTGAACCCAAGGTGAATATAACCTTTGTAAGATTTCTTTCATGATTTTTCATTTCTATCATTTTATTTTATTTTTATTTGTGATACTAGGTTGACCAAGCTGGTATAGTTTCTAACTTTTACAGACAGGTTTAACACATATTAACATCAAAATCACTATGTTATTTCTATGTAGGTCTTCATCAAATACATGTTATTGGATCAAATAGGTCAACATAGTACTCTTATTTAGTTCTAGATAATAGACTATGTCAAATAGGTGGACTTAGTCTCTTATTCAACTCTAAAACATCAAACTAAGTCATGCATATCAACTTAGTACTCTAGTCAACATATAAATAACAAACCAAGTCAATCAGGTTGACTCAGCCATCTTAAATAGGCTTCAACAAATAAGGAAACATAGAACTAGGTTAACCTAGTCAACTTAATTGGCAAAACTTGCAAGCAAGCATTTAAGGAACTTGAACACAAATTTTAGAGTCTTCAACATCTTCCAAACCACCAAGATTCCTTTATTTATCTCTCTTTCAATTTAATTTGTCATTATAGTTCTATTTTACATAATTTTGTAGTTTTAAAAACTCCAATCCTATAACAAACTAGGTCAACCTGGTCAACCTAGTTCTATAGTCTGTCTTCTATCTAAAAGACCAGGTTAACTTAGCTGATTTAGTTCTTAAGTACTCTTGATTATAAAGTACAATAGTTATCTTTTTGACTCTATTATATAATGTTTGCATACATTATCATTTGAACTAACTCTATACCATGTTTAAATTGGGAATTAACAAATATATGCTAGTAATTAATTCACATTTTTATTTTCAATTGTTTGAATTCTTAGAATAGATCACATAGTATAATTAAGTGGATTTTAAATATACCTTTAGTTTCACTATTTTTCTCTTTCTTGTACACAATACCAAATCACATAATTTCAAAATGCATTTAAACATTTATCTACCCAAGGCCTACCTACTTGGATTTCATCACCAAGGGGGAAGCTGACTTGGTGTTTTGGCCATGTATAAACACATAGTTAATGATATATATTTTCAAAGCACCCAACACCCTTATCACTATGCATTGGCTAGTATTGGTGTAAGGTTTTGTGTTGTGTGACCCAATTGGATCATTCTCTTTTATCTAATTATTTGTGTGATTACTTTCTCTTCTTTTTAAAATTACTATACAAAATTTTCCCTATTTTTAGCACATTATCATTCTATTAAACATAGTCTCTTATAGACTATATGTTTCCCTAACTATAGTATAGAGTCAAATAAGTAGACCTAGTACTCATTTTTTCCTATTAGGTTACAGTATTAAGTCAACCTAGTTGACTCTATATCCTTATTAGGTTGTTTTTTGTCTCAAGTTATAGTACTAAGCTAACCCTGTCAACCTTGTATCCTTGTTGGCTCAGTTTCATACCATATTTTTCAATACTAGGTTAAATTGGTCGACTCTATACTCTTATATTTATTTTCCATCCCTTGCTTTTTCATCAAATTGAATACAACACTAAGTTGAATTCAATAGATATGATGAGTCTTACTAACACTACTAGGTTCTCCCATTAAAATCTTGTGGCTCCTACCCTAGATGAAATTAATGTTCATATATCCACTTGAACTACAAAATATGGGACCCATCCTCATTCCTCTTCACTTTTTAATCCTATATTCTCATTTGAAGATCAACCTAAATTATATTATACACTATAAATGCTCTTCTTCATCAATGATTTTCCTTAATATTGAAGATAGGATCATTCTACTATTTACCATCTCATGATAAGTGGTCAAGTTGAGAAGCCCCATTCATTTTCTCCCATATTTTCACATGGATTTGGGGATACTATATTATATTCTTATTATCATATTCCCTCTATTTTACCCCTTCTCATGCAATGACTTCTTCCTCTTTGATTTCCTCTACCTCTATGTCTAGTATCTCTACTAACATGGTGGGTTTTACATCTATTATGACTCTTTTAAAATCCACTCTTCTCAATCCTTCCACTAATGCATCATTTAATACCCATGGTGATCATTCCTCTATTGATACTTCTTCTCACCCTTATACTATTCCATCTTTTACCACACAAGAAAATTATTCCACTGGTGCCTCACTTACTAATAGTTCTTCTCAAGCTCCTACTAACACCAATTGTGTTATACAAGCCACTACTACTCATTCTAATACTGTAAATGATGCTAATAATGTAAATAAAACCCATAAACTTCTATTAAAAACCCTTATTAAAATTAATGTTTTCTAAGATAAGAATACAAATCAAATTATGCAAATGTAAAATCACCTTATCCATCTTCAAACCCACCCTCAATAGATGCCATGGGGCATGCATAACCAAAATTTTCCCACCTCCTCTTTGGGATTCTCATGGTAATCCTATACATCAACCCTTTTTTTTAGTAATAAAATAAATCTACTTCATAATGATACTCTTACATCTCAAATTACTAATATCAATATAGGACGTATCAACCCTACCATTACTTACAATGGGTCAACCGATCCTATTCTTAATTTAAAAACATTTGGAAATTTAAATAAATATTGGGTTAAGTTAAATACCTTTTCCACTACCAAGATATTAGAAAAACTCTCATGGGTGATGAATTAGATTGGTATAACTAACTCAGATCTCATTCCATCACTATTTCGGAAGATTTATTCAATACTCTAGTTCAAGAGTTCCAAACCAATTATCTCATTGAAAATACCTTGGCCTATATTATAAATTATAAGTAACCTGAGACTAAAACCACACAAGATTTTATTAAATGATGGAATACCTTATCTAAAAAATGTGAACATAATATGTCAAATGATAACCTATTTCATCTATATACCAATTATCTTTTTTCCAAGTTGTAATATCAGATATGGACTCTCTCTCTCTCTCTCCATGTACTTTAAAAGAGGCTATTGATCAAGCCAAGCATCAAGATTTCATTATGCATTAATTCAATCCATCCCAAACTTATATGCATACTTTCATGTTACTTAATAATAAATATAATCATGTTACCAATGAAGATGTCATCAAATATTATGATACCATTCATACTATTCAAGTTGTTGTTCCCAACCAAATTTTGGAACAAGCTTCCCCTCCTAACCACATCACTAACACTCATTCATCTTCAACCAATAACATCAATGTTCATAAACCATTATCCTTATTAGAATGAGAAAAATTTATACCAAGGATTGTACTATGATAACTTGATCCCACTTGACCCATGAATTCTTGGTATGATCCTAATATATTTTATTGGTTTCACACTAGTTGGGGTCATTCTCATGAGACCTATAGGAAGTTTCAAAATTTTTCTATGGATTTCATTCTCAATCTAAAATTTGACCATGATTCCATCATTCATAAATGATAAAAATATTATGATATTGCCTTCAAATACCATGAAACATAAACTAAATCTCAATATTTGAACTAGGCTAGTGCTCTTTTGTCCATCTATAAAGATCCTCTTCCAAATCACAAAGACAACCAATACAATCCTACCCCTTCTACCAATAATGTTGATAATTTTATTGAACCAAATATTGAAGATAATTTGGTTAATATGACTAACATGCAAAAGGTGGCTGATTTCGTTTATTCTCAACCCATCCACACACCGAAATTATCTCACACATTTTGTGTTATCCAAGATTCATTTCCAACTCACTTAACTAAGCTGGGGTAAGACGATCGTATATTTTTTGATGAACCAATTCCAACACCTCCCTTGAATAACACTTATCATACCATTTATACCATCCATACAACCCCTTTACATACTCAACTTCTATCAAAAATTCTTCTCAAACCACACCTACATCAACTACCACGTCATCTCAAGCTAATAAACAAACTTGTCCTCCAATTAAACCTTCTGCCTCTTATCAACATAAATTCACATGCACTTCATCTTCTCCTTCTGAGGACCTCCTTGAAAACTATACACCTCTTTCTAATAGTTATATTATGGTTTATGATGAGTGGGATCCTATCATGGATATTACTAATCTCCCATATCAAAACCCATTTATTGAATTTATGAAGGCATATTTGCATCACTGTAATCATCTTATCAAATTTTGTTCAAAATTAACATCCCTCACCCTCCCCTTGTTGGATATGAATGCACCTTATCCACATTAGAAGATAATATTTTAATATTCAATGTTTTTCAATGATGTCTACAAGGTGACCAAAGATGTTGATGAGGTGTCATGTGTGATAAAATGATAATGACAAAGTGTACTTCAATGAGCCTTAATTTTCATGCATGGTTCTTCAATGTTTGCCTAAGTGAGGCACTTGATGGATGATATTGTTGGTATGGACATGTTATAGAGTCCCTATGGGGTGTCAAGAGTGCTTATAATGAGTATGAAAATGTTTGGATCTCATTTAGTAGTTCTTTATTTCATCTATACTTTTTATGTCTAGTGGTAGAAAATATGATTAGGTAGTTTGTTGATGTCACCACTGCCATTTGTAGATGAGTCTAGGGGAGTTGGTCATATGGTTGTGATCACATTAGTCCCTAGTTATTATGCACTATAATTCAAGTCATACATTGAAATGTTGTCAAAGATATGAGGATGAAAAGTTTTATTATCAAATATAATTCACTAAGTTATCATACTTAGACAAATTTTCAAAAGGGTTCAAGCAGAGCTGAGTAAGCATGTTGATTAGGTTAGCTTTCAAAAGCATGGAGATGCCAATACAAAATGATCATATGGGTTTTTAAATTTTTATTCCTAGTTTTAATGTGTTAAATTTTATATAATGTAATGAATATCATCCAAATATATTCATGTGCAAAGTTGAGCTCCTGAGCAAATTGATAGTGTTTTTCCATAGCCAAATTTTTATGTGGTAATAAAAGATGAGTAGGCATTTTGATGATATTATATTTCACATATGTGGTAGTTTTAGAAGAAGTTGATTGTATAGGTTTGTTAAATTTTGAGCCTAGTTTATTTTCACTATTTTTTATATCATGCGATGAAGCGCATAAAATTATATTCATGTGCAAAATTGGCCTTCAATGTAAGTTTTGACATAGTTGACTCTAATATAGAAAAATCTGAGTGAGTAGATTAATGGGAATATATCTCACAAATGCAAAGGTTTAAATATTAATTTATTACATGGTTGGATTCCCCTATGAAAAGTGTTCATATGTCATAAATTCAAAGTCATGAGATTGATCGAGTAAAAAGATATATCTGTTCAAACTTGGCTTTCTAGGCATATTACAGTTGGTCGCTATACTTAGTTAATTTGCATGATGTTAAAGATTTAGACCTAGTGAAGATCCAATGATTCATGGGAGTTCATAAATATAGATCCAAAAGTGTGCATAGATTCAAATGGGTCAATGTAATATTTTTTTAGCAAAGGTAAATATTGAGCAACTCTCAAGGATATCAATGGAGTGCATTGGCTCCAAGATGTCAGGATGCAACGAGATGAGGACATATGTGAGAAGTATAATATTTAAAAGAGATAAATATTGAGCTAAGATAAATATTAATATTATTTAGAAGATTAATGGTGAGTGGGTGTTTGTACTGATAAATTTCAATGGTGTGCATGAAAGTTAAGAGATAAAATAGATAGTTGTTCATCATGATTAAAGTGAAGACAATCTTGAAGAGAATGACAAAGTGTGTGAGGTCAAAGTTCCCAAGATGCAAGAGATGAGGTCAATGTGATAGAGGTTTAACATTATTAAATGTCAAAATAGATCAACGGTGTGTATTTTATTTTGAGTAGTAAGGACATGAGATGATAGCATGATGATTGAATTTTAACAGTGACCATTTGAATTTAACAAAGAAATGACTTATATCTGGTTTTTAGGCCATATTTTTTGATCTATCTAGAATTTTCTCATGATGTAAAAAGAAAATTTATAGATAACTCCAAAACACATATGGAAATATATATTTTAATGTTTGAGAATGTGTATAATAAAATTTATGAAGATTCAAAGTTAATAGTGTTTTTGTGTTTATTATGCAAATGATCCAAGAAGAATGTTTGAGCTTGTGTTGATGCCATTTCAATATATCATGATAGTTTACCTATTTGAAAGTGTTTTAGACTCAATTATTATGAACTATGTGGTCTTTAGAGCTTTTAAAAATTGATATTATATATAAAAAAGGTTAAGAAGTTGATTATGTTTTTGAAGGTTACTGGTAGATTGAGTGACCATCTTGTAGAGGCAAGTTGAAGATGTTTTGAGCTAAGTTGAAGAAGGAAATAATCATGGATATATTGTATAAGTTCATAGACTTATGAAAATTAATTGGTTGTCATAAGATACTTCTGACCATATATGGAAAATCAAATTATACTGACTGTATTTTGATTGTGTATGACGAGTTTGAGTGGTCATCTTTAGTGAGACAGTTTGAGGTGTTTCAACCTATGTTGGAGTGTCTAGGGAACATGGATATGTTTCATAGATATTGGAGGTTATATTCATATGGATTTTTCATGTGTTTATGTGAGATATTTATTTTTTATTTATAAGTTTGTTACTATTTTTTCTATGTATGAAGACCTAAAGAGTGAGGTGACCTAATTAGTAGGTTTAAGTGTGGGGTTGGTGTTCCAAGTGGCATATACCTATGTAATTATGACTAAGGGGACATATGGAGTGTAAATATTCTTTTGAAATTGGTCCTAATTTTATATTTTTCTCATTTAAGTTATAAGTGGGTGAATAAGCCTCTATGAGACCTATAAGAGCTATAAGGGCCCTATTAAAAGGTGTAACTACTTAAGGGTGACCCACAGATGTTATGGCTAACCCATTAAGATTGTTTTGAGCCATGTATTATGCAAGAGAATCCTTAAGGGTTATGTTAATTCTAATGGCTGACCAAGAATTTTTTTTATCATGAAGGATCTATATATAGTGAAACCAAAGGAGATGGTTTCTAGGGTTGTGGGATTGTTGTGTGCATTGAAGCAAAGAAGAGAAGAGGTTGAGTGTACCCAATGTTTAGATTGATGAGTAGATTTTATTAAGGACTATGTGTATGAATTTTAGGTCATATTTTTGATGTTTGAATAGTTGTCCTATAGTTTGAGGATGATTCAAGGATAGATGGTGCCTATGTGAGCTTGGTGGTTAATCTAAGAGATAGTTCAGAATGTGGATTGTGTGTCATTTGGTCATGTTGTTGATGTGGTGAAATATTTTTTGTTGAGGAGTGAAGATTGATCCAAAATGTGTCTTTAGATGCATTGAGTGTATATATTTGAAGAAGTGGGGTTAATTGGGATATGTAATGTATCTTAATTAAACTTTATGTGTTGGTTCAAGTATGTATGTGCTTTGGACAATAGGGAATGTTGAGTGAAGGTGAAGAGTAATAATTAGAGTTCCATCATAAGGTATTAAAGACATTAGTTCAAAGGTGTATGTGTTAAAATGAGGGTCTGAAGGACATGGTATTCCTTAAGGGTATTTGTTCTTTGTAAAATAGGTATTTCACTAAAGGAAGGTGATCTAAAAGAGTTGATCATCTTAGGGGTACGTGTTCCTTGTTCAATAGGTGTTTCATTAAATCCTAGTTAGGAGTAAATGATCATTATATAGTTTATAATACTTTATAGGAAAAGTAGTCCAAGTGTTTGTAGGGTTAATAGTGAGTTTTATTCCCCAAGAGGGTTTCCTATGTATGTCTTATGATATGTGCTTGATCTTGCTTTATGTCTCTTGTTCATTGATATGAATAATGTTTATGATTCATGAGTTATTATGTTAATTGATTAAGATTAATAAAGGATCAAAATTGAAGTTGAATTATCTGGGATTACTAATTAACCCCCTCTCCCAGTGATTGTACCTCTAAAAATTGATATCAGAGCTGGTCTTTTAGAGGAAGCTTAATAACTTAAAGGAGACTATGAGTAGGTATAAAGATGAATAAATAGTTGAAGAAAGAGAATAAATGATGTATGACTATGATCAAGGCACTTTAGGAACATATATGTACTTTGAAGAAAGATGCTAAAGAGGATAATAAGGTTATCAATGACCTCAACATTCAGCTAGAAGATTACAAAGCAAGTTTGAGTTTAAAATAAAAATAAATCATGAATAATGAAGAATTTTGCCATGATATTGGTGATGAAGAAGTGTTTTATGATATTGAGGAAGATGAAGTGGATCTAGGAGCTGAGCTCATAAGGAAGTACCACAAGATGAGGTATGTGATCAAAGGTCATGAAGCACAAGTCAATTCTCTTGAGGTAATTTTGTTAGATCAAGCATGTATAATAAAAAATGACATGGATAAATAATATAAAAGTGATAAAGAGACTATCCAAATTCTTATAGGTTAGTTGATGGCTACTATTTCAATTATAAGAGCTAAATAAGATGAGTGCATTCAATTCGAAACCAAGCTATATTCATTGAAGGATGAGCATGAGAAATTTGTTGTCAAGAGAATCAAGATTGAAGAAGATCAAAATAAGTCAGATAAGGTCAAGACAAATGAAAGAATACCAATTATACGTCCCAATGCAATAAGGTATGCTATTTTTTTCATGGTAATTGTCATTTTTTCTATTAATATAGTCATAGGGAAAGATATTGTATAAAGATGAGCTCTAAGAATGAGTTTAGATGGAGCCTTGGAAGAAGGATAAATTGGTCATGTATATAGTAATTACATAGATTAGTCAAGATAAAATAAGTAATTAGACATAAAGAAGATACAAGAATGCCAAGATAATTTGTCTTCTGTCTAGATAGAAAAGGAAGATCACTATCATCATCAAAAAAAAGGTATGAATGATCTTATTTATTTCAAATGTCATAAAATTGGTCACATTTATAGGTAATGTAAGAATAGTTTGAATGTTTTCTCAAATAAAAATAAGTTTTATGTATCCCCTAGTGTACAAGGAAGAGGTCACAAATGGGTATGGAAACCTAAGCCAATTAGGAGATATGAGACTGAGACCAAAGATGGTTTTTTTTCCATGCTAGATATGAAGGGAAGAAAAAAGTTTATGTTGAAAACATTTATTAAAAAATATAAAGAGAAATCATTCAAAGTCAAGAAAAACTACAAGATAGATGAGATTATGGAGATATGGGACTCTCCAGAGTTTTGAGACTTTTAGTCTCTTTATATCAAAAGGGATGTCTCTCTCTAAGATTTAATGAGACACTTTATAGAAAGAGGAAGAATGATGGATGTTGGTTGGATCTTGATTATTGTTACAAGATAAATAAGTTAATGAGAAGATGTGTTGGCTTACTATGAAGTACTTTGTTTATTGGTAGACCTATGTGTTCAAGGTCTTAAAGTAGGGAATGGATGTTTCTAGGTGTCTAATCAAGAATGATGAGGTGTCAAGATATTCTATTGCATATAAATGTATGTTGGTCTTGTTAAAATGGGCTCAAGGTATATTCAGGGTTATTGGTTTTGAATGTAAAAACTTGTCAATTTTTATTTCTCAAATTGATTGATCAAATATTGAAAGACTGTAAGACAAGGTTGATATGGAGGATGAGGAGAATGTGTTATCATATCTTTGATATCATGAATGTATCTAAGTTTTGTTGATGAAAATTTGTGTATGTAATGGAATTAAGAGGAACTAACTCAATAATTTTTAATGGATTAAGGATTTATGCATGATGTGAGGGGGATATTTATAATTAGTTAGGTCCCAGAATCAAAGGATTGTGTAGTTAAATATGATAGAGAAGGAATGTAGGTAATTATATTGATTCATCATTTTTAAATAGTTTGAAGATGTTAAAATAAAAATGTGCCTAAGCTTAGGTGTCTTAGGGGGATTCCCTCGTAATGTTTTCAAGGTAATTTCATTTAGTTTATGTTGTTTACGAATGTTTTATCCTCATAGAAGCTATGTATGATCAGAAGAGTGTAGTCATGGAGCATGTTTGAGAAGATCAAGGTGATAAGAGGTTTGACCAATGTTAAGGGGAGTATGTATCATCTCACATATATGGTCTCTTCCTATTATTTATCATTGATCATAATTTTACCCCACTTTATCGTTATGTCAAAGGGGGAGAGAACCTAAAGAAAGAGATAGAGACTGAGCATAAGCTTTGTATTGGTGTTTGACATCAATGACAAAGGGGGATATTGTTAGAGGTTTTTTAATGATGTTACCAATGTGAATAAGGATGTTGATGAGGTGTCATATGTGATAAAATGATAATGATAAATTGTACTTCATTGAGCCTCATTGCTCCTACATAATTATTTAATGTTTTCTTGAGTGAGGCATTTGATAGATGATATTATTTGTATGGACATGTTTTAGAGTCCCTATGGGGTGTCAAGAATGATTATAATGAGTATGGAAGCGATTGGATCTCATATAGTAGTTATTTATTTCATATAGAATTTTTAGGTCTAGTGGTATAAAATCTAAGTAGGTAGTTTGCTCATGTCACCATTGCCATGTGTGGATGAGTCTATAGGAGTTGGTCATATGGTTATGATCACATTAGTTCCTAGTTGTTATGAACTATAATTTAGGTCATGCATTAAAACATGGTCAAAGATATGAGGGTGAAAAGTCAGCTTCTCAAATAGAATTCACTAAGTTCCCATACTTAGCCAAATTTGCAAAAGGGGTCAAGCAGAGCTAAGTAAGAATGTTGACAACAATAGCATTCTCATGCATGGAGGTGTCAAGACAAAATGATCATATGGGTTTCTTCATTTTTTTGCCTAATTTTTATGTGTTAAATTTAATTCCATGTAATGAAGCATGTCAAAAGATATGCATGTGACAATTTGGGCTCTTAGGCAAATTGACTACGTTTTTCCATAGCTAAATTTACATGAGGCAATAAAAGTTGAGTAGGAATTTTGATGATGTTATAGTCACACATATGGTAGTTTTAGTAGAATTTGATCATATGGGTTTATTTAGTTTTGAGCCAAGTTTATTTTTGTTATTTTTTAAATCAGGTGATGAAGCATGTCAAAATATATTCATGTGAAAAGTTGGCCTCTTAGGTAAGTTTTTAAATAGTTGGCTCTGAGATAGAAAAATTTGAGTGAGCATATTAATGGCATTATATCTCACACACACAAAGGTTTTAAGATAATTTTATTACATGGTTGGATTATCCTATGAAATGTGTTTATATGGTATAAATGTAAAGTCATGATATTGATCAAGGAAAAAGATATATATGTTCAAATCTAGTTTCCCAAGCATATTACAATTGGTCCCTATACTTAGTCAATTTGCATGATGTTAAGGATATGGACCTAGTGAAGATCCAATTATTCAAGGGAGATCATAAATCTATATATAAGGGTGTGTGTATATTAAAATGGGTAAATTTGATAGCTATTTAGAAAATGTAAAGATCAAGTGGCTCTTGAGGAGATTGATGGAGCGTGTTGGCTCCAAGATGATAGGATGCAGTGAGATGAGGATAAGTGTTCAAAGTTTAACATTGAGTAGATATAAAGATTGAGATTATATATAATATCAATGATAAGTGGATATCATTAATAATCAATATCAATTGTGTAAATGAAATTTAAGAGGTCAAAGTAATAGTTGTTCATCATGATTAAAGTGAGGACAATCTCAAAGAGATTGATGGAGCCTATGAGGTCAAGGTTCCCAAGATGCATGAGATGAGCTCAAAAATGATCTAGGTTTAACATTGTTAAAATTTTAGGGAGATTGATTATGTGTGTTTGTTTTGATTAGTGAGTACATGATATGATAACATGATGAATGAATTTTAACTCTAACCATTTGAATTCAAATATTTAAATTTAACAAAGGAATGACTAGTGTCTAGCTTTTAGGACATATCTTTCGATCTATGTAGAATTTTCTCATGGTGTAAAAATAATATTTGTATAATACTCCAAGGCGAATCTGTAAATATATATTTTAAGGACTTAAATTTTGTATAATATAATTTATAAAGGTTTAAAGTTTACTATGTTTTCATGTTTTTTCTATAAGTGACCCAAGAAGAATGTTTGAGCTTATGTTGATGCTATTTCGATGTCTCATGATGAACTAGCTATTTGGGAGTGTTTTAGAATCCATGAGGATGATTTGTGTGGTCTTTATACATTTGAATAATTAATATTCTATGTTAATAATGGTTAAAAAGTTGACCATGTTCATAAAGGTTACTATCAGATTGAGTGACCATCTTACAGAGGCAAGTTAAAGGTGTTTTGATCTAAGTTAAAAATGCAAATGAGCATGGAGATGTATAAATATTAAATACTTATGAGAATTAATTGGTTTTCATAGTATGATTTTCATCAGATATGGATAATCATATTAGAATAATTATATTTTGAATGTGTATGACCAGTTTGAGTGGTCATCTTGATTGAGACAGTTTGAGGTGTTTTAGCTTGTTTTGGAGTGTCTAAGGCACATGGAGATGTTGAATATATATTGGATTTTATATTCATATGACTTTTTCATGTGGTTATGTTAGATATTTTTTTGTTTAGTTTAGAATTTTATGACTATTATTTTTACTTATGAAGACCTAAAGAGTGAGGTAACCAAATTAGTAGGTTCAAGTGTGGGGTTCGTGTTCTAGGTGGCATGAACCCATGTGGGTGTGACTAAGGGGTCATGTGGAGTGGACCTATGCTTTTGGAAGTGGTCTTGAGTTTCTAATTTTCTTGTTTAAGTGCTAAGTGGGTGAATAGGTCACTATGAGGCCTATAAGAGCTACAAGGGCCTTATTAAAAGGTGTAGTTGCTTAAGGGTGACCCATTGATGCTATGATGAATCGATGAAGATTGTTTTGAGCCATGTATTGATGTAATATAAGCCTTAATGTTTAAGTCAAGTCTAATAGACATACAAAAATTTGTTTATCATAAAGTCTCTATTTATATTAAAACTATAGGAGATGGTTTCTAGGCTTGTGGGAGTGGTGTGTGCATTAAAGTGAAGAATTAAAGAGGAAAAATGTGCCAAATGGTTGGGTTGATGATCAAAGTAGATTGATGACTATGTGTATGACTTGTAGGTCATAGTTTTTATGTCTAAATAGTGATCATATAGGTTGAGGATGAGTGAAGGATAGATGGTGTATGTGTGAACTTGGTAGCTAATATGGGAGGTAGTTTAGAGTGTGGACTGTGTGTATGACCATTTGGTCATGTTGTTGATGTGGTGATATATTTTTTGATAAGGAGTGAAGATTGATTGAAAAGGTGGATTTAGATGCATTGAGTGTGTATAGTTTAATAAGTGGGGTTAATTGGGATATGTAATATGTCCTAATTGATCTTTGTGTGTTAGTTCAAGTATGTAACGTGCTTTGGCAAATAGGGAATGTTGATTAAAGGTGAAGATTGATAATCAAAGTTCCATCATCATATGGTGAAGACATTAATTCAAAGGTGGAGGTGTTAAAATGAGGGTCTAAAGGACTTGGTCTTCCTTAGGGTAGTTACTCATTATGAAATAGGTGTTTCACTAAAGGCAGGTGGTCTAAAGGAGTTGATCATCTAAGGGGAAAGTGCTCCTTATAGAATAGGGGTTTCACTAAATCTTGGTCAAGAAGACATGATTAGTATCTGATTTGTAATACTTTATAGGACAAGTATCCCAAGTGTTTTTAAGATTGAGAGTGGATTTTATTCCCCAAGAGGGTTTCTCATATATGTCTTATATTATGTGCTTGATCTTTCATTATCTCTCTTGTTCATTGATATTAATAATGTGTATTCTTCATGAGTGCTTATGGTAATTAAATAAGAGTAAGAAAGGGTTTAAATTGAAGTTGGATTATCTAGGATCATTTATTCACCCCTCTCTCAATGATTATACCTTTCACATTTACAATAGTGCAAAGAGATGTCTATACATGTTGATGAAATAATGGACACTTCTCTTTCCCTCAAATTCCCTATTACTTCTATGATCACTATTCAGATTCTACTTCATGTAGATGATCCTACCCTTTTTATCAATTTCTAGATCAATGATATCCATGTGAAGAGTGCTTTGATTGATGATGGGTCTAGGACTATCATTGACTCTCCTGACTTTATCAAAACCCTCAGATATTATGAAAGTAATCTTAAGTCCACATGTAGCATGTATCAAGGTAATGACTAAATGAAAATGATTCATTTAGGTTATGTGTGGTTCCTCATTACTATCCCACCTATTACCATCTACATTAAGGTGATGATATTCAACTTTCCCCTATCCTATAAAATTTTCCTTGTTATGCCATGGATTCATCACATGAGAGTCATTACCTCTTCCTCTTTCCAATGTGTCAAATTTATTCATAATGGATCCATCTACAAGATTTATGGTGACACCAATCTTTGGAATTTTGAATAATTCCAATACCATGGTGTACTCAAAATTCCTACCCTTGAATCCTTGCCAAGTATTCCATTTTTTTAATCTTAACAATTTAATTCTCCTATCAATTCCACCTGAGGTTACAATGGTTACCCTGAACTCATCAAGAATATACCCCCAAATCCCCTAGACTCTAATGATGATGATCCTAAAACCTTTGATCTCTCATCTCATCTCATCTCTTAGCTTCCTTCTTCTTTACAACCTCATTCCCATCAACCACCTTATGATGATATACCATTGTATTAATTAAGACTTGACATTCCATTCAACACACAACATTAGATGAAAATATCATCCCTACTTGCACCATTGACTTTTATACACCTAATTATGATGATGGTTATACCTTAGATGATCCATTATTAGGAGGACTTGTCTAAGATTGAGATGTTAAGATTATTTGGTATTGTTCCTCTTTGGTTTAGTCTTTCAAAATATCTTCTAGTATTCCATACTATATCATTCCTAGTTATATCATTTTTCCACTTGATAATAGGGTAGTGATGGTGCATAAACCTCTAATTTATGAATAACCTCATAGGATTAATATTATTGATCATGTTATGACTAATCCCTATTGATTTTATAGATGATATGACCCCTCTAGCTAATGTATCCCTGAGATACTTGTAACTATCCTTCATCCTTCTGTGCATCTCACCCCTCCCTCAGTAGATCATAGTCTAGATACCATTCCCACTCCCTCTATATTTGAGTCTCTTCTTATTTTTGATCCTATTACTCATTTAGTTTATCCTCTTATAATCTCTCTATGAATCCCACCTTTTTTTGGTCGTGGCTTGCTCCCTTTATCACAACTAGCTCCTTTGCCCACCACATGGGCCAATTAACGATATTTTGACATTCAAAAAGTTTATATTCATTGGAATAGATACTATTCATTATACCAATCTTCCTCAACTTTCATTTCCAATATTCCTATGAGTATAGCTACCAAGTCTACTCATAAATACATTTTTTGCTTCCATGACATAAATAACCATTCATCCATGCATTGCCATAAGTTGTGATAATATATCAACACCTTGTATCCCACCATTCCTTAGCCCTTAGACAAGGATATACCTCCCCCAAAATTATTATATGAGTATCTTCATAAGTATAAAGAGGTATATTATCTTTGGTACCAATGTGGTACAGATCACACTGATCATCAATGCATCCTTTAGTAGCATCTCAAGGAGCATCTCCTAACCATTACTACACCTTATACCCTTCCTCCATAGGTCAATCTCACAAGAAGTCTCCCAATTCTGTTGATATGTCTCCACCTCCTATGGTTACATATCCACCTTTGGTCCCTTCTCCACCTACTATTTCTCCACCTATGATTCCCTCACCCAAGGATCCACCTTCATCAGTGGCACCTTATCCACTAGTGATCCCTTTATCTCACATAAAATCCACTTGAATGAATTATACCAATCATTCCCTACATTATATCCCTCATTATCATGATCTTTTAGGTATTCCTACATTTTTGTCGAGGAGATTCAACATGAAGTATTTTTTCAACTTTCCTTAAAGATTGACAAGACTTTATCTATAGTCTGAGTTCAACTTCATATAGACTTATCATATGTTATGGATAATGTGTGTGGACAAATATAAAAATAGTTATGAGTGCATTCATGGTGCTCTTATGTTTTTATTTAGATTGGACACGTGCTCCAACTTTACACTTATCTATTTTATATCATTTGACATTGTGTCAAATTCTTAATTATCTTATATGGTGACTTTTGTTTTTCATTACATGTTTATTATGGTGTCATTATGTTCTCTTATGGATTAATTTTCAAAATTACATACTTGATCTTCTTGTATTTATTTTGTTCTTTTTCATTATTATTTTTTATTTTATCTTTATAAACACGTATACTAGTTATTATAGCTTGGTTATACAAACCTTGTTCCCTTTAGTCATTCCTCATTTACCATGTGATCTATTAGAAAACAATTCAGCTCATTTAAATTTACCTTTACCAGTCCCATTTGGATCTCCCCTTATTCCTCTTTATTCCCTTTCATAAGCTAAGCATATACATGGTTGAGACTCGAGATACCATATTGGTTCATAATTAAGCCTAAGTGTTCTATTCAGTCATATATTTGGATACTTAAATTCATGTAGCCAAAGGCTATTTATCTAATTCATGTGTATCACTCTATCTCTCATTATTGGTCATTGCAAGTCTGTATGGAGGAGGAATTGTAAAATCCATAGAAAATTCAAAGTCAAATCATTTAACAAAAGATAATTATCTAAAAGGTAACATTCAAAAATTTCAAAACTCAAATCACACTAAAAGATGTGATTATAAGAATATCTCCCTTCTATAATTGAGTTTTAAACTCCATATTTGGCATCATGATAGATCCAAGGTCCATTAGGGTGTGGTAGGCTAGTAGATTAGAAAAGGAGAATAAAAAATGATTTTTTTATACCTACTTTCTCACGTAAGTACCTAATCTTTGTAGTAGACTAATGGATCTATAAGGGGTCTTGAGGAATAGGGAACACATTATGGGAAGATATGTCCATTTTAATTTTATTTTTGAAACCAAAAACATGAGTTGATCTTAGTACCACACTTATTTTACTACAAAGCTTTGTGCCTATAGTGAATAGGTATCCTCTATATATTGGTGGTCACTAGTCATTTAGTGTCTTCTCATGTCCTTAATATGCCTCATGTCTCCTAAGGTCTTATCATAATATACCTATGTTATGTTTCTTACATTCCATTTTTCACTCCCTACAATCCTAATATTTCCCCTTGAGAAATATTGTTTTGTTCACTAATTATTCCCCTAGGGATTCCATTTGTGAGTTACAATGTAGGACCTTGGATATTACCTGGGTTCCTCAGAAATTAAAAAATTTGCATATTACCATTCCAAACATCCCATTTTACCACATTTTCACATTATTTTCACCTCATTGGTGTTCCATTTATGAGTTATAGTATAAGACCATGGATAGGACTTGACCTTCCTCACAAAAATTTCTAATGTCCAGGTCACAACAAAATTACATGTATCATAAATGAGATAAGATGTGATTGATTATGAGTTACATGTCATTGACATGCTTCCCATCTTGATTTAATATGTTTTATGCTTACTTCATTCATATTTCCCTTTTATCTTCTTATTTTTCAATTACATGAAGGAATCCAACCATTTTTCTTAAGTTTTTCATACTTCCCAACTTGAATTAGTGTGATTACTTTAAGACCATTTTAACAATTTTATTTCTCTTTTATACTTCCCAACATGATTTATTATGATTGATGAAATTAATTAATTTGTTTTTATACCATTGTTATTTCACATTCTTTCCATTTTATTACATTATTTTCATACTTCCCAATGTGATTTAGTGTGATTTTATTTATTTTAATTTGGTGTCACTTTTTCTCATGGTTTAAACACTTTTTTTTCTCTCTTGTTTACCACATTTTTTGTTTATTATACTTAGTCATATTTTGTTATTATGCATTTCCCATCTTGATATAGTGTGTCATATTATACTTTTCCAAGTCTTTTTTGCCTATTTATTTTTAACCATGCATGTGTACTACATAATTTTATAAAATAAAACACCACACATTTATTTTAAATTACATATAAAATAAAAGCAAAATACATATGCTAGAAATAAATATGTCCATGCATCCACAACCAAAACCAAAATACAAACCATAAGATCAACATCTAACTATTAAAATATAATATATTTATATATATCTTATGTTTTTAGAAAGTATGAAAATATATCACTCCAGATGTAAGGTTAGGATCTATCATGTCTATCTCGTGGCCTAACCACACTACCCATAGATGACTTAAACTATCCTCTATCAATAGTATGTTGTAAGGAGATGTCTAAGATCTCAAACTTGTTACCTATCCCTGTAAGTTAGCCACCTCAACCTGTACATATCCTAGATGGATATTGGTAGCCAAATATATGGATCTCTCTTGAGTCAAGGCATATCATGCATGTGATCACCTAATCCAACCCCTAATTATGGATGTAACCCATATTCACATGCCTGTAGATGCCTCACATCCTCCCCTACTAGTCTAAACTTGCCTACCTAAGCTAGGGTAGATGGTACCATGTGATCACCAATGAGGTGGAGTTTTATGGTGCCAACACCCTATATAAAATATCATGGTGTGATCCCATCACCAAGAATCTCCATATGACATCCTCCTCATTCACAAGATCTAAAAAATTTAAACTAGATAGATATTAGATCATATATACAACTCAAAATATATCTATAAAACTAGTATTATATATCAAAGACTTAAAATTATAACCATTTATTACCTATCCTAGTGTCACTAATCACCATCTCTTTATCTACTTGCCCACTGAGCATAGTCTTTCCATCAGCTTTTCCCTTGAGAATCTCATCGTTAGGATGCCTCCCAATCAAATAAATCCCTAGGGTCACCACCCATGCATATCTCAAGCCTCTCCTTAGTGGTACGTCTATACACCACCTCTATCTTGGGCTAACTAATGGGTTATCCTAAATGACCACCCTTGGTGCCCTTTCTTACGACTGTCATCTCTATCAATGGTGCAAATGAGGTAATTATCACTCCTCATACTATGGTGTCAGTTGTAGTACCTATAATACCTCTATATATACATCCATACCCTCTCTTGTTATCAATTATCATGCTTAATTGGTCCATGGTCTCACATGCCATAGTTTGATCTCTAATCTCTTGACTAGTGTTCCTCATCCTCTCCCCCTTAAATCTATCACATGTTGAGCCTAAAATGTTGGCACCACTATAGAAGCCATCAAGTGAAGGAGTTTTAACTATCTTAGAAAGTGTACCACCAATTTCATCTCTACCCACCAAGTGTAATGACCCATGATCCATACTCATGCTAACCCTAGTGTTATAGCCACCCAACTTGGCTAAATAGTCACAATGTACACATAAGGCTACCACATGATCTTTCCTCATACGATGTTATGTTTTTTTGACACATTAGGCATGACCTACACCACCTAATCATATCTCCATCTCAAATCTTGAGGAAATTGATCATCAACCACATGGGGTAACCTAGATGGTTAGTACATCAAAAACTTCTCTTATATCCAAGCACTCAACAATACCTCTAGTCCCATGGTCTCTTTCCCTTTATAAAACATCCCATACATATTATGCATGATCTAAACCCAAGTGATAGAACCTAGGTCATAGAGTGCCCCCTGATCTAATATAGACTGACAAAAGGCTTCACATATAGTGGTACCTTACATATGACTTATGACATGACACTCATGCTATCAAAAGTAATATTTAATCCTTTTATATATCCAAAATCTATGCAATATAGACATCAAATGGACTCACCCTCAATCTTATGTAAATTTTATATAATTATGCCGCCTAATGGGCTAATGCTCACATCTCCTCCTAATCATCTCATATCCTGATGATCATTGGTTTCTACTGTATAGGAAGTCTAAGTAATGCATGGAAATCCTCTAAATTTATACCAAACTCTATGATATCCCCATCCACTACCCATCTAAATGTATTGGTCAAACATTCCTAGGCTCCCATGAACATGACCTCTAGATTAACACTTAATGGGATTCAAAGTATCTCCATGATGTCTCACAATCCTAATGTAGCCAATATAACTCTATCTAAATCCATTAGGTGCTCCAATAGATCTGATAGTCATGATGTGCCCACTAATTACCAAAATCTCTGGTGCCTCTAAAAAATTCAAATAATAAAAGATGTAATAGACCTCCATGTCATTCATAATTAAAATACATTCTTTTGAATTTTCATAAAAGTTGACTAATTTTCCTTAATTTAATCATTTCTTACCAATTTGGCCTATTTTTGGTTAAATTGGCCATTTTATTACTAATTCAACCACCCTATACCTCAAAAGTATTGTATCATCCATCTTCCTTCATTTTAGTACTATATTGGCCACTTAAAAACCAACTAACTGAAACCTATAGTACTAAGTCAACCCCATGGAATTAAACAACTAAGTGAGCCTTCTTTTTATCCTTATAGTACTAAGCCAACCTTTTGGACTTAATGAACTAAGTCAGCCATGATGTAATGTGTTGACCCATTCCCACAACAAACTATGTCAACCATGACCTACTAGGTTGGCCCTTTCAAAATTTTATTTTCTATCAACTAAGTTGAATGGGTTTATCATGTTATTTCAATATGATGACTTTTTGACCAATTGTAATAAATTACTTAGGAATTTATTTCTCCAACCCCATCCTACCTAATACCATCTTTAACCCTTAATGTCCTTAAAACTTTCCTAGGGTTCCTTCTGGTATCAAGATTTGGTCTAATCAACAAATTTATATAAAACTCTTAATTTCAAATAATATACTCAAAAATTTTAAATTCATAATTTCTTAACTATGTTGCACTCATTGTGGCCTCTATGCATCCTCCTAGTCTTAGTTGTTGTCTCCTCACCAACCTAGATCTCTAGGTTCTCACTAGGTTTCTCAGAGCTCTATTTTTCTCAGAATAGTCAACAATACCAAAGGAATTATTTTTCACCGTATTTATATTTACTATTCACAAATATTCACCCTTTAAATATTTACCATCAGATTCCTTATTTTGATCATATCTTTGTTTCTAATAACTCATTTTCCAAACCATAAAAGGTTCTAGAATCTTGATGTCATAGAGAATGTTTATAGATATTACATGTATAGGTTGGAATTTTTTCTATTTTTTTATTATTTTCACTAATTTGTATAGGTTTGCCTAATGTTCCCCACATTGGACACCTCTGCATCTCTCACATCTCCTTATTTATCTACAACACTAAGATAAGGAAAGGTATACATTTTTCAATTTTATCCTTTTATTTATATTATTTTCTCCCTATTTCACTTTACTTAGAATCATTGTTATGTGTCATCATGTTGTTTTCTCGAAGCACCATCCCATGTTACACTTATATGACATGTGATGAGATTCAAGTGGGGAATATGTATATACATAATATTTTCAATTTTTTATAAATTACTGACACTCTATATCTTATAGGAATATATCAAGTCTCAATAAATCTAAGTGCATGCCTTAAGGGGTATATCAAGAAATGGGTATGTAGACTATTGGTGCTTTGAAATATTATTTTCTCTTTTTCTATTTTTTATCTACACACTTATCTCCTAAAAACCATTACCCTAAACTTGGCCTTATATTTTACACAATCATCTAGTTCTTTACTACCTTCATTAACACTTTTCCTAATTTAAATCCCTTTTTGATAGTTTACATGACTTTTTTGGTTGTGTTGATCTTTTACTTTTATTGACAAAACTTATTTAGGGTCTAGGTCAGTTCCTGGCTGACCTAGTCCATGACCTAGTGAGTTTTTGTTAATAATGATACTAGGTTGATCAAGTCAACTATGTTGGACAAAAATTTTGGAAGGGTTTATGGTTATATCTACCTATATAAAACTAATAATTTCCATCATTTATCATGAAGAGAAGAATAAGTAAGATATATTTCACATCTACTTATCCACCATTTTACTTGAGGAGCAAGCTTAAGGTTTCATACTTTCTTTGGAGATACAAATCTTATCTTGCGGAGAATACTTTTAGATTAATTGATAGGTTGTGTAGCCTAGAAATGACTTATTATTTTAATTATTACATGCCACAATAGCCTCTTTTGAAGCACCTTAGCCAAGGGAGAGATTGATGTTCGATGTATTTGACTTCAAATATAAGTATTCATATCTTTGTTCCTCCCTTATAAGAGTAGATAGATATGTATTTGTAATTATCTTCCATACATTAGGATTAAGTTTACATTGACATGAGTATATGTATTTTATGCATGTTTAATTTTTTTTATTACCCCCCACTTTGTGCCACAAGCTTTGGTGAGCACTAGATTAGACTCTTACTTTACATGTTATTAGTTTAGTGAATATGAAAACATAGGACCTAGTTAGGGTTATTATATAGTTTTTGTTAGTTAAAGGATTTAGAACCCTCCCTATTAATGTTATTGTGGTGAGAGATCCCTTGATTAGGTCTAGTGGATCCATATTGGTTATGAACCCAATTATCTAATGTATCCCTAATTGGAAGTGTAAGTAGGATCTATCTTCTTTGAGTTATGATTTATTTATAGATCTGATGAACTTCTTATTGTATAAAAAAGTATCTTTAACCCACCTTGAGCCCCTTAATTCCATTTCTATGGAATTATAATGATTTTGTAAATCAAGGGCTCATTTAATGACATGACCTATAAGTAATTTTTAATTACTTGAAAAATTGAGAGCCTTTGATCTTTAAAGAATAGCATTTGAATTTGGTCCATCCAATTAACCTCCCTTATTCCTATATAAACCATGCAAAGATCTTGTCCATCTTGATGAGAAATTTAGCAAGATTTTGAATCCTCCATGCTCTCTTAGCCACTGTCATTATAATCATAATCCTTTGTATGCTATATTACATTTGTAATACTTGTTTACATCCATAACCATAGTCTTTTGTATCCACCAAATCCTTGAAGACATTTGGACTTGAAATCCAAAATATATCAATACAATTATTTTTATGTAACATCTATGATCTTGGATGGAAGACTCAATGAGGTAAAATGATGGTAATATTTCTCTAATTAATTATATTTGCTTCATTCTCTATTTTGGGTGTTTTATGAGATTTGAGAATTTTTTTGTTAAATTGTGCATGCTTAGTGATTTTTCTCAAATTTTCATCATAAATTTGGTGACCATAATGGGATCCCTCATTTAAACTAAATATTGTGTTTATGAAGTGTGAAAAAAACCAACTTGTAGGATTGGTTAAAAGAGATTGGGATTTAATTTTAATTTTTTTGGACTTTTAGGTGAATTATGATTTGACCTACAAATTATGATTCTAAAATAGTGATTTTTCACTAATATTTATGATTTTGACCTAATAGTGACATTTAACCATTATTAATTAGTCCATATAACTATTTTATTGAATGTTTTCAAAATTACTTATAGACAGTTGAAATTTTGATTTTCATTTGTGTTTTTACACATTGTAATTATGATTTTGATTTAGGTCATAAACTATCTTTGATCAGATTGTCATACATTATAATATACTTTATTTATAATTTTTAATCTTTATTTAACTTAGTTGGTTACAAGAAATAGGAAATAATTCTATCAAACTAAATTCATAAGAAATCAAGCTTTCAAGAAAAGTCACATTTACCTAGTTTTCATTTTGATTCATAGTCACGATTTTAACATATTGAGTTGTGATTTTAACTAGTGAAAAAATTTATATGGTTTTTAATATATAATCTACATAATTTCAACCTATAAATATCACTATATGTAATATATCTATTATTTCTTTCTAACTTCTATTTTGTAGGGACAAATCATAAATCTTGTAAACAAAAAAACTTTAACTCTCCTAGTTATGATTTTGAATTAACTAAATCTAATCTTGTTTTGATTTTGAAAATATCTATCAATAATATAATTTGAAAAAAACATAATTTAGTAATTCCTATAAGTAATATCCATATTATTTAAATATGTAAGTATTGTAGTTTTTATATAAATAGAAAAATCACTTGTAGTTAATTACGATCTTGAATTTTGGTAGCGAATTTGATCTCTAAGTTGTGATGTTGATTCATCTATATTTATATTTTTAAGGGTAATCATACCAAATAAAATTTATTATAATTTTTTTTATCACTCTGGAGTGCACCCTAATTTAATATGTGTAAGTCATAACTTCTTTCTAGATGATACAATTGGATCTTTTCAGAGTGTGGGTGCCTCTGAATTAAGAAGAACCTCTAGAGAAGGTTTGTTCCCTTAATATCTAATACTAAAAGTAATCTATTTTTTTATTTTTTGTGATGAAAAGGGAGAAGGAAATTGAAATGGGAAAACATATCTAATGGGGTGACGCACTTAAATGATTGGTATTCTCTAAAATCTTTCTGAAACTAAATAAGACACACATAAATCTAAAAGAAAACTCTACATTCAAACCTGAACATTAGTGTTTCAAAAGAAGGCCTGAAAGAAGTTTGCAAAGCCAATTCAAATCCTAGCTCTTCTAATGACCTATAGAGGATGATATTTACACACTAGGTGTGGAAAGGACATAAAAAATGCTAAGCATATGCCACTTGTATTCTAATACATAGTCAAATTACATTATATTTTGATCCAAAACCATATGCAAAAATGATCTTTTTTTATTTGATAAAATGGTGTTAACTACAATATCTCCTTTGTATTTAATATTTAAAATTTAGCATATATTTACAGGTGGTGGGCCCATGTTGACTTCTCAAAATCCTCATGCATAAAAATCCATGACATTTCTTAATAATAAATTCATTTTATAAAATTAAACAAAGTCTTCAATTCTTCAAGTCTTCAAAAATTTGCATGACCATTACTTTGGCATTGAATTGAGAAGTGGTGGGCCAATGTTGACTTCCAAACCTTCCTTGCATGAAAATAATTCCATTATAAATAACATAAATACATATTTAAAGTGATTTTAAGTTATTTAATGTCCTTATCTTGCATGAAAAACATGGGAGATGCATGAAACTAGTCAAACTAGTCAACTTCCACTTAAACTCAACTTGCATGAATTGGAACTTGTAGATTGAATTGAGAATGATATATTAACTTAAAAAAATATGTCATGTGGTAACTATAAAATTAACCCATTTAATATATTTTAAATTCCATTCTTCAAGTTGACCATTTGACCAACTAGAACTATTAGACGAAACAGGCCTACAAGTTAATCTGTGCATTTAAACTCCATTAAACCTAAAAAAAGATGTCATGCAACGTAAAAAAAAATTAAATAGACCTAGAAAAACTTTTCTCATCACAAGATATTTTATTTTAATGAGAAAACACTCACCATTCAGTCAATAGGGTTGACTATGACTATTTCGCTCTATTTTTTTACAAATTGGCCATTTTGATCAAGTTGGTTGGGATAATTTAAAGATGATTTATGACAAAATGAACATTTTAAGATTAATAAAAAGTATTATTATTGATATCCATTTATTACATTTAATTGAACTATCTTCTACTTCATTTTACATGCCTTTTTCCATAAAAAGACATGATTTATGCCCTCATCTATACAACTCCATGCATAAAATTGAAATTTATGCAATAATATCAAAGTGTACTTGAAATTTTAAAATTTTCCAAGTTTATCCATAATTATTTGATGTAAATAATATCCAATTTTAACAAAATTAGTTTTTTGAGGGTTTAGGAGGGCTTTGAACCTGAATCTTCAAAATGATGGTTCATGAAGTATAGATATAATAATATCAAAATATTTAAATTTATGTATATAAAAATAACCCCTTTAACATCCATAAAAATATTGGGTTCCCATGCAAAAGATATGAAAAGTTAGCATGTGGATAAATATGTATGTGGGGTTTTGACTACATTCTAGGCTACCTACGCTCTTAACGATTGTTCATAAAACACATCCCATAAAATAGTCTCAATTATTCATGAAATTTAATTAAATATGGGGTCCTAAAAACCTACTAATATATTTTTTCCAAACTCCACACTTGATGAAATATATGAGCATCTGAACAAGAGGCTAGGAAGGGTGTCTAAAACTACAAAAAGTGAAAAAATCACCAAAATGAAAATAAATATTCACATGATTCCAAATGACTAAAAAAATAATAATGGGGTCTGTAACATGCTATTAAAACACTTTGAAAGAACAATTTTCTTGAAAAGTCAAAAAACCCCTTTTTTGCCTATATGCCTATTTGCTTGCAAAAGCCTGTATAAACATGGTTTGCTTAAAATTTATATTTATTACACTATTTAAATGTCTTATTATGATGTAAAAATATCATCCCATACTTTTAAAACTTTTACCTAGACTTAGAAACCTCTGTGGCACTCCAGACGATGCCTACTCCAATGTTGATCTCCAACGAACATGCTGAGGATTGTTATAAAAAAAATTATATCCACTCATACAGTGGCCATGAAAATTTTTTAAGGGTTAATCAAGTCATTATGATCTTTTGTAAAAAAATTGAGGTCTTGAAACTACCTATAGCTCCTAAAAAGCTCAATTTTCTCTCAAAATTAACCCTTGTGAATGGATTATCTCAATATTTGAACTTGACAATCCTCTTTTAAAAATATAATGACCCATTTACAATTAATTTTTGAATTTTTTTACAAAAATTAGTGGTTTTAGGCCATAATTACTTAGTTTAACTAGCTGTGAATGGTTAATGACTGGTTTTAGAAATTTTTTGTATGATACGGGTAGTAATTTGACCTTGATAGGTCAAATTACTAATAGTTGTTAAAGTCACACTGGTCTATCTCCCTTGGTCATTTTAAACTTTGTAATATTATTCTACATTTTAATACTCTATTTATTTATCTATTGCAATATTACTAGTCGATAAATAATGATTTTGAATCTAAGTTATGATTATACAAAAGCTATTAGAGATTTTGAATAGGCTAACCATGTAATAATTGTAGCATTCTACTATTCATTTTCAATATCACTTATTTATTATCTATAATTTTTGCTAGATATCTATGATTTTGTGTCTCTATATGTAATTTTAAAAATAACTGACTGTGTTCTAAGAAGGTAAATGTATAAAAGTAATTTTGAAAGAAGCAAAGGTGATTTTGACTTAAGACAAATTATTTATAAAAACTACTAATAGTTTTTAGTGTAGGATCTACTACTGAAGACTAAAAACCAAATTATTAACCTATTTTTTTGTAGGATCTTGGTTAGATATTCTATTTCAAGACTTAAATTTTGATATGTTTTAATTAATTTTTAGACTTGTTTGCCTCTAACAATAAACTAATCAGTTAATAAAAAATTTGATGTGCCTATGTGTATGCTTTCCTCTTTGTGTCCTTGTAATGATTCTTGGAGGATAAGAAACCACTAATAAACCCTTACCATTTTTATTTTATATGGGATAATGTGATGTGGAAGTGACACCCATCCACTTGCCATAATATTAGGGGTTGGTGACATGGATTTCATTACTTCACATTCAACCACACTCCATGTTTTGAGGGAGTATAAAAATCATGGAGAGTTTTTGTTAAGCCAAGTATTTAACCACATATATGTCTTACATAGAATGGAAGAGTTAATTATTTTAACCAAGCATTAGATAACACCTTACACATATTGGGCCCCACATACCTAGGGTATATTGGAGATGCCCTTAGAAGAACCTGTATAGCCTAGAATAGATCAACTATAATAGGAGACCTACTATCAGAGTCACTATTATCTCCCAAGTGATCATTAATTAAAAATAATTTTGAGAGGTTTCGGGATGTTATGTAGTGGTTTAACAACTTATATCCTCACCTATGAAGCCATTAGATGGTAGTTGTTAGGTTACATTCCTAAATTGGTTTATTAAATAATAGGTCTTGTGGTCTCCCTAATTATATGTGTTATGCTAAACTAGTGTTACTTGTGAGATGAGGTATCCTTTTACCTATAGCACTATTAAATGTTATAAGTACTTAGGCCATACCCATTCCATATAAAACTTGCTCTAACCTTCTTCAGAACCAATATCTATTCACCTCAATACTTTTATCACCGTCATCTCTTCATTCATTCTATTTATCAAATAAGTCTTGAGTATTATATTTACCTATTAATTAAGCTATATGGGTCATACACCCATGTTTTAAACCTTAGATCCCTTTCATTTCACTTTTTACTCTATACTTAACCATATATCCTAAATATATTACCATTTCCAAATATTTTCAACCTATTACTCCATCAAATTTCATCTATCACCATGTCATCTTGACATCTCACCTATTCATAAATAGCTCAAACTAGTCATCACCTTATTAGTTTGAATCTAAGAAATTGATCATCTTATCATCTAGTCCTCTTTCTATATCAAATACTTATATACTCAACATATTTTTAATACATAGTCATGTAATCTAAAATTCTAGATCCTTCTTCATCCAAAATCTAGTCCCAAAGTCTAATCCCACCCAATCCATCATCACAAATATGTACCTTAAACATATTATTTTAGATTTAAAAAAAATTATTTTTTGGTAATACACCTTATCAAACTAATATTACTTCATCACATATTAATCTTATTTCATAAAAGGTAAATTTCAACCTTACCATTAATATCTCTATCACTCACTACCACTCATAATGTCTATCAAAACTCATGCACAAGTCCTGAAAAGGGACAAGGATCAAACTAAAAAGATTATATATTAATGAAATTAAGTAAGAAAGGTATGGAAAATGAATAAAATCAAAGTGACATGCATACACCTAGAGGAGAGGAAGTAATAAACAATGAATTCTTTAATAATGATGATATTAGGGCTTTTTTTGACCAATAAGTATGTGAAAACAAAGATAAAATATTGACATAAATCATTGTAAGTGGAGGTATATTACCCATTATTTTAATCTTGATATATTACAAAACTTGATCCAAACACCATCTTATCACAAGACTCCTTGCCATGATACCAAAAAACAAGATAGAAAATCTTAGGATAGAAGAACTTGAGCAAGAATCATATGATGAATAAAAAGAACCTATAACCGATAATATTGGGGTTTACATAAATAAAATATGTCTTAGAAAATCATTTTGATTAACTAACCAAAAAAATCAATTTATTAGCATTCCAAATTCACTCTAAAAGTCACAAACCCACATCACCTAAGAAAACATGCAAAAAACATCCCATAAATACCAATGTTGATCCCTTAAATCCAAAATATGATCAAGACTAATGGATCCCTCCACTACCCTAGAGTAGAAATAAATTAAATAAAACCTTTAGAAAATAGACCTCCAAACTCAATCAAATAATTACAAATATGAGGAGTTTTGCACGTCTCCTTTGGATATGAGTATCCTAAAAACACCCTTTCTGACATATTTTGAAATCCTAAAACTTTACAAGTATAAAGGGAAATGAGAACCTTATGACCACATCCAATAATTTTAAATAACATGTCATGAGGTTTATTATAATAATACTTATTTATTTTACCTATTTCTAAAATGTCTCATACCACCTGCTCTTGAATGGTTTATGCATTTACCCAAAGAATCCATTACATCATTCGAATAATTGACAACAAAATTTGTAAGACACTTTTCCTTCGATATTAAGCATGATATCTCTATATTATATCTTCATAACACTAATCAAAATAATAGATAAAGTCTTTCATCTTTATTACAATGATTGAAAAGCTTGGATAATCATTTTTGATACACTATCCTAGAAAATGAATTGGCCAATATTTTCATCAATAATCTTAATCTAGAATTAAAATATAAATTAAATTTACTATTTTTGTTCAAAATATGCACCCATTGATGGTACCATATAAAATATGATTTTTTTATTGGTGTGCATCAGGAGAGCTTTGTGAAGGGCATGAAAGCATTTGATACAGGGCATGAAAGTATTTAATTCACAATATCATGTGAAACATTCGACACCTCATCACAATAATGGGAATGTCCCCAAAATGTGGGACCCTTACACTCCTTAGGATAAACTTATAGATTAGGATGACTTCATTATAATCTAATATAACCTAATTTAAAACCATTGTACATAAATAAAAAGAGAAAAAATTAAATATGTCGCTAGTTTTAAACCTAAGATATTTTGAGGGAAAAAGGAGGTAGAGGGTAAGATATTTGTTGAAATAGAAATGTGGTGATACACCAAAAATATAGAAATAACCTCACCCAATTGTGTCATAATAAAATTAAGAGGACTAAATGATGAAAATTTCAAATAAAAAATCTAATTCATAATTGTTTCACAAAGACGTAAGGGAACACAACATAACATTGAGAGGGATGAAAAATGGTCCATAGAAAATACCTACATAAACCTGTGGATACATAGGGTGTGACTTATAGGTGATTTTTATTCTCTGTTGGGGTAATAAGGAAGGATGATAATGTGAGGGGGAAACATCCACAAAAAAATATCAACAATGTTAAATGCACATAGAATAGAGAACATGACGAGAAGATAATCCATTTCTCATTAATTCTAGGGCCTAGGCTCATATTACAAACTCAAACTAGTAGAGATTTGTTATACTAAGGAAAGGGATTCTCATGTTTTTAATATGGCTGAGAAAGATCTTATGAAATAAATTCACCACTTGGATGGTAGATATAAACTTGAATTCATATATTGGTGTTCAGGTCTCTAGGTTGATCAAGAAGAACAACTCACCATGCAAAGGTCTCTAAGAACCAAGATTCTTAAATTTTGTCTAATAATTTAAAGCTAAAATTGGTTAAAAGGATTTTCATGGGTCCATGTGTGTGTTTAAGAATTAAGGATGCTTAAGAAATTAGGAGAGGTGTGTGGCCATATTTTGACATATGATAACTGCTTTCACTTTTAGCTTGATCTACCATGGCTTAAATCAATGCCAAACTACCCAAAACTACTTTATGTACCCGACTACCACTTTCCAATCCATTTAGGCCTATGTTTTAATGTGGAATCAATGTAGGTCCTTTTATATTCTACCATGTCATCTTGCACACATAGTGTAAATCTATGCCATATGCCCTTAAGAATTACCTATGTGCTAGAAATGTGTGCTCAAGACTTTTCTAGATTATATCTAGGTGGCATGCTTGAAAGCAGAGAGCTTGCATGGGAAGAAGGTGAGGGCCTTTATTTAGTATATGCAACCTCACTAATCTTTGAACTCTCAATTTTATGTATATAGGTGCATGCTCACTTTGATTTTTGACTTGTTCATGCTTTAATACTTGGTTATGTTCTATGTGAAGAGTGTGCACTTAAGGTTGCACAATATGATGAGCACTGATATGGGTAGAAGTTGGTGCATAGCCTATGGTTGATGGGATCATAGGTGATAACTACCATGATTGATCTTTGGTCCTTAATATTTTAGTGAAGGGGAATTTTGAGAAAAAGGGCACTATAAGAATGAATTTTTTTGGTGTACTCTTATAATTTTAATCTACATCCTATGCAATCCCCTCTTATTACTACCTAAAGCTTGAGAACCTTATACATAGGGTTTATATACATGCCTCTAATTATATTCCTTTATATTTATTATGAACATGACTTGTATGATGAATCCTTGTGCTTATTAATTTTATGAGGACCTAGACCTTCATATTTTCTATTGTCTAAACTTTTGTTCATAACTTTGTCTTCATAATATTTTTTATGTAACTTGATCTTCATTATTTGCACTTGGAATAAGAGTTATGATGCTTCTTCAAAATATTTTTTTGAAATTTTTTTGAAACCTTCAAAAATTTTGTCTTTGAATTTCCTCTATGAAAAAACCTAACTCTCATTTTAGCCTTCATAATTTTTGTTCACAAAAAAATAAAAAGAAAACCTTTGATTGTGCTTTAAAAAAGGCAAGAATATCAACCTTTCTTCTAAAATTTTTAATTCAGGAGACTTAGCCATTTTTTTAACCTTTATTTATCTTTAAATCCCTAAGCTACTAAACTTGGGTGTTTCTCCTCCATGATGAACCTAAATAGTCAACATTATGGTGACCTCTATGGGTTGCTTTCCTACTAACTGGGAACCCAGTAGCCTTTGAAGTGATCCATTGGCTATGGATTCATAGAAACATTAAACACTTCTCATATCCTTGGGGTGAAATATGGATGAAACCTATTTGGCACATCTCTGAATAATTAAATTGGGCTTCATATTTTATAGAAGATTAAAAAAAAAACACTGCCAAATGATTTTTAGAGGAAAGGAAGCCTAAACTATGCAGAAAATTTCACACAAGTGCTGAAGAAAATAAAACTAGTCTAAACCACATGCATGCATATTTTTTAGGTAAATTAACAAATTTAACCTACTAATTTACATAATTTAAAATATTAATGTTGATAGTTCTTGAGATCAATCCCATTAATTGTTATGAGTAACTCTTATCCATTTAGCTTTTCAAGATGTAATGCATTGACTTACTTGCAACTAACTATGGTATATGGGTTGCTCCATATATCATCAAACTTAGTATGTTTCCTAAATGTTTATTTATTTACATCCAAATTGATCACAAAATCCCCCTCTTGGAAACTTCTATTCCTATCTTTTCTATTGAACATCATCTTTATTTGTGTAAGTTAAAGTTCCATAGTACATATGGCCTATACCATGATCTCTTATAGTTCCATATTTTTGTTAAATATTACTATGAGGGGTCACTCTCAAGTAATTCCAATTGGTGGGATAGTTATAATGAAGGCCACTCAAGTGATATAGGTAATATTTCTTCCCTCCCATTGACCAATATGAAAGAAGAATTTCTTATCACCCTTTTTGGTGTTATTCAATTTGCCTGGAGAGATGTGTTAAGCTTGGTATGCTAGGAGCATTTATTATATTCTATGTTTCATTTGATGATACGAATCAATTTTTTATTAATTTATTCAAATAGGCCATTGATATAAGGGTATTAATTGGATAAAGTGTTCACATAGATGTTGTGCTTGACTATCCATCCACTGATGTTGCATCTAAATAAAGGCATTGTGTTTCTAGATATAATGGCTACTCAAACACCAAATATAGTTATAATACCCTCATATAAGTCTTTAATTGATGCCTCATTAGCTTCATTTAGTCTTACCACTTCTGTCCACCTTAGAAAGTTATCTATGTTTGTAAGGATCCAGTTATGCCCTACATGTGATGGTGGATATATCATGGAAATGAAATATAGGTGCCACTATGTAAAGGGTTGATCACTTTGAATTGGGCATAGGGTAGGGCTACCAATTTCTACTTTCCTACAAATAATGTGAACTTATTTTAAATTTGTACCCATGCATGTTTTGGCCAATAATATCTAGCTCATATAATTTCATAGTAGTGGTCTTTAGTGAATAATGGCCACCTGATGGCCCATTTTGAAACTCCTAAAGAATCATTATCACCTAATTATACTCTATGCACCTTAAGATAACTCCATATATGTATTTTTTGAAAAATTCACCATCAAAAGGAAAATAATAAATGGCTTATATGTCTTTATTCAAGCCAAGTAGTATGTAGCAATCTAAACAAAGGTTCTCATATTCTCAATCCATCTTGTTGGGGTGCCTTTATCTTATGGTTTATCTTCATGCAACACTATAATTATGTAGTCTTAAATTTTTACATTTTATACCAGTTACTCGCATAGTCATTTTCCTTACACTAGCTTGGTGACTTGGATATCGATGTCATACTCCATTACTTTTTTGATTAAATAGGCTCTCATCTCATTGATTCCCCTATTAAGTAGAAATTATTTTAAAAATTTGTATGTGATAATGAGTTAGATCCTATTGTTCGAGATCATGTGTCAAATTATTAAGCACCTTCATGATTTTGAGGGCATGTTTCCCTATAAAGTTGTAGTGAAGCTCATATTTCTTGAATAAATAATTAAATAAATTAATAGGGTACTCCATTTTATCATTGTTTTTTTGTGTAAGAATGGTTGAGATGCCTTTAGCTCTAGAAAATGAATAAAGGATGAAATCATTACCATAATTTAGATTGATCAAGGTGGGAGCTTGTGTGATAGTACACTTAATGTACTCAAAGATACTTTTTCCTTTTAGGGTCTATCTAAACATAGTATATTTATTAAGAATTATTTTGAGGGGATTGGTTAGAGTATTGAAGCTCAACCTAAACCTCCTAATGAAATTGATTCTTCCCAAGAAGCTCTGAAGACTCTTTTTATGAATTGGGAGAGGGAGGGACAAAATGACCTTGACTTGTTTTAGATAAATTAAAAATATATCTTTGGATATGATGTGCTTAAGTAGATTTACTTTATGGACATTGAAAATTCACTTATTTGGGTTCACATAGATCCCAAACTCATGTAACATTTTGATGAGGTTAGCATTCACACACATGAAGATGTCAGGGAAAAATGATCATATGGGTTTGTTAATTTGTATGCCTATTTTGTATGTGATAAATATTAATTAATGTGATGTAGCATGAGAAAAGATACACATGAGCAGATTCAGGATCCCAAGCATTTTGGCAGTGTTTTTCCATAGTTAAATTTGAAGATTACAAAAAAAGGCCAAGCAAACATTTTTATAATGTCATATCCTACACATATGAAGGATTCAAGAGAAAATGGATATATGGATATAATCCCATATGTAATAAGATATTATGCACTAAATTTTAGGTCATTTGATCAAGTGCAACAAGAGTTATACAAGAACAAAGTTGGCCTTCTAGGCAAGTTCTAGGCATAGCTATCTCTGTGGTAGAATAATTTAGATTAATGGCATTATATCTTGCATACACAAAATCCTCAAGAATAAATAAGCATATGGGTTTGTTCATTAGCATGCCTAGTTTATATGGTCCAAATTTTATAATAGGCAGATGAGCAAAGTAAAAGATATGAAAGTTCAAAGTTAGACTTCCAAGCATAATTGAAATAGTCCCCATACTTAGTCAAATATGCATAAGGTAAAGTTTTAGCTAGTTGGAATATCAATGGTTATCACTTAATCATATGTTGAATATCTAAAAAATCATAGAAAAGTCAATTTATCAAATGAACATTCGAGTAAATGTACTAGTGAAAGTATCACAATCATGAAGTTTGAATAGTAAATCTACAGTGTGGTTCAAATTCAATAAGTCAATGATCAATATGAGGATGCCAAGTGTCTCAATAGATGGATAATAGTAATTCAATAATTCTAAGTGTCACATTTATGAGATCTCATTAGAGATAAAGGTCAAGCTTGTTAGAATATCTGATGGTGAGTGGTTGATCATGTAAAGGAGATCTATCAGAATGAGTTGACTCAATGGGATAAAGAACTCAAGGTTTATCAACACAGTGGTGAGTTAAATACCAAGAAAGTTTGAGAAGATCGATGAAGTGTAAGAATTCCAAAGACTCAAGAAGTAGTGAGATGAGATATAGAGTTTGACAATTAATTTCAAGATAGAATTAAGGATCATACTAGTTTGAAGATCTAATAGCATGTGGTAGTTCATATCAAATGACCTAATAGAGCATGTAAGCTTGTCAGATATTGATCAAATAGATGCATTTTAAAGTTGAGTAGATTGAATTAAGACCATCAAATCATGGTTTTAAACTTAAGATAAATGGTTGACATTTAAATATATGATCATGTTAATGATCAAATGCAAGAACATGCAGGTAAACCATATATTATGATACAAATAATGAGATTGATTATTTTAATCGATCAAATATATATAATAATACATGTGCATCAAAATTAGAGTTTATAAAATTCTATAAATAGTAATGATACGAGGAATCATGGTGGTGGTGAATGAGTTTAAGATGTGGGAAACTTACAGTTTAAGAGATAATGAACTGAGTTCAAAATAGAACATGATGTGTCAGAAAACTAGTGTAAACATAGAGAAGATACAAAACACTAAATTAATTTCTTATATATATGACATCTAGGACATAGGTTAATGTTTCTAGTGTATTTTAAATTGTGTCATATATATATATATATATATATATATATATATATATATATATATATATATATATATATATATATAGAGAGAGAGAGAGAGAGAGAGAGAGAGAAGAGATAGTGGGGCAGAGAAGAGAAGGAAAGATAAGAAAGATAAAGTACAAAGAATGAATAGTTGCAAAATAAATCTATAACAAAGAATAGAGATTTGGATTCATTTATGAATCTACATTGTAATTTGGAGTTTTAGCTCCATAGTAGATATGATTGGTTAGTGCCATCATAAAAGCTGAGTTGGTGGTCAATTATGGAGTGGGTGCTTCTTTAGAGTTGGTGCTCTTAAATTAAGGGATTGGTGTCTCCTTAAGTTTGGTACCCTTAAATGTGTAACTAGTGAGGTTTTGACTATGAGGATTGATTAGAAAAATATATTTGAGTAGCTATTCTCACCATGGTTTTTTCCATATTAGGTTTTCCATGTATATATATGGTGTCATGTGATTTTGTGTATGTGTTATCTTTTCATATATGTTTTAATCTACATATGATTTTTAATATACATCAAAAATATTTAAAAGGACTATGATAATCAATATACTAATTCACCCACCATCTCAATATATAGTTATGTTTTAACAATTGGTATCAGAGCCCAAGTTACTTAGAAGAAACTTGATCATCTTAAGTAGATATTGGATGGTGAAAAAAATGGCTACTCAAGAAAGATCTTCATGAAATAAAGCACCTCTATTTGATGGATCAAACTATGTGTTGATGCAGTGGATTGCACCTGGGGCAAGGAGGTTGAGCTCCTGCCTTCCACACGCAACAATGGAAATTCCCCTCTCACCTATGGGAATGAAAAAGTAGGAGGGGGAGAGTATCTAGGTAAGGACTAGATCCCTTTGATGCATTTTATTTGTTCCAGTAAGTGCTAACACACACACACACACACACACACACACACACACACACACACATATATATATATATATATATAATGGGGGGATGAAAAGGGAGAAAGATTACAGGAAAACAAATCTACTCTAAAGGAGGTGATGCACCAAAATGATCTGACCTTCTCACACTCACACTTAAAATCATACAAACACATACATACACTTCAAACTGGCATAAGGACCACGTTGCAAGAGACTTGGTAAGGAGGCTTTTATGGAAAATACAAAAAAATAGAGATTCACCAAAGGTGCTATGAAAGGCACACTGTATAGTAATTTCTTCTATTTTTGGACTTCTAAATACAGCTCTCCTTGTCAACTACATAAATGGCACCTTATAGACACTAGTTATATTGGTGTTAAACTTGTGGAAGCATAATGAAGCAATGACTAAACACAAACTAACACTTAGACATACACAGAGATATCTAGCCAGGATAGAGGTAAAAAATGCATTTTATTGATTTAGGTGAAAGTTTGCCAAGGCTACGACTTATAAATGTGGAAGATCCTTTCTCAAATGACAAGCCTTCAATATATAGAGGAAGAAAAGAGGCCTTTTGGCACCCTTTTTACAAGTGACCCATGGTAGGCACTGTGTCAACCACTAAAATAACTTCTTGAATCGACACCTTCTTGCGTCACTTGGATTGCTTCATTTGCTACTGTGTGATGGCCATTCTACAATTAGGATTTGAATTTATGAGTCATGTTGTTTTCTTGCTCTATAGTGCATATTGAAGAAAACCAGTCATGTCGATCACTGTTGTGCCTCTTTGATGACCGCATGGTAAGCACTGTGTCAACCACTAAAATAACTTCTTGACACCTTCTTGCATCACTTATATTACTTTGTCTACTTCTACGTGATGGCCATTCTACTGTTAAGATTTGAATTTATGAGCCACACCATCCACCTGCTCTTTATTGTCTGGGCTCTTTGTCCTTTTCTAATCCTTTAGCCCTCGGGGGTGATCCTTTGGTGGGTCATTGCATTCTTTGGGCTCATTCCATGGTTAGAATTCATGCATTTAAAACCAACATCTTTTTTACTAGTTTAAATTGATGTTCTCACACCTGTCACCCTTGGACTCTCCTTTGGCTTCCTGCTTTGTCCCTTTTCACTAAGAGCACACCTACCCTTAGCATGTGTCATAGTCCACTGCTTGGGCACTTAGAAGACACTTTGAAACATGGATGTTGACACATGGTGACTTTCACTAAGCTGATAATGGGACGTGGTAGCATCTACTTACATTAGAGGACCTTTTGAGAGTTAAGCAAAAGTTGACACATGGTCACTTTTGTAGAGACTTTAGCTACCTTAGAGAAAATTTTGTGCCCTTTTTTGGTTCTTTGTAGATGCTGACACTTGGCACACTCTACATAGCTCCTAACAACTCATTCAGGTCCACCACAGTCTTCTTTGAAGCCAACAGGGGAAACCCATAGATGTTTCCACCTATCAGCTTCTATCGAGCCCTATAGGGGACATGTGTCATGTTCTATTGCTCCTAAAATAGCATGTTGAATTCCTCCATGGTTTCAACTTGGTGCTTTCCATGCTCTAGCTTCCCTGGTGTAAATTTGACATTTTTTGAGACGTCATCATCCTTGGCAAAGTTCATTAGGCCTTTTTCCTATGGCTTTTCTGCTTTGGGCCCTTTAGCTGCCCTCTACAAGGGCTTTTGGACCCATCACTGCCCTTCGATTGTAGGGCACACCCTTGAACCAACCCATTGAACCAAAATTTTGGTTCAACAGTTTAATGGTTCAAGAATGTGCGTCAAGTTGATTGAACTATTTACTTTAAACTGAATGTCACTTAAACTGAAACAATTAAACTAAGCCATTGAACTAATTGGTTGAACCAAAAATGGTTCAATGCTATGTGTTGAGCCCCTCTAAACTATTCACTAGATCTCCTAGTTGACCCATTTGCTTGAACCAATCCATTGAACTGTTCACTTGAATTGGTTTAGGGGTTCAAAGCTATGTGCCGAGCGAGGTCCTTGAACTAAATGTTAAACTGGAAGCCGCTTGAACTATTTGTTGAACTTTTTTGATGAACTAAGCACTAAACTTAGCTGATTAAACCAAAGATGAAGAACTACCGATTAAACCAAAGCTTGAAATGAAGCGATGGTTCAATGGTTTGAAGATGCCAACCTTCCTTATGAATTTATTTAGACAAAAATCCAAAGAAGATTTGTAAAATCTTGCCCTCTTCACCTGGTTCTTCAACTGCTGAAAGAAAACTTGCAGTCTTTAGAAATCACTAAATCTATACAAAATGAAAAATTAATTGGCCTAGAATAGCAAGTGAAGAAGGGGACTGATTTTTGGCCTGTTGGGCAAAAAATGGTCAACAAACTGGTGGCTCCCAGGGGAAGCATGCTTGTTATGCTTAGAAGGTAGTTGCCTTAAAAATCCATTGGGCACAAGGTCACATTGTATCTTGAAGATCAACAGTAGCTCTGATAAATTATAGAATCAATCACAAAGATTCACCTCAAAGGAAACAAAAATACACACAAAGCTAAGAGAACTACTTGTGCAAACAACACTTAGGGAAAATAGGGAAAGAAAAATGAAAGAAACCTACTATATACAGTTAACCATGTATTTTTTATTCCCTCTTGGATCAAAGGGAAAGCTTCTAATGTCTCCTTCATCTGACACACCTAGTATCGATAATGGATCCCACAAGGAAATATTTATGTGTAGCGCCTTCACCTGGTCTACCATGTTGATCTGAGGATTGCTCCCTTCCATATTTTCTTTGGGGTCACTTGTAGCCCTCTAAGGCATAGGCTGGGGAGCTGAATGTATGACTGGTGGCCTAAAATTTAGGAATGTCTAGTTCACCTGTGGTGGAAGAGATGGTGTGGACATTTGAATAGTTACTTGAGTTTCTTCCATAGCTCTCCCTTTGGATCTTGTGTTGGCCATAACACAGTCAGCCTGATTTTCTATAGCACCCACATAATTGATTACACAAAACTCACCTTCCAGGTGGTTCATAAGAGTAGAGTCAGGCTGACTCTGACTGTTGCTTGTGCTAATTACTTTGGAGCCTTAAAGACCTGGGAATGAGTGACTGCATGATTATCTAGCACATTTGAGTAAAAACCCATCATCTCATTTATATAAATAGCCTATTCTTGACCATATCCCATGGTCAAACAACTTGGCTATTCCTGTACCAGGTTATTCTAAATGGGCACCATGACCTTAGACGATGAAAGGTGGCCTGGGTTATAGCCTTAAAATGGTCTGGTCTAAGTAAGCTAACCATGTCCTTGATTATAATTTTGGAAAGGGGGTCTTGGAGCTTGACCATACTACTGGTATCCTTGGTTTGGTCTGTTGCTTTGACCTTGCTGCCTTTTAAGAGCTACAAGTTCATTTGATATACTCTGCAACAGACTCTTAACTTCATGAAGCTCATTAGATGGAGCAGTAGCTGGTTTCTCTATGCTAGGAAAAATAGCTAATGTGGGAGCAATGACTTGAATTGGAGGTAGTATTTCTAGGAAAAGTGGCATATGGGGTCTAGGGGATATTTTCCCAGCCTGTACTAAGCAATTTTTAGTTTTTATGGCTATGTCATAGGTAGCAAGCAACACATGCCCTCCCATGGATTGTATCATAACAACAATATCATTGTTTAATGCTCTTAAATAATACAAGAAAGCATAACTAGCAGTCAGTCTTACCAAAATGGGGATTCTATCCCATGTCTTCTAAAACCACGTGTTGAAATCTTGTATATATTTGTGTGGGGCTCTCTTAATGGTCGTCAGCTGCTCAGTAAGCGAGAGGTGGTCACTCTTTTCTCCAAAATGGTCTTTCAATTAAGTACCCAGTTCATTCCAGGAATGGATTGAATTTGCAAGAAAATTCTCATACCAGTCAAGAGCTTTGCCCTTGAAAGACAATGTTAGTAATCTGATTGCAATATTCTCCTCAATGACACTGTGAATATTGCAGAGGTTAGCAATATTTCTAATGTGTTTAATAGCTATAACGGGCCCCTCTCCATTAAAGGGAGGCATAGTTTTAAGAACCACTCTTGGAATTGGGTCATAACACTGGAGATTCAAGGGAATCTGACCATAAAAGCTCACAAAGGGTAATGTTGTAGCTATAAGGGGATTTAAATGGGGTACTTCTCCTATGAGAGAAGCACCTGTAGCTATACTAGGAAGATGACTCTCTAAATAAGGATGAGTCCCTTTGAACCTTAGTCACTTTGTTGAGTTGAGAGGTAATTCAATGAATTCAAAAGGGACACCCTTATTAGTAGATCATGTGGTGACTTTAGGCATAGGAAGTTAGACTAGTCTTTGATTAGGAAATGAGGTTCTTACTAGTGGAGTCATCAGATGATGTAAATAGTTGATTTGCTATAATAGGACCAACATCAATCCTAAAATCTTACTGAGTGTAAGACTAAGTCCCATCAGGCATGCCAAAAACTATTGATGTAGTGGATTGCACTCAGGGTAAGGAGGTTGAGCTCCTGCCTTCCACATGCAACAATGGAAACTCCCCTCTCACCTGTGGGACTAGCGAAGCAGGAGGGGAGAGTCTTTAGGTAAGGGCTAGCTCCCTTTGATGCATCTAATTTGTTATAATAAGTGCTAGCATATATATATATATATATATATATATATATATATATATATAATGGGGGGGGATGAAAATGGAGAAAGATTGTAGGAAAACAAATCTACTCTAAAGGAGGTGATGCACCAAAATGATCCAACCTTCTCACACTCACACTTAAAATCATAAAAACACATACATACACTTCAAACTGGTAAAAGGACTAGGCTGAAGGAGACTTGGCAGGGAGGCTTTTATGGAAAATACAAAAAAATAGAGATTCACCAAAGGTGCTGTGAAAGGCACATTGTATAGTAATTTCTTATATTTCTACACTTCCAAATATAGCTCTCCTTATTATCTATAGAAATTGCACCTTATATACACTAGGTATGTTGGCGTTGAACCTGTGGAAGCATCATGAAGCAATGAATAAACACAAACTAACACTCAGACATACACAGAGATATCTAGCTAGGATAGAGGTAAAAAATGTGTTTTATTGATTCAGGTAAAAATTTGATAGGGCTACACCTTACAAATGTGGAAGATCCTTTCTCAAATGACAAGTCTTAAATATATAGAGGAAGAAAAGAGGCCTTTTGGCACCCTTTTTACAAGTGACCCATGGTAGGAACTGTGTCAACCACTGAAATAACTTCTTGAATTGACACCTTCCTATGTCACTTAGATTTCTTCATCTGCTATTGCGTGATGGCCATTCTGCTGTTATGATTTGAATTTATGAGCCATGCCATTTTCTTGCTCTACAATGCATATTGAAGAAAACCAGTCGCGCCGATCACTATTGTGCCTCTTTGATGACCGCATGATAGGCACTGTGTCAACCACTGAAATAACTTCTTGACTTTTTCTTGCATCACTTGGATTGCTTCATTTGCTTCTATGTGATGGCCATTCTACTATTAGGATTTGAATTTATGAGCCACACCATCCACCTGCTCTTTGTTCTCTAGGCTCTTTGTCCTTTTTTGCTCCTTTAGCCCTCAGGGGTGATCTTTTGGTAGGTCACTGCATTCTTTGGGATCATTCCATGGTTGGCACTTGGGCATTTAAAACCAATAGCTTTTTTACTGGCTTAAATTTGACATTCATGCACCCGTCACCCTTGGACTCTCCTTCAGCTTCTTGTTTTGCCCCTTTTCACTGAGAGTGCATCCGTACTTGACACGTGTTGTATTCTACTGCTTGGGCACTTAGAAGACACATTGAAATGCAGAAATTAACATGTTGTGGCTTTTGTTGAGTTGATAATGGGATGTGGCAACATTTTCTTACATTAGAGGGCCTTTTGAGAGTCAGGTGAAAGTTGACATGTGGTCACTTCTATAGAGCCTTTAGCTACCTTAGAGAAAATTTTAGGCCCTTTTTTGGTTCTTCATGGATGCTGACACTTAGCACGCTCTGCATAGCTCCTAACAACTCATTTAGGTCCACCACAGTCTTCTTTGAAGCCAACAGGGGAAACCCACAGATGTTGCCACTTGTCAACTTCTGTCGAGCCCTATAGGGGACAAGTGGCACATTTTGCTACTCCTAAAATAGCATGTTGAAGTCTTCTGTGGTTGCCACTTGGTGCTTTCTGTGCTTTGGCTTCCCTGGTGTAAATTTGACACTTTTTAAGACATCACTATCCTTGGCAAAGTTCATCGAGCCTTTTGCCCATGGCTTTTTCTACTTTGGACCCTTTGGCTACCCTCTACAAGGGCTTCTAGACCCATCACTACCCTCTGGCTATAGGGCACACCCTTGAACCAAGCCATTGAACCAACCCATCGAACCAAAATTTTGGTTCAATAGTTTAATGGTTCAAGACTGTGCACTGAGCCGATTGAATTGTTTGCTTTGAATTGAATGCCGCTTGAACTGAAATGGTTGAACCAAGCCATTAAACTAATTGGTTAAACCAAAAATGGTTCAATTTTATGCATTGAACCCCTCTAAACTATTTTTTGGATCTCTTTGTTGAACCATTCACTTGAACCAATCCATTGAACCATTCGCTTGAACTAGTTTAACGGTTTAAAGCTATGCACCAAGCCAAGTCCTTAGACTAAATGTTGAACTTGAAGTCGCTTGAACTTTTTTCTAAATTTTTTTGATGAACTAAGCACTGAACTTAGCTGATAAAACCAAAGCTGAAGAACTATTGGTTGAACCAAAGCTTGAAATGAAGTGATGGTTCAATGGTTCAAAGATGCCAACCTTCCTTGTGAATTTCTTTAGATGAAAATCTGAAGAAGCTTTGTAAAATCTTGCCCTATTTGCTTAGTTCTTCAACTGCTAAAAGAAAACATGTAGATTCCATAAAAATCACTAGATTTATGCAAAATGAAAAATGAATTGTCCTAGAATAGTAGGGGAAGAAGGGGACTGATTTTTGGCCTATTGGGCAAAAAATGGTCAACACTATGCATTTTTGAGCATAAGAATGGAAGCATATTTGTCTTCATTAGGGTTTGATGTATGGATGTCTATTATGAATGGATATATAGATCTTACTATAACTCCTACTAATGAGGCTGTCATAAAATCATATAAAAGGAATGTTAAGGCTAAGAATGCTATTCTATGTGGATTACCTAATTTAGAGTTTGTCAAAGTGATGCATTGCTAAAATGTGAAAGCTATCTATAAAAAACTAAAGATCATCTATAAATGAGATGAAAAGGTAAATAAATCCAAGCTAAAAACTTACAAATGCAAGTTTTAAAGCCTTTAAATGAATGAGGAAGAGAAAATTATAGACTATCTCCTTAGAGTGGATGAAATAGTCAATGCGATCAAAAGCCTTAGAGAAGAGATGAAAGAATCAATCATTGTCAAAAATGTCCTAAGATCTTTACAAGTAATGTATGACTCTAAAATCTTTATAATAGAGAAAGAAGGAAATTTGGATAAACTCATTATTGATTAATTGCAAAGATATTATGTATGATAATGGGAAAATCAAATAATTTCAAGAGAGAAGTTGCATTCAAATTTTACAAACAAGTAAATTTATAAAAATCCTCATCTGGATCTGAGGAAATTGATGATGAAGCTAACTTTGTTAAAAGATTTAGAAGAGGGTCTAAGAAGTATAAAGGTAAGTTACCTTTCAAATGCTTTAATTATAGTAAAGTAGGACATTTTTCTTCTAAATGCCCTTATAATAAGAAAGATAACATTGACCAAGAAGAGATAAGTAAAAATTTGAAACCTTATTATTCCAAGAAAAAGAAATTCTTCAAAAACAAGAAAGGCCTATACACAAAAGAAGACAGTGATTCAATGGATGATAGTGATAGTTCTGATGATGATCATGACTGTGATTTTGTGGCTGAGGAAAATAAAGTCCTATTCATGACAATAGGATTAGTTTATGTAGATCAAGAAAAATTTGAAGACTCAAATGAATAAGGATAAGTGGATCTAGAGTGTGAACTCATCTGTGCTTTATAATAAATTTACAAGCTAAGAAAATAGAGCTCAAAATGAAAGAAGCTTGGTTAAAAAGAAATTGAGAAAATGTCCAAAAGTCTTAATAAATATGATCAAATTATATTGAGCCTAAAGGTACAATTTGATGAAACTAAAATAATAGAATATGTAATCAAACTTGAACTATAATCTAAATCTGATAATTGCATGAAGTTAGAAGTAGAGATAGTGGCTTTGATAAAAGAGCTTAAGAAATATAAAGGACAATTAGACAAAAGTCTAAAGTTGATAGGAGGATCATACATTATTGATGAATTGATAAACTCTCAAAATCCCTCAAAAGAGAGATAAGGTCTTGGTTATGAAAAAGGAAAATTTTCCACAGCTAGTACATCTACTAACCTATATGACAACTTCAAAGTAGAAGGAGAATCTGGAGCAAAGAATGAGAAATATTTCAAGGATATAACAATAGACTTAAACATAATTGATGTGAATAAAGATGATGGATAAAATAATCTTGAAGAAAAGAAGAATAACAAGGTAGATAATTTAGATGGTTACATAAAGGTGAGAGACTTGAAGAATCCAGTCTTCAGAAGACCTCCTCATCTAGCACAATGAAATGTTATAAGTAGGTATTCCTCATATTTCTATGGTTATCGTTATACCTATAATCAGTTTGGTCATAGGGCTATTGATTTTATATCTATAACAAAAAAGAGAAAAAAATTGTAAGTATAATCTCATTGACTTGATCCCTTATTAGATATAAATGTAATATGCTAAAATTTCAATAATTTTGGTCACATACCTAAACAATATAAAGAAAATTAAGACTAAAAACATAAATTAAGAACAAAGACATGCTTCCCAATTTAAACAAAGGTTCACAATTCTATGTAAAGGAGAAAATAAGCCATATAAGAAACCTAAGGAAGTGTGGAAAGTGAAATATAAATATATGATTATTCAAACTACACTCCATGTCAAGGAGTAGAATTTATGGGTAATAAATAGTGGATAATCAAAGAACATGAATAGTGATAAGAGCAAATTCATCAAATTGAGAAAATATATAGAAGGATCTATTAGTTTGGGGGACAACACTGTAATAAAAATCAAAGGTAAAGGAACCTTGAACATAGATGGAATACTACCTACACATGATGTCCTTTATGTTGAAGGATTAAATCATAATATATTAAGTGTCAGCCAAATGTTTGACAATGGATATAAGGTCATATTTAATTAATAAGGATGAAATTTAAAGAGATCTATAAGAATAATTGAATAAGGGAAAAGAACTAAATGCAATATCTATAATCTTGTTGAAGTGAATGTTAATAGATGTTTGATAGGAAAGATTGATGAGAGTTGTTTATGGCATAAAATAATGGGTCATGTCAGCTTTGATAACCTAGTCAAAGTGAGCTCAAATAAATGTGTTAAACACATGCCCAAGATAACCAAACCTATAGACACTACTTGCAAGGAATGTTGACTAGGTAAGCAGATAAGGGATAGATTTTATACAAAGAATTATGCAACTACAAAGCCTCTAGAATTAGTTCATACTGATCTTTGTGGTCCTAATAAGACAAGAGGATCTAAAGGAAAGAGATACTTCATGTTATTTTTATATGATTACTTAATAATGACATGGGTAACCTTTTTGAGGGATAAGTCACATGCATTTGAGAGATTCAACATCTTTAGGGAAATGTTGGAGAATGATATTGGATAAAAAAATTAAATGCTTAAGATATGATAAAGGTGGAAAATTCAGCTCAAATGAGTTCATATAGTATTGTGAGAAGCATGGGATCAAAAGGCATTAATTTTCATCAAAGACTCAAGAATAAAATGGATTTGTTGAGATAAATAATAGGACAGTCAAGGAGATGGCTATAACAATGCTAAAAAGGTTAAGTTACGTTATGGATACTAGAGAGAAGCAATCCAAATAGTAGTATATATCTTGGATAGATTTCAACTAAGGGTAGATAGTGATAAAATTTCCTATGATATATGGTATGGAAATCCTTCCTCTATTAAGTAATTCATAGTTTTTAGAATCAAATGCTACATAAATATAAAGGAGAACAAATTGGGAAACTTTTAATTAAAATGATCTAAGCAATATTTGAGGCAACAATTCAAGTGATGGTTCTACCCGAGTTGGTGGCAGAACTTATGGGAGCCATAAATTTTGTACCATAGCTCTGTTTGACTCCCTGTTTGAACCATTGGAAAGATAAGAATGATGGGAAAATTTTAAGATGCCACCAATATTTTCTTAGTGGGTTTTGACCCCTAAAAACCAAAAGGAAGTGCCCAAAATTTCAATTTTAGTAATGTAGTCTAAAAATAGTAATTCTTCAAATTCTATATTCTTGTAAATCATGGAAGTTAAACCACTTAATCTCCCTAAAGACTAATGACCTTCCACATCCTCCTCCTACCTTAAAATTTTGTATAAATGAATATGTAACCTAAAATGGAAATCAAACATCTCTTCCTAGGGATAGGTGTATGTTGTATCTACAATTTTGAGCAATAAAACATCTCTTCTCTAGCATAGCATTATTAAAATTATGTTGTTCTTGTTTCTTGATTTATCTTTCAACCAAATCTTTTGAGTTTTGGATCAAAATATGTGATGAAGAAATATTTCTTGGTTATTACACCCAAAGAAAATCATATGTTTGTTATAATAAAAGGCTACATAATATTGTAGATAGCATCAATGTCAAGGTTAAAGAAGGCATGAAACATGTTGAACCTAATAAGGAAATATATACTAAGGAATTAGTTTCTAAAGATGAAGCAACTAATGAAGATCATGAGTAAGTAAATGAAAATGGACCTCCAATATTTGTTTAAAAGGATCATCTAATGAAGGATTTCAAACAAGGAAAAAAGATAAAATGAATAAGGAGCAAGTAAGTTTTGCTCTAATGTCTGAAATTGATCCTGAAAGCTATGTTGAAGCCAGTAAGGATGAGAATTGGCTAAAAGAAATGGAAGAAGAATCAAGCCAAATTGAAAAGTATAAAACTTGGCAATTAGTCCCTAGACCTTGAAACAAGAATTTTATAGTTACAAAGTGGGTCTTTAGAAACAATCCTAACGAGGATGGAGTTGTCATAAGAAATAAAGCAATATTGGTGTGCAAAGGATATGCACAAGTTGAGGGAATAGATTTTGTAGAAAAAATTTATCCAATTGCTAGATTGGAAGCTATAAGAATGTTTCTAGCATTCTATGTTTACAATAAATTCAAAGTCTATCAAATGGATGTTAAGTCATCTATCTTGAATGGGAACCTAAAAGAGGAAGTCTACATAGAACAACCTGAAGGTTTTCAATTTTTAGAGTAAGAATATTATGTATGTAGACTATATATATATATATATATATATATATATATATATATATATATATATATATATATATATATATATATATATATATATATATGCACCTAGGGTATATATATATATATATATATATATATATATATATATACCCTAGGTGCATATTTTAGACCATATATATATATATATAATATATATATATATATATATATATATATATATATATATATATATATATATATATATATATATATATATATATATATGGTCTAAAATATGCACCTAGGGTATGGTATTCAAGATTTGACTAGTACCTATAATAAAAAAGATTTAATAAAGGATGTGTAGACAATAATTTGTACTTTAAATTAGAAGGTGAGTATATGTTGACTGTTGTTGTATTTTTAGATAACTTCATCTTTGGTGGTAGAAATAACAAAATGTGCAAAGAATTTTCTACACAAACATAAACTGAGTTTGAGATGTCTATGGTTGGAGAAATTTCTTTCTTCCTTGGTCTAAAAATAACATAAAATAATGAAGGGATATTTATATCCCAAACCATGTATGAAAAATACATGTTAAAGAAATTTAGAATGGAAGATAGAAAACCAGATAGTACTCCCATGATAACTATATGTAATTTGAGTAAAGAGGATGAGTCCCTTGATGAAAATTAGACTATGTATAGATCAATGATGGGTAGCTTGTTATACCTAATTTCATCAAGACTTGATATCATGAAAGTAGTGTGAATGGTTACAATATTTTAAGTTGTTTCTAAAGAGTCACATGTCAATGCAGTAAAAAGGATCTTTAGATATATCAAGATCACAATTGACTATGGCCTATGGTATCCTACAAGTGAATATTTCACTTTGACAACATATATAGAAGTTAATTATGTAGGAAGTGTGGATGATAGAATAAGAACTAGTGGTGGTGCATTTTTATTTAGAAATAGAATTGTTTCATGGCTAAGCAAAAAATAAGACTCAGTTACTCTTTTTAAATTAGAAGCAGAGTATGTAGAAGTAGTGGCATGTTGCATTCAAGTCATGTGGATGAATCAACCACTAAAAGATATCAAGGTAGAGTAAAATTCACATATCTCTATTCTTTTTAACAATTCAAGTTCTATTAAAATGTCAAAGAATATAATTATGCATTCTAGAACTAGGAACATATCAATCAAGTATCACTTCTAAGAGAGAGGGTTGCAAATCAAGAGGTCATAATGGAGTATGTGCCAACCCAGGATCAAATTCCAGACATATTCACCAAACCTCTTCTTAACGAATAATTTAAGTGTTTGAGATAAAATTTTGGAGTGGTGGCTCCTACATCACATCACTAGATCCTAGTAATATGGCATGAGTCTAAGGGGAGTCTCATAGAAGCTTTGTTAATCCTTGGAAGAAGACATAAAAGGCAACTCAGGTATGCATGATTTTAGAAAGTTTTAATGAGTTAATGGTTGCATATTATTGGAAGAAAATACTTTATTTGATAAAGGGGCAGAAACATTTAGACAAAAATTCAAAAATATTCCATTTTCCATTGATGTCAAAGGGGAAAAAGAAGAGTAAATGCTCTCTATAAAAGTTTGGAGAAAAAGTGTAAATGTCAAAGAAGAAGTAGAGCAAGTGTCCAAGCTGAGTATTAGGAAAATGTGCCATTGCGTAAGGGGTAAAATTTTTGGTATGAACAACTTTACCTCATAATCATCAAAATACAATGTAAGAAATGCTATAGAAGGATCAAAACATTATAAGATCAGAGCATTTAGTTTGACATCAATGACAAAGGGGGAGATTATTGGAAATATGATTGTCATTGATGTTAAAACTGGATATTATGAGCATGTCACTGATGTTCAAGATTGAGTATTATGATTTGAGGATGTCTAATGGATCCTATAAAAGTTTAAGGATGATTACAATGTTTTTGTGCATGAGTGGAATTTATCTAGTTTTTAATATTGATAATCTAAAAATTTTGGGTCTATGATAGGAAAATCTAAGAAGGTAATTTGTTGATGTCACCATTGCAACATGTAGATGAGTCTGAGGGAGTTGGTCATATGATTTTGATGATATTAGTTCCTATTATTTATTCACTATATTTGAAGCCATGAGATGACATGTAGTTCAAGATATGGGGATGAAAATTTGGGTAATTGGAAAGAGTTCACTAAGTTACATCACTTGGACAAATTTTCAAAAAGGCTAAATAGAGCCAAGTAAGCATGTTGATGAGGTCATCACTCACACACATGGAGATGTGAATATAAAATGATCATATTTTTTTATTCATTGTTATGCATAGTTTCTATGTGTTGAATCTCAGTTCACATGATGTATCATGACATAAGATATGCATGAGCAATGTTTGTATCTTAGGATTTTTTACAATGTTTTCCTACACTTATTCAAATTTGGAGATTGCAAGAAAAGGTTGAGCAGAAATTTTTATATTGTCATAACTTGCACATATGTAGAATTTAGGAAAAAATGGATATATGGATGGAATACCCTATGTAAAATTATTGTATGCAATGAATTTTAGGTCATGTGACTAAATTTAACAAGAGTTATGCAAGAACAAATTTGTTCTTTTGAGAAAGTTCTAGACATAGCTAGCTTTGTGGTAGAATAATTTGAGTGAGAAGATTAATGGAATTATATATTGCATGTATAAAAACTTTAGGAAAAAATGAGCATATGGATTTTTTCATTATAATTTCAAGTTTATATGGTTCAAATTTCAAAATAGATAGATGAGCGAATAAAAAGATATGAAGGTCCAAAGTTGGCCTTCTAGGCATAATTGAGATGGTCCCCATACTTAGTCAAAACTATACAAGGTAAAGTTCAATCTAGTTTAAAGATAAATGGTGAGAACTTATCATAAATTTAATATCTAATGAATCATAACAAATTTAATTTTTCAAAGGGACCTCTAAGTAAATGTGCTAGTGACAAGTGTCACAATCATAGAGCTTGAATAGTAAATTTATGTTGTAGTTCAAAGTCAATAAATATGCTAATGATCAATGAGATGATGACAAGTGTCAATAAAGGGAAATGATAGTAATGTATAGATGGCATATGCTAATGCCAAGTTTCATATTCACAAGAGATCATCAAAGATAAAGGTTGAGCTTGTCATAAGATCTAATGGTGAATATGTGATCATGCAAAGGAGATCCAACAGAATGAGTGGACTCAATGGGATAAAGTGATCAAGGTTTATTAACACATTGGCGAGTTAAGGACTGAGTAAGTTTGAGAAGATCAATGAAGCATAAGAATTCCAAAGACTCAGGAATCAATGAGATGGGATAAAGATCTCAACATTTAATGTTAATACAAAATCAAATATTGTGATAGTTTGAATACCTAATGACATGTGGGAGCTCAAATTAAATGATATAATAGAGCATGTAAACTTTTCATATATTTATCAAATGGATGCATTCTAAAGTTAAACAGGTTGAATAAATACCATCAAATCATGGTGTCAAACTTATCATCAATGGTTGAGATTTAAATAAATGATCATAATAATGGTCAAATGCAAGAACATGCTGGTAAGCCATATATTACAATACAAACAATGAGATTGATTATTGTAATCAATCAAATCTATGTAATAATGCATGTGCATCAAAACTAGATTCTAAAAAATGTTATAAATAGTAATCATATCAATAATCATGGTGGTGGTGCATGAGTTTAATATTTGAGAAACTTACAGTTCAAGAGATAATGAACTGAGTCCAGAATAGAGCATGATGTGTTCGCAAACTAGTGTAAACACATAGAAGATACAAAACCTAGATCAATTGATTTTACATATATATATATAGGACATATAAGACACAAGAAAATGCTACTAGCATATTTTGAATTGTGTCAAATAGATAAATATAGAGACACAAGAGATAGAGGGTTAGATAAGAGAAGTAAAGAGAAGAGAGATGAAGTGTAAGGCATGAATTGTTACAAATTAGACGTATAATAGAAAATAGAGATTTAGATTAATTCATGAATCTACATTGTAATATAGAGTTGTAACTCCATAGTAGATCTAATTAGTTTATACCATTAGACAAGTTGAGTAGGTGATCAATCAAGGAGTGGGTTATTCATTAGAGTTGGTGCTCTTAAATTAGGGGACTGGTGTGTCCTTAGGGTTGATTCTCTTAAATGTGTAACTAGTGAGGTTTTGACTATGAGTCATGATTATAATAGTATATTCTAACAGCTATTCTCACCATGGTTTTTCCCATATTGGGTTTTCCATGTATACATATGGTGTCATGTGATTTTGTGTATGTGTGATCTCTGCACATTTATTTTAATCTTCATATGCTTTTTAATCTATATTAGAAATATTTAAAAGGACTAAGTTAAATAATATATTGATTCATCCCCTCTCAATATATACTTGTGTTCTAACATGTGAGTCTATCATAATCATCATTCTGCACCATTGGTACTTAGTAAATATTGAAGGTGTCAAATCCTTAAATCATACCCCATAATATATGATTTTAATATTTTATCAAACTATTCTTGGAAATATTATACACTGAGACATAGTTCATAACCAGTTCATTGTCTCCAAATGCTTGCACTAATTTTATCCCACTTTTATGCACCAATTAGAGGCCCTGAAATAGTGCCTCATACTTAAAAACATTATTTGTGAATAAAAATTGAAACCTAAATACATGGAAATATCTCTCCTTTTGAGGGGATCTTAACACAACACTACCTCTAACACCAATTTTACTACAAAAACTATCAAAATAAAACTACCATATACCTTTGAGATCCTACTATGCCTTCATTAGTTCTAGAAATAAAGGGTTTTATTCAAGAATTTAGTAGGTCCCTAGTCACATGTCTTATCTGTTGTCATATGGGTCAAACTCATTATGTTCATGCACCCATTCATCAAGTAAGTCATCCAAAACCTCTTCAAGGGGTGTGGTAGCCTCATAGAGGGATAAGTTCTCCACTAAATCAAACATTGCATAGTTTATTTCAACAAGGATAGGAGAGTATGGTTCCACATGTTTTTTTAAGATAGGTTCATCCTTGATGGTCACCTTAGTCCCATATCTAGTCTTGAGTAGCATGTATGACCAATATGATCATAGGCATCTACCTATCTTAGTTACTAAATCTCAAGAAAGGCATATATCAAAGTAGGGGGAATATCAATAATTATGATGTCCTATGCAGTGAAAAGGCTTAGACATGTCTAAAAAGTGAGGTTTAGATCCTTGATGATCCCCATAGTCTTAACAACCATTCAATCCAATTATATGATTCCTTTATAAATAAGAGAGTATGTTGTACCGAGTGTGTTTATTATCTTTCTAAGAATCATCAAGATTTTCATATCTAAGCCTATAATGAAATTATATACTAGATCCTTAACAATGATCAAGGAAATGTAGAATTGATGTGGCTTGATTCTTATGTGTGTTTCCTCCTCTTTTGGTTGAAATAGGATTTTTGAGACAATAGGCATAGTCTGTGATACCTCACACACTTGGAAATTATTTAAAGCATCTTGCAACAAATTCCTTTGAAAAGGAATAACAAGACTATCCCACATTTTTACATTTAGGATTTTCTTATTCATTTTCTCAACTATGTGAAATGGGATATAGGGTCACTTGATCTATTATCTTTGACTAGTAGCCTCTTCCTTCACCTATGCACTAGTATGAGGCTGATAATCTTTATGTGCAACTTGATACATACACACCAAAGGTTGTATAAGTGTTTTAACCTGGGTATTTGTGAGATGTACTTGGGTCATAACATAGGTTGAAGGCACTGAAGAATATGGTTCCTCTACCATGACGTAGTGAACTAAGTAAATTTTTGTAACATATTGATTTTGTTTTACAAGGGAGGTTAAGTTCTCACTAGTAAAATAGGACAAGATTTTGATGAATGTGATTTGGATGTCATCATATTAGGCTAGAACTAGAGGATTACCCCCATTAAAGGAAATAAATAGATAATTAATCTATGTAGCCTTAAAGGGAACAAGGAAGAATACTCTTATAAGTGGAAGAAATTTATTGAAATGAGGGTTAGAATGAGATCTTAGGGAATCTTGGCTTGAGTCACTAATTCCCCTAACTAGTGATAAGGATATTATTAATCTTCTTATTCTAGAAGGTACAAGCAACTTAATGAAATTAAAATTGGTACCTCTTGAAGATGATCCCATTTACATTGGCATATAGATGAAAGGTTGATCTTTTATAAACCATAAATGTTTGGAGTTTCCAAGTACTCTATAAAGTTTCTCCAACACCATTGACTAAGAATGACATAAATTCTTAGTTTAATATTTAGATTTGTCCCACTAGGCATGCTAGAAATTGTTTTTTTCTAAACATGCACCTATGGATGGTCCCCTATGTAGGAGGATTTATTGATGGGTGATAAGTGTGAGAACTTATTATAGGGTATAAAAGCATTTATTTTAGGGTATATACGTATTTAATTCACCCATGCACATGGAACATCTAATGTCTTGTCACAATAATGGGAATGTCACAAGGTGTGGGATTATTTCACTCCTTATGACAAGTCCCTAGAGTAAGACAAATTACTTCTAATCTAAGTTCACTTTATTTAGGACCAACATGAAAACATACAAAGATAAGAAAGTAAATATACCATTAATTCTGAACCTAGTATATTTTGAAGGAAAAGGAAGGGATAATGTAAGAGATTTTTTGAAATGAAAATGTAATGATGCACCAAAAATAGAGTGAGAACCTCACTATATTATCGCATAATAAAACTAAGGGGAATTATTCACATTGTTAGGTTGTGGAGCTAAAAGCTTCACTGATGCAAATAGAGGAGGAGGTTTTAGGAAGGTTGCTGAGTGTTACAGACATCAGTGTCACTCAGGCCAACTGACGTCGACAGGGTACAGACAAAAGGCAACCAACATCGGTCAGAAGTCAGCTGGCATCAGCACCCCCCAGGCAGACAGGGACCAACATTGGTCACATGTGTGGTTTGAGCTACATGTGTTACGGGTAGTTAGTTAACGAACCAAGTGTTTGCATGTCAAGAGCCAAATTTAGACTAGAAGCTACGGATCTAATTATTGTAATTAGATGTCTAATTATTATTTGCATGAGATTTGTTTAAGAGACTCATTGGTTGTATTGTAAGGTGTTCTAGTTTGATTTGAGCAAAATATTAGCTCCTTCTATGTGTGAGGTGAGCAAGGGTGTTCCTCCTAGTTCCACAGCAATACCAAGGTGGGCGCTGGTTTTGGAGAGTCAGCAAGATTCTTAAGGGGTGTAGGATCTTGGTCAGCAGGTGAGCATGGCTAATTTAGGAGATCTACATGGGTAAGTAAGATCATTGATCTATAGGTATATGTGTGTGCAAGGTTCAAGGTTTACAGGTGTGCAGAACTAGATTGATTTACAAGTGTGCAAGATCAGATAGGATAGCAACACAATAGGGAGTGGGATCAGGCAGGATCTACTTGGAGTACAGTGTGTACTCAGAAAGAGAACAAAGAGGAAGGCAAGGAAGATCCTTCCATAAGTAAGATCATTTGAGGTGAAGGTTGTTGTAGGTTCAAGGGAGATCTACTTGAAGTATGTTTGTGTACTTGGAGTGCATGGAGCACTTGTGGTGTGCATGGAGCACTGGAGTACTGGTAGTAGTGGATATTGGCTGGTTGGAGGTGAACACCAACTCTATGTTTGAGTTGGGTGTTGGGACCTAAGAGAGAGAGCTTTGAGGGAATATTTACTATTTATGCCCTAGAGGTGTGGGAGCCCTAGAGGTGTGTAAGGAAGAAGAACTATGGCAATCTTCTTTGTTGTATTTCCTTCTGGAAGAGTTTTAATACAAGTTGTGTATTGTCTCTCATATTTTGTGTTATTTCTAAATTCTAGTTACTTGTGTATTCTGGTTAATTTCCACAATCTTAAGTTGCTTGGTAATCAATTATGTGCTTCCCTTATTTCCCAACAAGTGGTATCAGAGCTAAGGTTGCAGGGAGCAAGTTTTGTGTCTGGTTACAGGTCACTCTCAGGGGTTTCTGATTGAGTGGGAGTAGAGCAATGGTAGAAGAAAGTAAGCTAAGAATGGAGGAGTTGAAAAGCACAGATGGTCACTGACGGTCCTATGGAAAGAAAGAGTAGGGAAAATAATATTTTTGGTTGGTAGCAGAACAGCATGAAGGAACTGAGGATGCAGATGTTGCAGGTGTTGTTGCACAAGATGCTCTGGGAGGTTTCTTGGATAAAGTTGAATCTTGGTTAATAGATTATGTTGCCTCTTTCCATGCAGCCCCAAGGAGAGGAGCTAGTGAGCCTTGACAAAGAATTGGCAAAGGGGAAGTGAAGCTGAAATTGTAGGTGGCCAACACATGGGTGTTGAACGAGGTCATGCAGGTCCCAGGCTTGGAGATGTGGCTAATTTCTTTAGGAAAGTTGGGTGATGAGAGATGCACAAGAACTCTCACAACGGATGCACTTAAATTAGCTGGTGGTAAGAAAGCAGGTACTCTTTATCTACTTGCTTATATTACTGATTCTTCTTCTGTTACAGAGATGTGGCTTTGTAGGCTTGGTCACATGAGCAAGAAAGAGATGCATGTTCTTAAGAGGAAGACTGATATATTTGACAGGCTTAAGAACTGGAAAGCCTTGGTGTTCTTGGAGGAGATGATAGATAGAGACTAGTGGATGGGGCTAGATACTTCTGAGTAAGGTAGTTTGGACATGGGTTTTGATTCAAAGGAGCTCACGGGTAAAAATTCATCACTCATAGGTCAACACAGGTACCGACATTAGTTAGGAGGAACCAGTGTCTAATAGACAAGTGCCAATGTTGGTCATGTGTAGACCGAAGCCAGTGATGTTGGGCAGGGTAAGACCGACATTGGTCAGGAGGACTGATGTCAGCAATAGGTGAGATTGATGTCAGTCAAGAGGATTGACATTGACAATAGGAGACACTGACATCGGTAGGGTTGGTAGTTAGGATAGGTGCATGGAAATTGATGTCGATTGGATGCAGATTGTGTGGTGACTAAGGTCGGTCACTGTAATAGATTTTGGGTAGATAGTAAGGTGTCAAGGAGTCTCAAATGCTCATATGGAGGACTAAATATGGTAAGTAAGCCTCAAATTTGTTGTTCCTCTTCTTTATACTAGTTGTTATCTGTAGAGCAGGAAGGATTTAGGAAATAGTGGGAGCATGGCAGGAATATGATGCAAAACCAAGCAAGAGATTTGGTAGGGTTGCTATCCGGTATGAAAGCACAGAGATGAATCGATACCTTAGTTGAAGAATAGAGAGAACGGACACGTGAGATAGAAGACTAGGGCATATGGTCTTGAGGAAGCTATATGACAATGGTATAGGTTTGACAGGTGGATGACAAAGCATGGCTTTAGTCAATGTCAGGGTAACTACTGTAGTTCATCTTACCAGGTGGATGATGGTCATGACATTATCCTATTACTGTATGTGGATGGTATGTTTGCTATCAGGTTTGTACATACAGGGTTTTACTGAGTTAAGGGTAAGATTAGTTCATTGGTTTGCTATGAAGGATTTGGAGCAGCAAAATTCTTTGGCATGGGAGACATGGAAGATCATAGGTTGATTTTGTTTCCAGTGGAAGCTGATGTGAATCAGGTGTTGGTGAGGTTCATTACATAAGATGTAGAATTAGAGCACACTAAGGGCTGGATAGTTTAGTGTTTGAAATCACATGAGGTCTGGTATAGACCTGAGTTTTCCCAAGTAGTGGGAGTTATCAGAGAGTTAGGAGCCAATTCAGGGAAGTGGGTTCTCAGGGATGTGAGAGGGACCAGTAGTAGGGATTCATGCTATGCAGGGTCAGGACTTCACTACATGGGTTTGTAGGTTCGGATGTGGTAAGTTACTCATATGACAGGAGGTGCACCATAGGTTGTGTGGTGGGTGGTCTTCAAGGTTGATCTTGAAGAGGGATACAAGCTAGGAAATAGATTAGATGGGGTATAGGTACAGGTACAGTGTAGCTGTTTATCTCCAAGTGGGAGATTGTTAGGTTGTGAAGCTAAAAGCTTCACTAATGTAAATAGAGGAGGAGGTTTCAAGAAGGTTGTTGAGTGTTACAGACACTGGTGGTGATCAGGCTAATCGACGTCAATAGGGTACAGATAGAAGGCAACTGATGTCGGTCAGAAGTCAGCTGGCGTCGGCACCCCCCAGGCAAATAGGGACCGACGTCGGTCACCTGTGTGGTTCGAGCTATGTGTGTTATGAGCAGTTAGTTAATGAACCAAGTGTTTGCATGTCAAGAGCCAAATTTAGACTAGAAGCTATGGATCTAATTATTGTAATTAGATGTCTAATTATTGTTTGCATGAGATCTATTTAAGAGACTCATTGGTTGTATTGTAAGGTGTTCTAGTTTGAGTTGAGCAAAATATTAGCTCCTTCTATGTGTGAGGTGAGCAAGGGTGTTCCTCCTAGTTCCACAGCAGTACCAAGGTGGGTGCTATTTTTGGAGAGTCAGTAGGATTCTTCAGGGGTGTAGGATCTTGGTCAGCAGGTGAGCATGGCTACATTAAGAGATCTACATGGGTAAGTAAAATCATTGATCTGTAGGTATATGTGTGTGCAAGGTTCAAGGTTCACAGGTGTGTAGAACTAGATTGATTTACAAGTGTGCAAGATCAGATAAGACAACAACACAACAGGGAGCGAGATTAGGCAGGATCTACTTGGAGTACAGTGTGTACTCAAAAAGAGAGCAAAGAGGAAGGCAAGGAAGATCCTTCCATAAGTAAGATCATTTGAGGTGCAGGTTGTTTTAGGTTTAAGGGAGATCTACTTGAAGTAAGTTTGTGTACTTGGAGTGTGTGGAGCACTTGTGGTGTGCATGAGCATTGAAGTACTGGCAGTAGTGGATACTGGCTGGTTGGAGGTGAACACCAACTCTGTGTTTGAGTTGGGTGTTGGGACCTGAGAGAGAGAGCTTTGAGGGAAGATTTACTATTTATGCCCTAGAGGTGTGGGAGCCCTAGAGGTGTGTAAGGAAGAAGAACTGTGGCAATCTTCTTTGTTGTATTTCCTTTTGGAAGAGTTTTAATACAAGTTGTGTATTGTCTCTCATATTCTGTGTTATTTTTGAATTCTAGTTACTTGTGTATTCTGGTTAATTTCTGCAATCTTAAGTTGCTTGGTAATCATTTGTGTGATTCCCTTATTTCCCAACACACACATACTTCAAATCAAACATCCAATGCATATAAAGTTAAGGGAACACAATTTAACATTGAGAAATATCAAAAATGATCAAAAGTTGATGTCTATGTAGACACATAGATAAATAGAGTGTGACCTACAGGGGATTCCAATTTCATGTATGGGTGAAAAGGGATGAAAAAAATGTGAGGGATGAATATCCATAGACAAATATCAGCAACCATAAGTGAACAAAAAACATATAGGATTAAGGGAAGATGGTCTAGTTCTCATTAATTTTAAAGCCTAAGCCAATATTACAAAATTGAATGGGCATATATTTGCTATAACAAAGAGAGGTTTTTTCATGCAATATAAATTAGGGATTTCATAGGGTTAAACAATCCCTTATGAAATAAATTTACCACTTGGGGTTTTATATATAAAATTGAATTTAGAGGTTGGGACTCAAGGCTCTAGGTTGATCAAGAAGACCAACTTTCCATACGAAGGTCACTAAGAGCCAATATTTTAAAATTATGTTTGATAATTTAAATTTGAAAGTGGTTAAAAATATTCACATGAGTCTATGTTTGTGTTTGGTAATGAAGGAGTCTTATATAGTTAGGGGATGAATGTGGCCATACTCTAACATCCGACAACTACTTTCACTTTTAACTTATTCTATCACAGCTTCATTTCATGCCCAATGACCTGTAACTACTTTTAGTACTCTATTGTCACCTGCCAATCCATCTAGGCCTAATTACTTACATAGATGTTCATTACATCATTTTAGATTCTACCATGTCATATTTCATGGTTACTATAAATCTACACCATGTGCCCTTAAGAATTACCTCCATGCTAGATAGTGCATGCTCGAGAGTTTCTTAAAATCTACTTATCTGGCATTCTTACATGTAAAAAGATTGCATAGAAATAAGGTGTAGACCTTTATTTAGTCTATATAGCCTAATTTATCTTCACACTCTTGAATGTATTAATCTATGTATGCACTCACTTCAAAAATAAACCTACTCACACTTTAATACTTGGTTGTGTTCTACATGAATAGTGTGTAATAAAGGTTATGCAGTAGGACAAGCATTGATCTACATAGAGGTGGATATGAAACCTATGGGTGATGGGATTGTAGATGTTAAATTCCATAATTAATCTTGGGTCTTTATCATTTTGGTATGGGGGAATTTTGAAAAAAGGGAAGCTATAGGAATGAATATTTTGGATGCGCTCATATAATTTAAATATCTACTCTATACATTCTCTTCTTATTGATGCCTAAAACTTACGAACCTTGCACACATATTTTATGTGTGAAACTATAGTTATACACCTTTGTATTTATTTTTGCCTTATGACTTTCACCATGAATCCTTTCACTTAAAAAATTATTAAGGACTTAAACCTTAAAATTTTCTATTGTCGTAACTTTTTTTGCAACTTGGTCTTTTCAAGATTTGGAATGAAACTTTATCTTTAGATTTTGCACTCAGAATAAAAGTTATGACACTTCTTTGAAACAATTTTATTTACTTTTTATTAAACCTTCATAAAATTTATCTTTGTCTTTTATCTACACAAAAACCTAACTCTAATTTTAATCTTCAAAACTTTTGTTTAAAATAAAAGATCTAAACAAAATATCTAACTGTGCTTTTCAAAATATGCAAATATTAACCTTTCCTTTAAAATTGCAAAGTCAAAAGACTTAGCCATTTTTGATAAAACCTAACTAAAATTTGAATCCCTAAAATGTTAACTTGGGTGTCACCCCTCCTTGGTGACCTAAAATGGTCAACAATGATAATGTGCCAAGTTATTCAATGAAATCATAGAAAAGGGCATCTAAATTAAAAAGGAAAAAATTCAAAATCAAGATAATACATCTTCAGGTAAGCTTAAGATATTTGATTTAAAAAAATTCTTAGAGATGGAGTTACTAATTCTAAAATTTTAATAAATTGAAAAATTATTACCTTATGACTAAATACCAAAAAATTTCTAGCATCATTGTGCCAAAGGGGATGTTTAGGACTAGATTATGGAAAAAAATCTTACAAATCTTGGGTATCAATTGAAATGATTTTGAATAAATTAGTATCTACCAATATGACAACTTTCCTAGAAATTAGACCCTTAGATGATAACAATTAATCCTAATTATTACCATGAAAATGAATTTTTATCATTATCATCACGTAAAAGGACATGATACTAAAAATATATATCTAATTAAGACATTTCATTCAAGATCTGATAGAAAAGGAATAAATAGAAATTGAAGGCAAAAATAGTTTAGATCAATCTAAAAATTAATAGTTAGGTGTATATTGACATCCCTTGCCTAAGCATGATAAAAAAAAGAAGAAAACATGAAGGGATCAAGTTCAAACATCTAGTTATAATAATACTCACTATCATGCCATTCTATATCACTACATTAATATCACTAAAATTAAAGTCAAAATCCCCTAAGAACCCCTAAGCTTGTCTTTCCCTATCTTTAAGATCAATAGGGACACTTCAAATTATGTGGTCACCACTAGACATGGTATAATGATAGTTTTTATGGCACCTATAAATAATCACTTCCCATGCCACCTCAAAATATCACTATCCCTAAGAAGACTCTAAAGACTCCTAACAAAACTTATGACATTATTCAATAATTAGAGAAGAATTCTACTCAAATTTCCATCACGGATGTTCCCAAAACTTACTATTTTCATAGGGATATATTAAATCAAATCTTATGAGTCAAAAGTTCCTAGGGATATTGACACTAATCAATTACATGCTTTGGTGGGTCATTTATCTCCATATCAACAAATCACATTTAATTCCCAGGACATGCCACCAATTGGCACTCATCATAATTACCCCTTGTTCATATAAATATCCATTAGTAATCATAATATCCCACAAGTTTTTATATATGTAGGATCTACCTTAAATTTGTGTAACATAGAGTTCCTCAATAAATTGTGATATTTAGAATCATCTTTGGGGCATACTTTGATCAAGATAAAACCTTATGATGATAATGAGTGACCATAAGTAGGAACAATATACCTTCCTATAGTCATGGGACATGTGGCTCATCAGAACTTGGATCATTTATTTGATGTTTATATACTATAAAACATTCTTTTAGATTGACCTTGGATCCATGAAATGTGAGTTATACCCTCCACTCTCCATCAGTGTCTTAAATTCCTACATTTACGAATAAAGGTCACCATCCTGGGTAAAATTGAATTTTTTGAAGCTATCAAATGGAAGGAATTGATTATGATCTTTACTATTAAAGAACTCAAATTTCATCATATGATCCAAAAGCCAAAAAATGCATACAACCTAATAATCTTCCATCCCCTTTCGTAGAGCCATTATAAGTTACCCATATAAAGATCATATCTAAATGGTGTGAATAATATGAGTATATAACCCTTTATGTATGAAATCTTACATTATCTCCACATAACTATGGGTCTCCCACTATGTAGGAAGTTAACTTATTATCTATCAATTTGGGTTAACTACCTTCACTAGCTTAGGGGCACTATCATAAGAACATTTTGAAGAAGTTGATTGTTCTTGGATAATCCATAAAGACTTGACTCCTTGTTTTTAGAAGAAATAGTACCCCAAAACACATAAAATGTTCTATAAAATTAATAACAATGGCTTAAGACTAGGTCAAGAAGAATAAAGGATTTTTCCTATTGGTGTTCAAAGATATTCAGGACTTGTTTTAGGGTACAAACCACTAGGCATCAATCTTAAAAATATTACCACATATTATTATTCAATTCTGGAAGAGTCAACCTATGATGAGAAAGTCAAAATAAGTTATGTTTATAATCTTTATGAAGATCTTTCTACCAAAAATATATTCCATAACACTTTTTTTTCCATAATTAATATGTCCCTTAGTTACCTTGACTTGATTAACTGGGATCAATAAAAATAACCATCATTTGATATATTTCAAAGTGATGAAGCTATCATTGAATATATGGGAGCACAAAGTTTCATGACATCAAGAAGATCATAAAAAGGGATTTAATATTATTCTAAATGGTTAATAATATTTTAGAGAATAGAGTAAGTCGCTTAATCAAATGAAGGATTAAGAATACTATGAAAATGAATTATCTCTTAACACTAAGTAAACAAAACAAGAGATTTTTTTTGAGTTGTTGTATTCCAAAAGAAAAAAAGATATATCAAGATCTATGTGCATTATTTTAAGATCTATTTTCTTTATAAAAATAACTTAAATTGCCTAATCCCCTAGATTATATATAAGACCAATCACCATACTTAATTAAATAAGTTATAAAAGTAAACATTGGAACCAAATAAGATCTAACATTATCAAGCTAGGGGTAATTATTACCCATAATTAATGACAACTTCTCATTGAACTTCACAAATAATTTATAGATATATTTGTATGGATCTAAGAAAACAAGCTTGGTTTAGACATTTCTCTAGTGGTGCATCATTTAGTAGTACACCTAAATTCTAAACCAATAAAATTAAAGTTTCATAAAGTGTAACCTAAAGTGGCATTTATTAGTCAAAGAAGAATTGTAGAATTTCTTAGAAGATGGTTTCATTCATCCCATTAACTATTTTGAGTGGATTTCCAATATTTTTATCATTTGAAATCAACAAATAAGTATTCAAATTTACACTAAATTTTTAGATATTAATAACACATGCCTAAAATATGATTTTCATTTACCTAATATTGACATGATCATGAATTCAATAGCTGGTTATGAAATTTTATCCATCATTGATGATTTTTAGGACCAAAATAAAACTACCTTTATCATTATAAGAGGTCTTTATACTATCAGGTAATGCCCTTTGGTCTCAAAAATTTAAGATTTACTTATCAAATGATAAATATATTTATAGTCCATGACATGATGCATGTCAATGTCAAAGATTATGTTGATGATAATTTAGGTAAGTCCAGAAAAAGATCCAAACATCCAATAGTCTTAAGAAAAATATTAGAGAGATTAAAGGAGTATAAATTATGATTAAATCTAAATAAATGCATATTTGTAGTTACTTCAGGATAAAAAAAATGGATTCATTGTATCTCAATGAGGTATTGAAGTGGACCCTACCAAAGTTAAAACCATTACTAAAATTATTTTCTCTAAAAATCTGAAGCAACTCTAAAGCCTTCAAAGGAAATTATAGTCCATTTATCAATTTATTTCTCAATTGATAGATAAATGTCATTTGTTCACTAATTTTATAAATAAAGGAAAAAATTTTGATTGGAGTCCATAATTCAAACAATAATTTGATATCCTCAAGCAATATTTATGAAAACCTCCAATCCTTTCACCTATAGTATTGGGAAATATATTACTTTTGTATATATCTTCTACTATATGTTTCATAAGAACTCTTTTAGCACAATATAATGATCAAGGAAAATAAAGATCCATTTACTATTTAAGTATGACATTTGTATCATATAAGTTCAACTATACTCCCATAAAAAAGGCATGAATCATTATTATCTTTTCTTCCCAAAAGCTTAGACACTACATGCTTAATAACCAAGTTAAATTATTTTTAGGATTGATACACTCAAATATATGCTATCAAAGTCTACCCTAATAGGAAGGATGTTCAAATGGATTATTTTTTTGAGTGAATTCAAGATAGAATATGTAAATAAAAAATCCATCAAGGGGGAAATAATTGTAGATCAACTAATAATAGATCATGTAGAAGATACAAAACCATTACCCACTCCTTTATAAAAGAATCTATCTTAACCAATGAAGAGTCACCTATTTGGAATAATTAATTTGATGGGTTGCTCACCATGTATGGATTAGGATTCAAAATACTTTTGGTCACACTTGAAGGAAGTATAATTCAAAAATCTTTCAGAATATATTTTCCATGCGCTAATAATATTGTTAAATATGAATCATGAAACACAAGACTTCAAATGGCTATTCATTGGAATATTTAATAACTTTATGTCATAGGTGATTCTTAACTAATTATTGAAATGTTAATGAAGAGTTCCAAATAAAATATGACAACTTACTTCCCTATAAACAAATGGTTGATAATTTGAAGAAGATTTTTTAGTCCATAACATTGAATAGGTACCAAGAGGTAGTAACAAATTAGTTTATGTAATTGCTACTATTGGGTATTTATTGGACTTTCCAATAGATGTTATTGAAGGTTAATTTTTGTTTAAAAAACTATTATTCCTTTCACATCATACTTTAGCTCATCATAAAATATGTACAATCATTGATCCTAGTTAGCCATGGTATGATGACATTTATATTTACCTCCATGATAATACCTTTTCACCAAACCCTAATCTCCATCAATAAAAATTCTTTATCCAACATGCCTCCATTACACTATTCTTGAAATCATGATTTATTGATGAGGCTATTATAGAACCTTATTGAGATGCCTAAACTCATATGAGGCTCTTTTGGTAATGAAGGAGGTCCTTGATGGTATTTTTGAAGGCCATGTCATTGGAATGGCCATGTCCAGTAAGTTACTCAAGATTGGATATTATTGGCATATGATGAATGATTATGCTTGTTAATGTGAATAAATGTGTGGCCTATCAAAAACATGGGGATATTATTCATTATCCCACTCAAGAATTATATCCTATCATTGGTCTTTGGCCCTTATAAAGCATAGGAATTAGGCCTCATTGGTAAAATCAATCCTACTTCATTACATGGGCATAAATTTATTGTTACATCTATGGAGTATTTTACCAAGTTGGTGGAAGCTATGCCACTGATATATAATACAAGCCTAAAAATATCTATGTTCATTCTAAAATAGATCATTTTCCACTTTGGTATCCCATCAATGATATATCTTATAATGGCCAATATTTTAAAAATTAATAAGTCAAAGACTTCTTAAAAATGTATCACATTTATCATCATTTTACATCACCATATTATCAACAAGGCAATAGTAAAGTAGAATATATAAATAAAAAACTTATTGAAATCCTTAAAAATATTATCAATGACACTGGAAGGAATTGGAATTTATAGTTATATCTTACATTATGGTCTTATAGAGCTAGTGTTCGCACACATATTATGTATAATTCATACTCCTTTATATATAAGAGTGAATCCATCTTACAAAATGAGGTTTAACTCCCTTACTTATGCATATCATTATGGTGAACGACCACATATAATACATTTAGAACTAAATAACTAAATGAACTAGAGCTATTAGATGAAAAATGTCAAGTCTCTAGACCATCTTAGATCATATGAAAATAAGTTAAAAGGTCAATATCATAAGAAATCCCAATTCTAATAAATTTAAATTGATGACCTAGTCCTCAAATAAAATAAAAAGAATACTAATGTTGATCAGGTAAAGAAAGGTAAATCTGATCCCAATTGGTTTGGAACCTATATCATCACTAAATTTTGTTGTTATGGGGCATATAAATTATCTAATCGAGAAGGAACCAATGAATATAATGCACCTCAAAAGGTTCTACCTATTTTTTATGGTATTCTCATCTCAAATCATATACCTATTTGTATATAGTTGAAAAAAAAATTGTCGAATGGTAAAAACTAGATTCTTGGTACCTTGGATAAACATGGTGATGAAAACTAAGTTTCCATTATACTATGGAAAATATTCCATCTATAGGAATCTTGTTCCCAATTATTACCCATACATAGTTATTGGAACACAATTATCTACTAAGAGTGGGGTGAATTATTAGATTGATTCAATTAGTCATTTTAATACTTTTAATGTATATTAAAACATATATGAAGATATTACACATATAAATATGCATAACACCCAATGTATATGGAAAACCCAATATGGGAAAAAGCATGATGAGAAACAATTGCTAGAATCTACTATTATAATTTAGCCTCACACTCAAAACCTCATTGGTTACAAAATTTAAGGGCACCAAACCTAAGGAGACACTAATCCCCTAATTTAAGAGAACCTAATCTAGGGAAGCACCAACTCCCCAACTGAGTAGTAACTCAGATCTTCTGATGGCACCTACCAATCAGATCTATATTATGGAGCTACAACTTTAGATTACAATATTGATTCATGAATAAATCCAATTATAATTGTGTATTATAGGTTTATTATGTAATTGCTCATACTCTTCTCTACATCTCTTATCCTATCTCTCTCTCCCCCACTCAATTCAACTCTGCATGTTTAACCTTTTTCCTACACATTATATTTCTTTTAGATGATGTATATATGTATTGATCTAGGTCTCACATAATCTCTATGTTTGCACTTGGTCATTAACACATCACACTCCTATAAGTTTCCTGCTTATTGAATTCATGCACCATCACCATAATTATTTGTATTTTAATATATTTAGCATATATCAGTTGTAATTTTGATACACATGCCATATTACACAATATATATCAATTAAAGTGATGTATGTCATTCTCTATGTCATATAGTAGTGCATCTTTCCTATATGTTTCATCACATGACCATTGAGATGAACATATATTTAAATACTAGCCATTGATCTTAAGTTTTGTGCCATGATCCATTTATCCTCAATCAAATGTCTCAAATTTAAAATACAACCATTAGATCAAACTTTGATAGGCTCACACACTCCATTAGATCTCTATGAGGTTCTAGAGTTTAACATTTCAAATTTAAAATGCATCTCTTGATCTTTTGATCTAATATCCTATGCCATTATATATTCAAAATTAGCATGGAAGTTACCTCTATTTATAATTAAACATCCTTCACTTGATCTCATCTCATTTCTTTATGATGCTTTGGAACACATATACACTATTGATCTAGTGTAGTCTTTAACTCATTAAACATCAAACACTTTGACCTCTTTAACTCCATGTGCTCTATTGATCTTTATTACATGATCACACACTCATATTTAGTTATTATGATAATATATCAAGGTTAGGACACTTGTAACTCTCACATGCCTTCTAATAAATTATTTTAGTCTTTATGCTTATGACACATGGCATCAATGCATGCCTTCTATATTACTATTAATGACCATGATTGTGACACTTGGCACTCTCATGTGACTTCTACACATTTTCAGTCCATAAAATTTTGACACTTGGCACTAGCACATGCCTTTTGATAACTTTACTATCAATCCCTATGCTTATGACACTTAGCACTCATGTGTTCCTTCTACACATTATCAGTCCTTACGCTTGTGAAACTTGGAAATAACATGTTCACTCTCAGGTACCTTTGACATATTGACTTTGTTGCACATCATAGGATCTTCATTATATGATTTATCACTATCCATTGATCAAGATCAAAAAAAATTTAAGTTGAGGACGTAGGTAATATTAAATTCTTTGATCATAGCTCCAAATTTGTAATTTCTAGGTCAAAAGGGTTGGTTGCACAATGACAAGAAGACTTAAGTTATAACATAAGTAACTAGTTCTTATATATATCTAATCAACATGAAAATAAAAAATTATTGTGAATTCTATGACTAAAAACCATAGGTTTTTATTGATAAACCTTAGTAATCATCGAGAGCTAAAATAAATCATAATTGAGCTCATTTAACTTATATGAACCTATAGACCATATATATGAGATGCACTTAAAACCTCATAATGGATCTTTTATCGATTTCTCTAAAAAGGTTTGCAAATGGTCTTTTTTAAATCATGACAACATTATATGATAATATTGTAGCTTATACTATGCAATTATAAAACATGTTCTTCTCTCCATCAAACCTGTTTGATCCTTTGACATTTATGACAACCATAATGCCATCCATAATGCCATCAATATCCCTTTTAACATCAAATGAAAATCATATTTCCAAAAATAGTGGCATTTACATTCATGTAATTTCACTCTCATCACCTTATAATTTATATCTCATTCACCGACATTCCCCATGACCTTAATCTTGGTGATGTATTCCATAATTTCATGCTAATGTCGGTGAGGGCACATGTTCTATCAAAGTCTTGGAGGAATGATATAATAGGAAAAGGGGGTCCATTGAAGATTTATATATAACTTATGATTAATTATTTCCCTATTACATCTTTGGTCACTCATTCTTATCCTAGCCACAAATAGTTGGACTTGACATTTTCAAATGGCCTTTTTTATCAACCTCCACATTGTGTTGACATCTCACCCTCACTTATTAACTTGAGCATCTAGCTCATATTTTTTTAACCATCTTATAATTATTAAATAATAATGTTATAAAATAATCATCTTTCCTCTAGGATATGGTTCATTCTTTACAAAGATCAATCAAATACTGAAAATCTCATAAAAAATGTACCTAGTTTGATCCTATTAAACATAATTATTGGTTTTTTTATACTTCCTAATTATCTATTATGTGTTTTTTATTTTTTATTTTTCTTATCCTTTTTATAAATATTTCATTTTACATATTTAATTAAATTCTTTAATGCTAATTTATCTTATCTTGGGCTCATAGGGAACAAGGATATCATAATGAATTACCATTAAAATGATATAGATATATCCTTTACAGAGTTCCTTATTGACCCCATTTTTGAATCTATGAATTAAGAAAAAATGTTACCCTAGTTATCTAAATGTCATGGTGCATCTTATGTGTTGTAACATTAAAAATGATTGAAAATATTCATATGACTTCAAGAAAACATATATATCCCTCCCATATGCTAACTCACCTTAAGCCTAAGGTTCTTAACCATTTACCAATCATGTTACCCATCCTATCCAATGTAAAGTATTACTTATCTTAATTACATGTCTTCATTATCTTAGCAATTTATCCATTCATCTCCTTTATGCAAAAGGACTCCCTAATATCCTTATAAATTAATAAGGCACATGTAAAAATCATATGGTATCTAATATTATAACCATTTTCAATCTCATAATTGAAAAACATTATATTGTAACACCCATTTTTTATATCTCTATTACATATTTTTCATTAAATACATTATATTATTTATCACATCATGACTCAATCCATGTCACCATAACCATAACATCAATATGTCTACATGAAAAATTCTAGATTAATCATTTCCATATAATATAAATGTAAAAAAACATATATTATAGTATCCATCCTATAACCATTCATTCCAACTACATCCATCATAGTCATCTAATTATCAATAAGCATTTAATCACTAGAAACATCATCATAATCACCGCACACTATGTCTAAATAATTTTAAAAAATCATGCACATCATTTGTTCATAATGTAATCTAATCACATCATATATATTTATATTTATATATATATTAATTCACAAATTATTTTCACATATAACATCATAATCACATCACTATGAAAACAAGTAAATAAAAATCATCATAATCATAAAACCATTATGCATAAATCATATAAACATACATCAATTAATTAATTTCATCATCCACTCTATTATGACATCATTAGAAATTTATATATGTTACCATCATAATAAAACCATGAAAATACACAAACTACAAACATCACATACATTAACCAATTAAATTTCATCATTAAAGTTTACCATTTCATCATAAATATAATAGTTCATACTCATAAAATAAATAAATAACACAACAAATCAATAAATGTGTCATATCATAATATCACAAAAGATTGAATCATCATATATAATCAAAATCAAATGCACATGAACATGTCAAAAATCATATACAACATATGCATGATGGATATCCATGTGAAAAAAATGAATATACAAGTCTACAAGATAATAAGTGTCTCATATCAAAACCTAGGTGGTCCCCTTGCATTTGATGAATAAACTATGAAAAAGTTCAAATACTAGCCCTATAAGATGGTGGTCAATGATCTACTAGCATGTCTCCCTCATATAATCCCCTATAATATTGAAATTCTCTAGTTAGTTGAGATATATATCATGACATATCTCTAAATCCCTATCTCTAGAGGAGTGTTGCACTCTCCTCTCTCACCCTCTCTACCACTTAAATATACACCTCCCTCTGACTAAGCCTAGTCTATAAGAAAGCTTGGGCACTCTAAATCTATGTCATCTTCCCCTAGAGGGTATATATATTCTTGTTGTGATCACCAATCTACCCTAATAAGGTGGTTGAGCATGAAAAAATATAACCCATCTATGTGTCTCTCTAGACTAAATATTTATGTAGGTTAGTAGCCTAACTCTAGTACCTATCCCTCTTGATAGTAATACTAGATATATTTATCACCCTATCTCTCACCTCTTGCTATAGACTAACTATATGATCCCAATACTTAGGTCACATAGATGGCCCTGATGACCCAACACCCTCACCTCTACTAACTCTTGTCCCTATCCCTATATCTATAGGTACCTATCCACTACACTACCGTACTCATCCCCCCTTATCTATAGACCCTACCCTTTTCCTATCTAACTAACCTTCATCTTTACCCTAATCAAAATTGCTACTCATATTTTGTCCTTGGTTATGGTTTTGAAAAATTATAAGTCCCCCAATTTTGAAATTAAAATATCACAATTTATATGTAGTTTTGAAAAGTTTCCACTTACCATAGTTTTGAAAAATTGAAATTTCCCCTTGTGGTTTTTCAAAACCATGAATCACTAGTCATAATTTTACAACACCATATATATCAAACCTAATATCACAGTTTGTAAGTGTAAAATCATAATTTAGGGTAATGCCCCTAGTTATGATTTTTCACAAGCATAATCTGTCCCAATAAATGCATAATTAATGAAATAAAAACAAAAAATGGACAAGTTAGGGCTATAAACTTACCATTGATATAGCATCGATAGGCCTCTATTACTCCTTAACTCTCTCTTTTTAGTGTGAATAGTGTGGAATCTAATCCATGGTCAAGTGTTCTAGAGCATAATTTCATTATAGGCTAGGGTACAAATGAATATCTTTTTACCCCCATTCTTTGATTTTACCCTTCCCTCATTCTTTACCCTAAAAATTACACTCATTTAACCTTTACCAACCTTATTATATCATCATTTCCTTCTAAATCTCTTCCACATTTAATGCCATCCCTAGAAACATTATAACTCACCAATCATGTAAACTCTAGGGAAACTATCATTTCCCTATAAATTTTCATTTAATTCCCCTAAAGCATATAACTTTATTCAAGGAATACTATTTATCCATATTTTATCATTTTCTTCATCATTGTTACTAAGGTCATAGTCCTTTATCTTCCCATACCCTTCTATTATATAGTAAGTCATAACTACATTATCTTGAGGTCTCTTTAGACTTTGTAGGTAGCACTTGGCCACTTTATCAATGCCCAAGGATAACTTGCTAGCCATTTATTTCCCTTTAATGTCCCTTCAAGGTCACTTGAATTTATCCCTATTAATCATTTTGAGGTACATTTTTCATCAATCTCTATTTTATCATTACCTTATTTTATCCACATATTTGCCTATCATAATTCCTTTCCTAGAACTCATCTCAATCTTGTGGCTATATCTATCTTGATCTACACATTTTTATAACATGTGTCTTTGTCTTTGTATTTTTCATCTTATATGTTGAAAACCACTTGCCTTTTTCTTAGGCATTGGTCTTTTCCTAAGACACATCCTAACAGGTTAATATTTGTTATTATAGTGTGTTCCCCATTGTGACTAATCTTACACCTAAAATTATCATCCACCATTACTCTTTTGAATTCTATATTGGGACATCATCACACTTGTATCTCATTAATTAATAATTGGCTCATCCCAACCCTTATTTTGTCTTAATTTCCCACCCATCATTATTTTTCAAGTGGCCATTTAGTTTATTCTTCCCCACATGTCCCCTCAAGAGGCATCATGCAACCTTAGCATCATTAACTCTTTTATGTATTAGTATTTATTTGAAAAAACATTTATACTATCACTTCCATCGTAATTCCCTTTCAAATAAGGTCAAAATTTATGCACCCAAATATACTTGCTTCTCTTTATCCCTAATTCTATCTAATAATCACCCATTTCATTTAATTTATTAATTAGCCCCATGCTAGCCAATAGTCTAAACACCATTCATTTTCATCTAAAACTTATATATATTTCACAATATATTGATTCCACATTATAAACCCTAATAAAATGCTATTATCTTAATAATCTTATTTATCCCCACTTGAAAATTTTTAATTCCTAAAATTTTAATTACCCCCTACACCTACTGATAGACTTTCCTACAAACCTAGTTCCTAATCACACTTTAAATCTTAATTTAAACCACATTAAAACCATTAATAATCTATAAAAGTATCCTTAACCAACATTGAGCCCCTAACTTCCCCTTTTAAGGAATTTTAATGAATTTTTAAATCAAGGGCTTGATTAATCACGTCCTCTAAGGAATTTTTAATTACTTAGAAAATTGAGAGATCTTTGTATTTAAGGATCCCAAGCGTGAATTTAGGCCATCCACTTACCCTTCCTTACTCCTATATAAACCATGAAAATTTCTTGGCCATGATAATGAGAAATTTAACAAGATTGTGAATCATCCATGCTCTCTTAGCCATTGACATTGCACTCATAATCTTTTGTTTGTTATATTAATCCATAATCCATTTTTAATCCATATCCATAGTCTCTCTAATCCACCAAATAATTGAACCCATTTGGTCCATCAATCCATCATATTTCAATCCAATTATCTAGAAGTAGTATTTATGATCTTAGAGGGAAGACTCAAGGAGGAAAAATGATGGTAAGATTGATATAATTAATTTGTATTGCTTCCTCATTATCTCTTTGTGATGTTTTACGATATTTGAGAAAGTCTTGATTAAATTTTTCATTCTTAGTGAATTTCATAAAATTTTGAATTAGACAATTGGATTTACTTGGTTTGTATAAAAAATAAGCTCATAAAAATATATAAATAAAATCTCAGTGGGTCATGATTCCCCATTAAGAGTAGTGTACGGGAAATAATTTTTATGGATAGACCCTCAAATGGAATAAAATGATGTGTTTCAATAGAAGACCTATAAAAGAAGAGTAATAAGAGGAAAATATGACAAAAAGTGGATAAAGGAGCCAAACATAAGTTCCAAAAAATAAGAATGTAATGCAAATAGTGCTAGGGGAAATTCAAAATTCTAGATATAAAATTAACCCTTAGGGGTGAAAACTATGTATTTTCACCCATATCGTATATAAATATATATCTCTTATTTTGTGCACAAGAGGAGTAGAGAAAATGTCCCACATCACACACCATAGTCATATTGATGAGCATGTTCAAGAGTACCGATGACCAATGGGGAGTGGGGTATTGGTAGGTACCATTCTTTGTAGATAATTATATCATTAATTACATTTAGTATGACTTTTAAAACTATAAAATTTTGCAACTCATCGTTTTTAAAAACATGGAAAATGTTGATATTACCCATGCAAATAGTGGTATCACTAACCAAACATCGAGGTTGAGGCCACTTGAGTGATATCACCAAAATAGTGTGAAATAACCAAAATAAAAATATAATATTTTTGGATGAAAAATGGCCATATAATTAGGAATGCCAAGAGATCAGTGAACTTGAGATGCAAAATGATGATCTTATTAGGAAAATGGTTAGGATGTAGAATATTTAAAGACAAAATTGTAGAAATGTGCTACTAAATGATGATAATACTGAGAAAAAGATGAGATTTCCATAATCTTAGGAAAAATTAGAATAAATAACTATGTTTATAAGAATAAAATACTAAGTAAGAAGGTATAATAAAATGGTGATGTGGCTCAACTAGAAGAAAATAGATAGATGAATAAAGTTATTTTGTCATGATTTTTTAGTAAGAGTTAATGGATGTTATCATGGTGTATGAGAAACAATCATGAGTACTATGCCAATGTCAGATCATGATGTAAGATTTAGTGGCATTTTTAGAGATGGTCAAGTTTTTGTACATGACATAGATTCCCATGATTTAATCCATTAGGGCTTACCTATCAGTGTTAGTTGAGTATTAACACTCTAATACCTCTAAATTTCATTAACTTATCAATGAGGATACAATGGCCTTGGAAGATGTGTGGATTTTTCTTTGTCTATAAATGTAGGTATGGAGGATCTAATGGATGCGGCATGATAAGCTAATCATACTATAGGACTTATTAAGGGGTTACCGATATTGTGATAGAGTGTGGGGACATATAAATTGATGCCTAGAGGTTTTGAAATTCCCATTAGATGTCATCCCTAATGGGGGTGGTGATGGATCAATAGTAGGATAGGGATAAGTTGTGGTAATTACATCACCAGCACAAGCCACAGTCCCTAGGGAGTTTGTGATCTTGATGGCTATTATCAGTGATATCTTATTTCTTGATCAGAGTGGGTAGCATTTATAGATCAGCCCAATAAGAGTCGTTCAAGATATGTGGGACTTGACTACATGTTTTACTTGGGTCCCAATAGTATCAGACCAACTATATCATAATTTACATATGATTACCTATCACAAGAGATAGAACATTAGTCATAGTATATTTATATAAGTGTGAGCCTAGGAAAACATTTATATTAAGTGGAAATTTGGCCATAATATGTAGTAGAGAGCCCAAGACCCTTTAAATTTTGGTTTTTATTAGACAGTGGCTAGCCTTTGATGCCACAAAGGTGATTTATGCTACTATTAATGGGACTTGGATGAGATGGTAGATAAGGACTTTATCTGGCATCCTTATATGGTTGTATAGTTTGGTTAGGTGGAGGATAAATTTTTTACTCAATACATGCTAACACCATGATATATTATAGGTCATCATGATTTGATAGTAGAATAATATAGGTCATATTAGGTTCAATGATAGTTTGGTTTTTACCAAGATTTTATGTAGGGTCCACATCTATCTACTCGTGTGACCCAAAAAATGAGATAACAGGTTCACCTCTATCAAAAGTAGAGCTGATTGAAAGCTAATTAATATTATAACCATTATTTTGTTCTTACACATGTAGTGTAGTATATGATAGTGTTAGATATTATTATGTGGCATGGTGGGTAGGATTCAGGCCCACACGATTGACTCAACCCCAAACTCAATAATTAGGCAAACATCAAAGGAGGGTGAGATGGAGGTAAAGTTCAGTATACAAACATCACTATAAATATATATTAGGATGGGATAGGCATATAGAAATGAACAGAGATAGGTTATGTCATAAGGATATGCATAGACATAAGGACATGGAAAGGAATAGGGACATGTAAATGGATAGTTTGTGTCATAAGTCACCCATCAATGGTTTTATAAGTTCATGTGAAATAGAATACACATTAAATAGTGGGGATCTATATAATCATGTTGTAAACTAGGTTTTGTAGGTCCCAAGCACACAATTTTCATCATTATTTATATATTTAGGCTCATAGATGGAGGATAGTTAAGATGGTGGTGGATATAGAGGACATGACCCTCCTCTAGATACTGAGATGATTGATGTAATAAGTGGTAGTTATGGTCCTAGTATAAGTGAGGTAGGTACCTCAGGGATGACTAAATAACTAGAGGATCATGCCCTTATATATAGCCTACAAATAGAGATTACTACTAGGGTAGTAGATATTGTTAGCCTCGAGTAGGATGTGTCATTACTATAGATCAAGTTGGCCACCACAAAATGGGAGACCATGAGATTGTAAAGTATCATTATAACCTATATAAAAAATATTATATCATTGAGAGGGAAGGTTAGCTAGCTAACCAAACTCTAGGGATAACTATGATGTGATATGTAGAGTTCATGATAGCTATTAGTGAGTGTGACAAGGTACACATAAAGTGAGATAAGACCTAGGTTGATGTTTATATGCTTTTTGGGGAGTGAGATGATGAAAAATTGATAATATCAAAAAAAGGTATGGCAAAATCACTATCTGATGTGATCCAAAACAAGGATGATACCCTATGGGAAAAATCTAAAGCCCTATAGGTGAAGGATGAGGGTATATATTATCAAATCTTATGTGATTGAGTGGTGTTAGTAAAGGGTAGGGATCCTTCATTCCAACATTATACACATAGTTATAATACCAATAAGACATCATGATCACACCATACCATTACATTAGATAGGCCAATATCCTAACCATACACATATTATAGATTCATGGAACCCCCACCATTGCATCCACTAATGTTAGGCACAGGGCAAATCTTTGATTAGAGTCCCCCTAGGGGAAAATAGAGTCAAAGATGATATTTTGGGTGTAACTCCACTATTTTATATGTATGGGATGTATATGCTTATAATGTATAAAACTATGATTTTGAGATATATATGACATTTATTTTCTTATGTAAAAGGACTCTGATATTCTTTTAGTATGCATGATTCTCTTTATTTGCACTTTTGAGACATTATATGTAGACTATTGAGTAAAATATGGATGTTATTGTTTATCTATTTTCAAGGATTTTATTGTTCTCTTTTCTAGTTGGTTTTTCATTTTGTGTTTATCTCATGGATATAACATATGGTATGACTATATGATATATGCTTACTTATAAGATTCATGTCCTTTATAAATATAGAGATAGGCATGTGTGTTTCAAATGTGATCATGTAATGAATTTATGAGGTTTTGATCATGTTTTAGGTAACTAGATAATGCTTGAAGAAATGTATTTGGTAAAAGATTATTATATAATACTTGATCACCTAGTTCATAAATTTTTAAAATGATAATATGCACCATAAGTATAAATAAACTAAAGTAATGTTTTATGTCAATTACATAGGGAATAATTCATATACAAATATTTATAACTTAAAATAATGACATAGAACATTAATACCTAAGTGTAAAACATAATGCATTTGAATAAAAGATAGAACATTAAAAACAATCTAAATACAAGTGTAAATGACTTAAAATCAAGATATGAAAGATCAAGACTAATTTTAAAATAAGTTGCATTTAAAAAAAATTAACAATAAAATAAGAAATTTATAAAACAAAAAATAAAACAATCAAATAAAATAAATGCACAAAAAACACAATGCAGGAAGATAAAACTCAATTAGTAATCAATAATTTGTGCATGTGTGATTAATAATGTATTACACTGGGATAATTTATCCCCCAAGTCAAGAGAATGATGTATAAGCTGAAACTATGATTAGGCTTAGGAAATGGGGAACATAAGAATAAGGAAGTGGTGGTCGAGCTACCCCCAAATGCCATTGGACATTACCTATATAGTTCATATAGACCTCAGGCTAAATTTAGTTTTCCCAAGAAATGGGATATATGAAAAATGATGATAAGATGGAGACTGAATTTGATTAAGGAAGAAAATAAGAATGGGTTCATAAAATGATTAGAACATAAGATAATGGTTTCTCATAAAATGGTGACAGTGTAAAGGTGCTCATGAAATAGTGAGAGAGTAAGATAATGGTAAATGGAAATGGGAATGGAATTAGAAATAAAGAGTGCCCGAGCTGACCCAAGATGACCCATGCATCTAAGCACTACCTACATAATTCATGTGGACCTAAAGATAATGAAGTTATCCAAGAAATGGGAGGATATAATGAAGGAATGGTAATGATAAGTATAAATTATTGGGATTAGTGAAATATTTCCCACCTAGAATAGAACAAAGAGCCATTGGTAAACAATATGAAACAAAAGGAAAATATTTTAGGGCTTTATATCTCTCATGGATAATTTTAAGACAATTTTATTTAAATTTTGTATTTTTATGGATTTTATAGGTCTTTTTAATATTTTTAGGTTTTTTTGGAGTAAAGAGAGAAAGGGAATATTAAAAAATGCATAAGAAACTACCTGGCAAAGAAAAAATGACCTTAGGTAGGAGTTTAAACAATAACTAAATTGGTTACAATAGGGGTGACCATGAGACAGTAAAGAGACCCAAGGAAAAGAGAAATACCATGCAATAGAAGGATCATAATATTAAGTCACACAATGGGGAGAAATAATTAGATGTCTCATATAACTATCAAGTAGGTAAAAAAATGTTGATATACCTTAATACACTTGTCTACAAAGAGGTTATTGATGTGGCTCTTTTTGAAGTGTCTTAAAAAATGTTCTCTAAATATGCATGTAACACATGTTGGTCATAATCAAGGTTATGATGGTAATATAAATTAAGAGGATAATAAGGATTAAGGGAATGGTAAAACAAAGTAAATTGGTGTATGAAAAATTGATACCCCAAAGTAAAAGATCTCATAGACAATGGTTAAAATAAGTTAAGCATAGAAGTTCTTGATATGTAAAAAGTTTCATAGTCTCAACCTATTTTCCATCTAGTGTAGCCAACTTGTATAACTCATAACCATTATTCATAGTTAAAACATATGGACCTATAAAATTGGCCTTAAACTTTCCCCTTTTTTGGTATTTGGCATTAGTATTCTTTTGATTTTCCTTTAGTAATAAATTAGAAACTTCAAACTCTCTAGGAAGAATATGTTTTTTATTGCTATGATGAAACCAATTTTTATAGGCTCGCAAATGGTCTAGTTCAACTAGCCTTTTATCATCCAAGACCTCTAAATCTTATAATCTTGAAACTCCATATTCTTCATCATCAATTATATCTTGTATGGAAGTGCATAAATAGGGAAACTTGATCTCTATATGGATAATGGCCTCAGAACCAAAGACTAAGGATTATGGTGTGGCTCCTATAGGTATGTGGGTACTAATATAGTAAGCCCACAAGGCTAAGAATAATTAAAATTGCTAATCATGGCCAATATCATTGATAATATTATCTATAATATTAATAATGATTTTATTTGGAGCCTCAACTTCAATATTACCTTGAGGAAAATAGGGCATGGATCTTTTATGTTCAATGCAAAATTGGGAATAAAGAGCTTTAATGTCTTTATTTTGAATTATCCACTATTATTAGGTATAATGGTAGAGGGAATGCCATAGTGGTAGATGAGGTGAAAATAAAGTAACTTATAAATCTATTTTTTAATTAGGTAAGTGATGGAAATGGCCTTTATCCACTTATTGAAATATCACATAGTAGTTAAGATATGCTTATGTCTGTCAAAGGAAGTGGGAATGATTTTTCTTATGAGATAGAGTCCCCACTTTCAAAATGGCCAAGGCATAGTGATCGGTTGGAGTGGTAGGGAAGGATAATGGATTAAGTAACCATGCCTTTGATAAAAAACACACTTTTTGACATATTTAAAAGTGTTTGTATCCATTTTTTGCCAATAATACCCTATTTGGAGGAGTTTCTTGGCAAGAACCATACCATTGGTGTGGCCCCCATAAATTCCTTTATGTGTGTCTTTAAGCGCTAATCTATATTATCTTAAAGTAAAGCAATGAAATAACATTACATAATAGACTTTATGATAGATTTTATTACCAAATATGGCATAACATGAAGCTTTATGGATGAAATATTTAAATTGGTTTCATGATAATTAAGAAGGAAATATCTGGTCTTGTTGATAGGTGTATAGGTCTTGGTACCAAGGGAGATAAAGACTAAAAATATGACACACCATGTCAAAATCTAGTAGAATGTGAGTACATTAAATAAGGTTCTTAGTGAGAAATTGATACTCTTTGGCACTATTATCTACTTCTATTAGGGACCTAATGGGTATCATTACATTAGTTGATCGATTGTTGACACATGGTACCTACTCAAACTAAATACTCTTAAAATGTTGTTTGATCTTGTCAACCATACTCTTGTAAGGTAAAATATTATCATTTATAGTTTGATATTGGTCTATATCTTTATTAATGTTTAACTAGGAATCCTCATATACCACTAATTATTAGATGTTCCATTGTATAAAAATATGGAGTCATGTGATGAGTGCCTCATACTTGGACATATTTTTGGTTTAGTGAAAAATGATGTGATATAACTTGGTAATAATATCTCGATTCATTGTGATGAGAAACTATCAGCACCAAATCCATGAGATGTGAATTAATCATTAAAGTATAATTACATTATTTGGATTTAATAGGAACTTACTCTAGGGTCAATTTAGACTCATTTTGGAAATCAAATATGAGGGGATTGATATCAATCAAAGAGATTCAACAAGTTGATATAAAAGGAATTGCCTCTTAATAAACTTATAATTCTAATACTTGATATCACATTTGCTTATCAAAATTACCCATTTATCCATGTGACCTGTTAAATATGTTTTAGACAATAAATATTTGAGGAGATAAATATTGGATATAACAATGGTATTTTTATTTAGCATGTAATGATGTAGCTTTTATGAATTGACCACCAATACTTTAAAAAAAAATTAATTGGTGAATAAGTATGTTCATAAGTCATAAATTTCTATCTCAAATATTAGAATGTGTGTTTCTTGCCTTGTTGATCATGTTAAGCCAGAAGTGATCCTAGTGCATGTTTTATTACTAACATGTAAAGGAGCAATGGGCTTCCTAGTGTAAGTGGAATTAAAACTAGTGGATTGGCCAAATCGGTTTTCAACTCTTTAAAATATTGTTTACAACATATACCCCATTAAAATGTGATACCTTTATTAAAAATGTGAGTAAAAATATGACATTTATCTACCAACTATGAAATGATTTGATGAATAGACTAAACCTTGCCTACAAACTATGGAGCTACTTCAAATTAGAATGAGGGGGCATTTAAAAATATATCTTTAACCTTAGTGGGACCAAATTTAATGCCTTTGTGTGATACAATAAACGTTATAAATTTTTATAAGTAACACCAAAGACTTACTTCTTTGGATTGAGGCAAACCTTATATTCACTAGGTCTCTCAAAGATTATTCATGAAATTTAGGATGTCCTACATGTTTATTTGATTTGAATGGGATGTCATTGACATATTCCTCAATAATATAATGAATCATATAATATAATATGATAAACATGGCACATTGGTAATTTTCATCAACTTTATTCAAGAAAAATGGCATGACATGATAATAAAATGTCTGCCATGGAGTGGTGAATGCATTTTTATGCTAGTCTTCAAGTGAAATATTTATCTACCTCTATCTAGAGAAGATGTATATGAAGGATAACATCTCATATCCTTCTATATTATTTACTATCATGTGTATGTTTGAAAAAAGGAATTCATCCTTAGGGCACACTTTGTTGATATATTTGAAATTAGTGCATAAGTGGATTCCCTAGAGTTTCTTACTAATTGGAAAAATGTTTTTGGGTTATGATTGGTTGAATGAAACCAATTTCAAATATATTTTATAGCTCTTTTTTTACCAAGATAAAAATACATAGATACATTTTCCATTGATTCTATTTGATGAGTTTGACATATGGATGTAAAACAAGTCAATGTACCACTAGATATGGGTTTAAACCCAACATGTGTGTGTAATACCATACAAAGATGGCAATGAATTCCATTAAGATAAAAATAATTAATCATGTTATTTAGTAGTGAAGGATCTACCTAATTGAATTATTTTTAGATAATCATGAGTTTCAATGTTCAATTCCATGGTGTCCTCTACAAGGAGTGTAGAACCATATTCAAGAATAGTCAAAAATGAAGGGAATTGATATTATGTAGCTTCCTTCAAGATATTGGTCTTTATCATGTAATAATAATGAAAACAATCCATGTCTAGTAATTTTAAATTAACAAACTATTCTATAAAGTCCTAAATCAGTCATTTAAAGACCATGTTCCTATGAACTGATGTTGGAACCAACTATAATACTTAGACTTGATGGACATCGAGATTACTAAGCAGGTGAATGAACCTCCCCATCCAAGGGAACCTAAAATAACTTTTTACCAATGGAATCATCTTTCTCTTTTATTTTTCCCTAATCTAAATGTGCCTAAAAGATGTTTTCACTAGAGGATCTTGATGTTTTACCTTTTTCATGATCAAATAATTTATTATACTCTCCAAAATATGTAAGATGTTCTAATGTGAAGTCAAATCCATATTTATGATCACCAATTATAAACCCATATATGACACCCTTGACATTAGAACTTGACTCCTCATTCTAAAATTCATCTAACTATATAATAGAATATTGTTGGTCCCAATCAATTAGTTTGGGATAATAGAGGGAAAGGGGAGAATGGGTTGTGATAGTAATAATGGAATTAATATCAAATAAATAGGTGTTAACCAGCTCATAGTAGGTGATATATTGGGATATTTTATCAATATTAGGAGTTTATTCATTAGTTGATAAAATAATATCATTATCAAAATCTATGGGGCCACCCATAGGTAGTATTAATCCAATACCTTGACTTCCTATATGTGTTTTCATAGGGTCAAGTTAAACAATACCTTATGCCTTTGTCATTAGACCTTATACTTTATATTCCATATTTTCCATGATTTTATTAGGAATGGGGTATTTATATCTTTGAAAACACATAGAAAAATCATCACCATACAAAAAAGTTCCTTTATAACTAGTAGGTCAATCATGGTTTGGTGATGTATCTTTTAGACATACACGCAGCTAATTTTGATGAGAATTGATATTCCTTTTGTATATCATGTTGGGCCTACCAAGGGTAGGTTTAGGTATTCCATATGATTTAGGTTAATATGGATTTTTTCCAATGTGGAGATCATCTTAAATGTTATGCATTAAAATGATAGATTCATCAATGGTAAAGTAAGAGGAATTTGATAAAGGAAGTGGATTAGAAGAAGTGGACATGAGGTTTACTCACCTAAAAGTGACATTTGAATGCTAAGAGTGATAATTGATACCAATTATCCATAGCTTATTATTGAACCTATCATATATCATATTATAACACTTATCCAACCTTTGTGTGGACAACATGTATCCCTAGTCATCCCTAAACTAGTCTTAGACCCTTATTCTAGCATCTCAGCCCTTCATTCCTAGTGTTTTTACACTTGGACACTAGCACCATAATAGGGATAATAAAACCACATGGTGATAGTGTCCCAATGATGGTGTTATTTTCCTTTCCCTCCTCTCTTCATAAACATATATATTTTCAAATCTAAAACCTCCTAGGGTTAGCTTAGACCACGTTTAGCACCTAGAAAAGCACCAAGTTGTACATAATTAATGTTATCAATCGTTATTCTACCCTACTTCTGCATACTACCATCTACATCATCCCTAATATTAGATTACCTAGATTTCAAGTCTCAATCACATTCAAATAACTCAAGTAAACTATAATACTAGCTTCACTTGCACTTGAACCCACACTTAGGTGGAGATAACTACATTGGTCATGATCCCTCTTTGGAGTATTAGCATGTAGGAAACTCTCTTCATAGTGGGGTGTTGAGGATGTCTAGGCTACCCCATTAACAAACACACTTTTCAAATTATATCAACTGAATAACCTAATAAAATGAAGGTTTAGGTTTTGTTCACAAAATCAATAAAAATAGGCCATATACAAGGTTTCATAACTTGTGCATGTAGGAACAGACCTCACTGATGCAGACACATATGAACCTAAAAGTTAAGGATAATCCTACACATAGGATAGTACCACCAAAATAAGGAAACTAGCACCACATTATGCTAATAAACAATTAGTGTTCTACTATCTAGGAGGAGCTTTGACACCAAGATCATTTTTGTAAAACTCATACCAGTATTTGCCAATTTCTAGCCTCTAGATCATTTATCGTAATCATTTTATAGATACGTTATTACTTGCATTAGTTATTACTATTTTTATAAATGTCAAATTAAATCAATTTTTTAATAGATCAATGTCTATATTTATTACATTTTATTACCCTAATTTATTATACTCATCTCTTTAACAAACATAATATTTACACAAACTAAGTCTTAAAATGTAAAAATTGTTGGTGAACTTGAATTGAACATTGCTCAAACACTAACCCTAGATGATCTTAGGGTTTTTATATTTTTTACTTCTATGTTCAAATATTAGTTATAAAATCTTAGATTTGTTTCAGTATTCACTTCTTGTAATATTACATAGACCTAATTTATTTAAAGACTCCAAATATAAAATAGTTTGGTTTCCTAATTACCAAACTATAATCGAATAATTCAACAACCAATTTTATGAAATTTATAATAGACAATTACAAGATTTTATTTCCAAAAATTTGAATATGCAAGATGACCTTATCAATATTATCCATGAATAACTTCAAAAATTAAATAATGGTCAATCTTATACTCCCCTAGATAATAACATTTTTATACCTACATTGTGGCCAACTCAACTACCATAGAAACCAATTGTCACTCAACAAAATTCAATGATAGTTACACCTCTTATGGCTAGCTCCTACACTCTATATGTGTAATCACTTATGTAAGAGGTTCATACTATGTAGGCTAAGGTGTTAAATATTAAGAAAGGAATCATTAGGTCTTCACATGCCTTGGATTCTCATTTTATTTTACATACACCTTTGGAACATCACATAGCAGCAAATCCTTTTCCATCCATATTCATGACACATAAGATTACATTGTATGATGGTTAGGGTGACATAGAGAACAATATTATAGTTTTTCACACAACATATTTGGACTACGTGTCTAATTATTGGCTCCTCAATAAATTGTTTCCATACAGTCTAAAGGAATATGCCCTATAGTGGTTTTATGATCTATTAAATTAGTGTATCACTGCATTCAATCCATTGGCAAATATGTTTTTTTCACACTTCTCCATAAAAATCAGTGATTAGATATCATATTCTCAAGTTTCATAATTAAAACAAAACTCAAATTATCCTATTTTAGAATACATATTATGATATAATACTATAATGGCCAAATTGACTAGCCCCGTGGTAGATAAATAGCTCCAAGATATATTGAAAGAAAGTCTTCTACCATCATTACATGAAGTTATCTCAATAAGAATTAAAAGGTATGGAAGGTTCCCCAAATGCCTCTAATAAGAGAACAACCAGTGGTTCAAAAGTGGTAGCCAAAGGCTAATGGGGCCTCATTTAGCATAATAGATCAAATGAAGAAATAAAATTTTAGAATTGTAATGTGGGATTCCATTTATATTTTATGGCAAAAATACATTCTCATTCAAGAGCTTTTAGCTCTGAAGGTATCTAAAGAACTAGTTGAGAAGGAGCTATCTTGGCTAATTTAGACCAACCTACCAAGCAACTTGATTAGCCAGTACATAAAATGACAAAGATAGATAAAACCAATGAAAAATCAAATAAAACCCTTCCATTTTATCTTTATTTAATATTTAGTGACTACTTAGTCCATAATTGTATGGTGTATAGTGAAGCTAGTATCACTGTCATGCCTACATAGATTGCAGGCAAGCTTGGTCTTGTCTATGTACCGAATACCAAGGGATTATTAAAATTTTATGGGTCACCAATGATGATATTATACATAATAAATGATATAAATTTGACATTACATTATTTCCCTAGTGTTACCATTCATCAATATGTAGTTGTCATGTGCTTACCTCCCTATTTTTCCATGTGTCTATCAAGGGACTTTAATTCAAAGATTGGAGGATATTTGTTAGTTTATTGGACATATTTAAAGTACAGGAATAGATATGGTACTAAGTTAAAAATATGTTTTGAATATTTTTCAATATTTTATTTGGATTCATATATGTCAAGTGTGTTGAACACTAATTATGTTATCTCAAACAAGGTACTAGAAAATGGTGAGGTGGGAATTGAATCACCTCTAGATGGAGTTATAGATATTTTACTTGATGAATGGGCCTCTGATTTTCATGATCATGATACCTAAAATTTATTTGAATAAGTACTTGATGTCTATTTACTTCATGAAAATGATACACCAATTCCAAAATTAATGAAAGATGATCAACCTAGCGATGTCCTATGGTAACTATACTTTGATGGAATAGGAGCAAGCATGGCAATAGGGATGGAATTATGTTAATTTATATATACAATCAAAGGTATTTTTATTCTTTCAATTTTTAGTTTTTTTTTTCCAATAATTTTTTTGAATATGAAGCGCTAGTGCATGGTTGGCAATGGGCAAGAAAGATGAAGGTCAGAATCTTACAAGTTTTTGGTGATAGTGAACTAGTAGTTCACCAAGTAAGAGGGCTTAATGTATACAATAACCCACTACTTAGGTCCCATAATCATAGAGTATGGGACTTACTTGAAGACTTTCAATATTTCAATATTTGTGCCATATCAAGAAAAATAACAAGCATGCAAATAGGTTGGCTACCATTGGGTCACAATTCAGTATCCCAGATGACATAAATAATGAAAAGTTCCAATCACACATCATGGTGATTAAAATGCCTTATATCGAAAAAAACCATGAAAATTGGAAAGTATTTGAAGATGATAGTCAAATTTTTAGGTTATTACAAGAGGAAGCTAAATTTTCCTCAATGAACCAAGATAAGAACTTGTAGTAGTATGGTGACCAGATTGTGAAATTGAAGAAAAATAAGTTGCCTAATGGTTTGGTCACCCTTGAAAACATATACAATAGACATGATGAATTTAGAAAGTAATAGTTTTCTTTATCAACTAAGGAAGAACAATAGATAAAGATGGAGATCTGAACTAGTAAAAATTTAATGTTCGGAAATGTTTGCATATCTCTAGAGAAGGAAACATTTATTGTGTTATGTTCAATTTTTGTAAATGTATTTTCATGGTAGTATAGTGACATTAAAGGATTTGATCCAAGTCTAGCTCAACATACCATTGAGTTAGAAGATGAGACTAGGATAGTCAGATAAAGACAAAGGCCTATTAACCAAAAGCTTGAAACATTAATGAAAGTTGAGATTCATAAGCTCATTGAGTCAACTATAATATTTCTATTTAAGCACCCAACATGGGTGGCAAACCTTGCTCTAGTAAAAATAAAGAATGGTGATATTAGACTATGTGTTGACTTTTATGACTTGAACAAGGCCTTTATTAAATAATACCATCTATTGTCATTTGTGGAGAAAATTCTACATCTAGTTATAGTTTCATAAAGTTTCTCCTTATTGAATGGATATAATGGTTATAATTAAATTTTATTCAAAGAAGAAGACCAATTCAAAATAGCCTTTACCACACATTGGAAGACATTTGCATATAAAATTATGAAATTTAGTTTTTCCAATGTTGGAGTAACTTTTTAGAAAGCCATGGATATGGCATTCCAAGGTCTCCTTAAAAATTTGATACTTTTTTATTTGGATGACATAATAGTATTCTCTGATAGTGCAGCTAAGCACATGATTCACCTTGAGCAAGTATTTGAAAAATGTAGACATTTTGGGATATATCTAAATACAAAAAGTGTGTCATTTTAGTTCATGAAGGTAAGCTTCTTGGACATTTGATTTTGAAATCATGGTATGAGTATAGATCTTGATAAGATAGATTCAATTCTTTCACTTTCCTTTCCTAAACATAAGAAAGACTTGCAAAGCTTCTTGGTCAAGATAAATTTTATAAGGAGATATATTTTATATTTTGTTACTTTAGCTAGGCCACTCACATCCATGTTAAAGAGGGGTCATAGTTTTAGCTGGTCCAAGGAAGGAGTAAGAATATTTGAAGAAATCAAGAAAGCTATATCCACTATTCCTACACTCTTGAACCTTGATTTCACAAAGGATTTCTTCTTATACACCTATGCTAACATTGATACAATTTTAGGTATTCTCATTCAATAGAATCAAGATGCTTTGGATTACCCAATAACCTTATTCATTTAAGGCTTAGAAGAATATTTAAAAAAAGGTAATATTTTGTTGATAATCATGTAGTTTCAATTATAAGGTCTCTTGAGAAGTTTAGATACTTGTTGTCTAATAATAAGATACATTTGATGGTTACACATCCATTTATGAAGGATTTCCTCTTGAATAAGGATATAAATACAAAATGAGATGGTTGGATAACTAGATTAATTGAATTTGATGTTGAGATCAAGGTCACAAAGCTAATTAGAGGCAAAGGAATTTATGAACATCTAGCCCAGGACATGCAAGAAGCCAATGAGCTGGTGATGGTGTTAAATGATGAAAAAATTAAAAATGATCACACCTCACCTTATACCTAGTTTAAATATATTTTAATATAATTAAAATATGGGTTTTATCCTTCTCATATAACCCCTTCAAAGAGAATATTTTTTAGATTGTATTCAATTCCATTTCTTCTTGTTAATAATGTGTTGTTCAAAAAGGATATCAATGGCATGTTGCTAACATGCATAGATTTGTTTCAAACATAGATATTTATTGAGAATTTACATGATGGACATGGTGGAGTTCATTATTCAACAAGGATCATATCCCAGAAGATTATGAGAGGTGGGTATTACTAGCCAAGTATATTTGGTGATTATCATGCATGGACTAGGAAATGCAAACAAGTGTTATATTTGTTGGGAAAGTTAAGATTGAAACCCTACCTCTCTAAAAAAATTTAGTGAATCAACCTTTTTTCCAATGGAGATTGGAATTTATTATTATCATTAATCCCCCTTCAAGTTCAAGATACAAATAGGTCCTAGCTATCAAAGATTATTTCTCTATATGGAAAATGGTAGTGGTATTGAAAGAAGCCAATGAAACCAATGTTTTGGACTTCTATAAAGGTTTTCTTAATATATTATGAGTCCCTTTAACCATTATTAATTACAATTCTATGGATTTTATAGGGTTTAAGATTAGCTAATGGATATTTCAACATAGTGTTTTTCTTAGTACCTCATCAAATTATTACCCATAAGGTAATGGCCTTACTAATTCCACTAACAAGAATATGTTGAAGATCGTATGAACTAATATTGAATATAATATAAGGTCATGTCACCTCAAGCTAAAGTCAGCTCTATGGGCTAACAGGATCACCTATAAAAGGTTAATATCTAATTCTCCATACAAGGTAGTATATGGTAAGGAAGTAAAAATGCCTATTTCTATTGAATTCCCTAGTTTAGAACTAATGAATCAACTTGAGATTTTGGATAATGACCTAATATAAATCAAATATGTTGAGCTCATAGAGCTAGAAAGGACAAGGCTTTAGTCCATGTTCCTTGGATGTGGAAACCCATCAAGTAATGGTAAAGAGATCTTTTGACAAAGGAAAGTTTTCAAGAAGTTTTAAAGAAGGATATTTAGTCCTCAAGTGGGATGAGGATAGAGCTAAGCTATGAAGGAATTCAAAATTTGACTCTCTCTAGAGTGGTTCATACATAGTCTCTAGGTATAAATCTCAAAATGCCTTCCAACTTACAAATATTGGTGGTGAAGAACTTCCTATCCCATTCAATGGGATACATCTTAAACACTACTATTTAGGAATCTAATTTCCTTGTACATAATTAGTTGATCTTGATTTTATCTAAGTTTTGTTATAACACATTATTTTATTTTATTTTTGTCCCAAATAAGTGCATTATTTTCATAGTTTTTTAGTTGGTTAGTTATCTTAACTTTACTAGGTTAGTTTCCCTTTCAAGTTTTTTATTTATTTAAATTATTTGTATTTACAATTCAAGATGATATCTTATAGTCATGTAAATGATACTTGTATCATGTAAATGATCAAATATTCATAGAGATGGTTTGAGTTCTCAAGCATAGTAGATATGTTGCCTAGCCAAGTTGCCAAAAATGTTGACCAAATTTGGTCTACATACCAAATATGCATAGTTGAAGAGTCCAAAATTTGAGAAGGATCCTAATTTAAGAGTGACCCAATGACATGAGGAGTAGACAAACTTCAAGTGGATATCATATAACTTTTTCAAGTCTTTTGAAACACTTTAAGTAAGCTTAAAGTGTGATCTGATTGATCTTCAAGGGATAGGTCTATAATTTCAAATAAATACCATGAAAGTTATCATGTGTTTAAATAATTCAATAGCATGGACTAGGTGGCCCAAATCTTATTAATTCATTAGAACTTTGAAGGATCAATCAAAACATGGATTGTGTAAGTTTAAAGAACTAGACCATCACCAAGACATTTCCAAAAGTGAATGGACCAGCTCACCTATGCATTTAATAAGTGCACCTCAAAGAGCCTCATGAGAAAAAGGAATGTAGTGCCATATTTTTCTTCATTCTAGGATCATATCCTATAAATTTCATGTCTGTGCATGCTTTCTAGCTCAAGGTATGAGCATTCAAAGTTGGACCTATAACATAAGACATTCATGATAACATCAAATTCAAGCTTTTTAAAGTAACCATTTGGGTTCAAAGGGTCCTTACAAGGTCTATAATTGATCAAGATCTAATGGTATGAATGAGATCACATAGTGATAACATAGATCTAATGGTTCACTCTTTGGTCATACAAGTCAATAGGTCCCTAGGTTAAAATCGTTTAAAGATCTACAAGTTAGACAAGATCTAATAGTGAAAATAAACTAAGTAGAGATCCAATAGCATGAGCTTGATTGATAAGGAGGTGGGTCCAAGAAAAATCAATGATCAACATTCAATTGTATTGAATATTTGATAGTACATAGTGACTATAGGAAAGTGGACCCAATGAGATCTATGATACTTGTGAGCTCATACATCTTGATCCAATGATGTGAGATCGAGTCAACATGTCAAAGGATCTTAGCTAGCAAGAAATGAAGGAATCATGTAAATTCATACATCTAAATCTAATGGTATGAGTAGAGTTAATAAGTCAATGTATCTTTGGGACCAATAATAATAAAGATAATTGGGCACAATGTAAATTGTCTGAGTTGGTAATCGACAACTAATGAATAAATGACAAATCTAATGATATTTAATTAAAGTTCAAATAACTAGTTTTTGACCCAAGTGAAAAAAATATAAAAGATCCATATCGCCACTAGAGATTGATCAACAATAGGCATCATAATATAGGTAAGATAGTTAGGGATACGGCTCCATCACCATTAAAGTTATAATAGGACATCTGGTCAATATTTTGAAACCTATTGACCCTATTGTAGGGTCATTCCATTGAAATGTTTGTTGATTTTAGATGGAATATCCTTGTATATAATAGCTTATCAACTTAGGGTCTAGATGTAGAACATGTTTCTTAAGGTCTAATATAGAGATTGAAGATGGACTAATGATTTTGAAGAAAGATCAAGTAGTTTGTATGTTTCCATGGATATTGTGATTTTGTGAAAACCAATAATCATATTGGTTTTCATCTGTAATGAGCCCATGTTCAATATGGACCAAATACAGATGTTAGCATGATCATAGAGATTTGTCTCATCTATCAACATGGTCACACTTTTTATAAACATGTACCAATGGCCACCCAAAGACTATGTCGTATAATTCTATCAATTTCAAGACATGATCCTCATCAATAGATTATATATATAATGACATGGATTTCTAAGAAGACATGGTGATTAGATAAGGATAATGGGCATTCAAGTCTTTTAAAATAATTATTCCTTATTATTAATATCATGAGTCAACATCCTCAAAATTGTGCTAATACATCACAATTCTCTCTTTCTCTTTATTTTTCTATATATGTTCCAACATATATCACATGTAGATCACTCTAAAATTTTTAGATAAAAAATATCTGACATTTTAGAGAATAGATTCTTATGAATTTGTACTATAACACATTTTGATGTAATAAATATTGAGTTCCATAATTTTATAAGCTAGATTGAAGTGTGTCCTATGAATTCATGTATTGTAGTTAAGTCAATGTATGTTTCTTATTTATGTCTAGGTTTTCTAACCTTTATAAAATGTTTGGTAATTATCATAGATCATTATAAGTGAAATTTACAATTTGTTATTTAGATTGAAGTGGATATCTACCCTCTCATGCTAGTTTGATAACTGATTAATACCTTATTATGACATATTTATATGGGACTAATTTTATTTAGTCTTGAATGTGTCTCATAGTGCGTATTTTGAAAATTATAAGTGTTTTAATTACTACTGCATCACCTCATTTTATATGCTTTCATGTATTATTGTTACCCTCTCTCCCTTTTTCCAAGCAATTATTAGTTTAGGTCTTGTTTAGGTGATATATCCAGAAGGAAGTCAGCCTTCTCTAGAGGTCTGATCCAAGTTTAGGTGACCCACAACCTAAGATCAATCCCATGTTGGAATAATTTATGTAAGTGGACTTAAACAATCCCCTTATTTAGCTAGGGTGCAATCTAGAAAAATAATAGTTACCAGTTACAATATAGTTACTAGTTATATCATGGTTACCAATTCAAAAATAGTTACCAATTACAACACAGTAACCCATTACAACTCCAATCATAGTTCCTATTAGTGCACCATATATTTCATTAGAGACACCATTTTAGGTGATGTCTACCCATAAAATATTTCCACATACGTATACTCTCCCATGAATACCATTATTAGAGATACACTTACATCAGAGATGTGTGACATATTTGAGAGGGCCTCCCTCTACTCACTTTATTTTGAGATCAATATTATTGATTTTTTAGGGTTTTCAACATAGGGCACCTATGACATCTATATCATCTTCTACCAGATGGGTCCCTATAAAAATTAGTTTTATGGATTCCTAACACAACTTCACAAGCAGAGCTAGACATAAATCACTTAGTGTAATAGGTTTTGGGACCATAGTTACACTTTCATACATCATTCATGATTATTGTTCTTTTATTTGACACATGCCACATTGATAGTAAGTCTACCATGAGACTTGTTAGTTAGTATTGTTCTTCCCTTTGTGTACATAATTTCCTTATCTCTTGATCCTTTTATATAGTTTCATTATCATGTTACTTGTACATAACTTATATCCAAAAAATAAAAAAATAATACAATATGTAGAAAACACAAAAAAAATCAAATATTTCCTCAAAAAAATCAAAATTATAGATTATATGCATTTCCATATTTACTCTTCTTATATTTTTTATAAACTGCATATGCTATTTATCTTAATATAGTTAGTTTTATCATACATACATGCTTCACTTGTTCTTGTTGAGTGCTTATAGATTGCTACAAGGCTCAGGTCCACTACACTAATTTAGATTTGATATCATATACCCATTGGGGGCATGTACATAGATACATGGGTTCTTTATTTGACACATTTTCCCATTTAAGGTCAACCTATACATAGTTTTGATTGCCAGGTTACATATTTTTATAGTCTACCTCACAATTTTTGCATTATTATATCTTGATATTGATCATGATACACTTAATCAAAACTTTTTATGGATATTACTATTATAGAATCAACATATGTACACATTATATCTTATATATATTTATATTACATGTTCATGCATATTTTTGTTTCTATATTAAATAGTTTAGAATTAATTGTATCACTATGATTCTTTTATTCAAAGCCATTTGAATATTCCATTGCTCTTTGGATATATGCCACTTCTTTTCACTATATGTATGATTTAGACATGTGCCTATGTCCTTGTGTGTGATTTCTTGATTGTGTATGCAAACATTTAAACATGTCCTTATATGCATATCTAATCTAACTTGATTTTTTCTTACATATGTGTACATTTCAACATGTAATTTGATGTCTTATTTTCTCATATTTAGTGACATGTGCTAATATCCCTTGTATTGTGTCCCTTTGGAATATTTTATGTGCCTCATGTGAGTTTTATGTATGATTTATTTTATGCATCATGGACATGACACTTGTCTCTTAATTTTTACACACTCCAATTTTATATGCCATGAGGAACCTCATGCATCTTTCATTCCTACTTGGGTTTCATGATGGACATCATGCCCCACCCCCTAGGTATTTGCTCAATTATTACTTATATTTATTGTTACATACATTGTAATATCTATATTAACAATCTTGTGAATGTTAAACATAAAATACATTTTATATTACTAACTTATGATCAGAGTATCTTACATTTTGATGTTATGTATGCATGTTATATTGGATTATTACATAGATATTATATATGCTCCACCTATCACACATCTTACATATATTTTTATTTTGAGGATAGTTCTTACACAGGGTCAAAAAATCCCCTCAAAATAGGGGTAATTCATAGGGGTTTATCACATAGATTAGGATTTTAGAATGAAATCATAGTACATTTTTAGCACACAAGCTCAAATTATAGAAAATAGACTGAGGTAAACATAGAGGGAAAATAGTGACAAAGATCAATATAGTTGCACAAAAATTAGAATAATAGGACATTGGAACCCAAATTGGGACACTAATACCATATGGAAATACTATCTAATATATGCCACTATTGTCTAGTAGCCTAAATTTTATAAAAATATAGATTGGATAGAAAAGGACAACATGTACAATCCATGTTTGTACATGTTTAGTTACAAATTTACCAATTGAGCTTAGATTCATACCAATTTAGCTCAAATTCATACTAGTTTACTTAGATTAGGGGCATCATGTGTGACATGACTATTCCCATTTATATTTTAGATAATTAGATACAGATTATTGTAACTCAGTCCAAAATCCATATGCATAGATATTAGATTTGGGAGCATGTGCATGGAACATTGTTTTTGTATATTAATTAATTTAGTCCTTTCTAAAACATTTTAATTCAAATTAAGACTACATGAAAATATCACACAAACAAAAACCCATAACATAAGATATACCATGGAAAACTCAACAAGGAAAAACCATCATGAGAATAGTTGTTAGAATCTACCGTTTTAATCCAACCTCATAATAAGGAACCTCATTGGTTACAATGTTTAAGTACACCAATCCTTAGGAGAAACTAATCCATTAATTAAGAGATTCAACTCTAATGAGTCACCCACTGCCTAATCTAAGCACCAACTTAGATTACCTGATGGCACCAACCTATCATATTGTTTTATAGAGTTAAAACTATAGATAATATCATAGATTCATAAATGAATCCAATCATTTTATTCTTTATTACATGTGTAGTATATAACTGATTATAATCTACACATTCTCTTCCTTTTCTTCCTCTTTTTCCCTCTCTCTTATTGCTATATTTATCTCTATTCAACATACTTCATCTTTCTTTCTTTCCGCCTCTCTCTCTCAACTTGAATCTATTCAATATCAATAGTTACAACAACTTATGCTTGTGTCCTAGATGTCATATATTTAATTAAATGATCTAGGGTTCCATATCTTCATTATGTTTACACTTGTTTATAAACACTTCACACTCTATTCTGGATCATCATGTCTCAAAATCATGCATCACCATTGTGATACCTAATATCAATACTATCTATAGTATTTGTTAGAATCTATTTTTGATGCGCATGCAAATTTACATAGAATTGATTGGTTACATCAATCAATCTCATTATTTGTATCATTATTCATGGATTTCATACATGTTCTTGTATTTGAACATTATACTAGACTTATCTTTAAATAACGATCATTGATATTATGGTTGATGCCATGATCTGATGGGCCATATTTAAATAGCTCAAATTTAAAATGCATCAATTCTATCACATTATGATAGGATCATGATATATATATGATCTTTTTATACTTTTTAAATTTAGCTTTGTCAACTTTAATCCATTGATCTTCTTGATCCTATCTTATGAATACCATTGGATCTTCATACTAGCTTGATATTTACTTCTATTTGGACATTAAATGTCAAGATCTTTATCCAATATTTTAGCTTCATGAATCTTTATATCTCTTTCACTCCATCAATATTCTTGGACCTACTCGATCTTTAACTCACCACTGTGTTGATAAACCTTGAGCACTTTGTTCCATCTAAGTCCACTCACTCAATTGAATCTCCTTTATATGATCATCCACTCACTATCAGATCTTATAATAAGATCAATCTTTATTTTTTCTTAGCTCTTGAGAATGTAACACTTGGCATAATTGCATGCCTTCTATACATTACTATCAATTCCCATTATTGAGACACTTAGCATCATTATATTGATAACTGATGATTTGAATTTAAACTGCACCATAGATTTATTATGTAAGCTTCATGATTGTGACACTTTTCATTAGTGGAGTTCCCTTTTAAAAATTGAATTTACTATGATTTTTTGGATCTTAAACATATGATTAAGTGATAGTTAATGTTTAAGCTTTAAACTTCAACCACCTGTCTTCATCTCATTTCATCCTAGAATCTTAAAAAAAACATGCTTTCTTGATATTTTATAAACATGCTTGAACTTTACCTTGAGCATATTTGTCTAACTATGGGGACCATCTCAATTAATCTTGGAAGGCTAACTTTTCACCTTCATATCTTTTACATCACTCAACTACCTGGTCTAAAATTTGGACCATATAAACTAAGTATGAAAGTGAATAAATCCATATGATTAATTATTTATATATCCTTTGTGCATAAAATATATAATGCCATTAATATTATCACTCACATTATTCTACCATAGAGCTAGAGATGCCTTGAACTTATATGGAAGGCCAACTTTGATCTTGCATAATTCTTGTCACACTTAGATAAAATGTAATTTAGTGCATATGATCCTCTTACAGAGTATATTTGATCCATATATCCATTTTCTCATGAAACCTTCATATGTGTAAGATATAAATTCATAAATATTCTTTCTCATCTATGTCTTGCAATCTAATAATTTAACTAAGTGTTGGGAAACACTATCAAAATATATGGGATCCCTACTTTAATCAAGCATATCTTTTGTCATGTTTTATCGTATGACCTATGATTTAGTGCATAGAATCTAAGAATAAAAATGAATAAACACATTTGATATTCTATTATTAATACCTTCATATGTGTAAAATATGACCTCATAAATATTCTTACTTGGATTTATTGAACCCTTTTTCAAATTTGGCTAAGTACATAAACTTAGTGATTTTAGTTTGAGTAGACAACTTTGCATGCCCATATCTTCAACCATGTTTCATTGCATGACTTTATATCTGGACCATAATAACTAGGGACTAATGTTATCACAAACATATGACCAACTCATCCATATTAATTCACATGTGATAATAGTGACATCACCAAAATGACTTCTCATCTTTTCCTCTATAGAACCAAAATGTATAGATGATCAATATGAAGAACTAGATGAATTCCATTCATGCATACAAATATTGCTATAATCCTTAACTTCTGATAGGATCCTATAATCACCATATTCCATTTTGAACATCAATGACATCCTCATAATATCCCATTTGACATCAACAACAATCATATTTATAATAATCTCCCATTTTATCATTGATGGCAAGCTAAATGCTCTGATCTTCTAATATTGATCTCCTCATTATAACCATCAACTCATTATAACTTTGAAAAAGTATGCATACCTAAGTTTCCTTTTATTTTTTATTTTGTGGAATAACAATGATTCTATGAGACTCCCCCTAGACTCATACCCTATCACTAAGATCTAGTGATGTGGTGTAGGAGCCACCACTCCCAATTTCTATCTCAGATATTGAAATTATTCCTTGGGAAGGGTTTTGGTGAATATGTATATAATTTTATCCTTATTTGGCACATATTCCATTGTGACTTCTTGATCTATAACATTTTCTCTCAAAAAGAGATACTTGATTGATATGTGTTTAGTTATTGAGTGCATCATTAGATTCTTTGATATATTTATATCACTTAAATTATCACAAAGAATAGAGATAGGTGTTGTGTAATCTACCTTGTTGTCCTTTAGTGTTTGATTCATCCACAAGACTTGAGTACAACATACCACTACTGCTACATACCCTTTTTCTACTATAGGAAGAGTAACTAACTCTTGTTTTTTGATTAGACATGAAACAAGTCTATTACCAAGGGAAAATGCACAACCATTAGTGATTATTCTATCATCAATACTTCCTACCCAATCAACATCTATATATTATATCAAAGTTAAATATTCACTTATAAGATACCATAGTCCATAGCCAATTTTGCTCTTGATGTATCTAAAGATACTTTTCACTACATTGACCTGTGAATCTTTAGGAGCATCTTGAAATCTAGCAATAATGCACATTGATTACATGATATATAGTCTTGATGTAGTTAGGTATAATAATATACCTATCATTTATGTGTACATTATCTAATTTTCATCAAGGGACTCATCCTCTCTACTCAACTTGAATCTAGTTATCATGGGAGTAATAACTAGTTTTCTATCTTCCATTCAAAATTTATTGAGCATTTCTTTTGTATACTTGGTTTGGAGCTATTTTTAGACCAAGGAAGAAAGAAAATTCTCCTAGCATAGACATCTCAAACTCACTTTGCATTTATGTAACAAATTCTTTGCACATTTTTTATTGATACCACCAAAGATGATGTCATCTACATAAACAAGAATAATCAACATATCCCCACCTTCTGATTTGAAGTACAAATTACTATCTACACATCTTTTGTTGAAACCTTATTGTTGTAGGTATTGTTCCAATCTTGAATACCATGCTTTAGGTGACTATTTTATACCATACAAAGGTTTCTTTAGTCTACACACATAATCTTCTTGTTTTAACAACTAAAAACCTTTTAGTTGTTCAATATAGACTTACTCTTTTAGATTCCCATTCAAGAAAGCAAACTTGACATCCATTTGATAGAATTTGAACTTGTTATAAATAGATAATTCTAAAAACATTCTTATATCTTCCAATCTAGAAACTAGAGAAAATGTTTTCTTAAAATCTATGCCATCAACTTGTACATATCCTTTGCACACCAATCTTGCTTTATTCCTTATAACAACTTCATCTCCATTAAGATTGTTTCTATAGACCCAATTTCTACCTATCACATTTTTGTTTGAGGGTCTTGTAATTAAATACCAAGTTTTATTATTTTCAATTTATCTCAGTTCATCCTCCCTGGCTTTTAGCCAATTCTCATCCTTTTTGGCTTCAACATAGATCTTAGGCTCAATTTCAAACATTAGAGTAAAACTTACTTGCTCCTTGTTTATTATAGCTCTTTTCCTTGTCTAAACTCCTTTATTCTTATTACCAATTATTTTATCTTTAAGATGATCCTTTTGAATAAATCTTGGAGGTTCATTTTCATTCATTTCCTCATCCTTTTTATTGTCTACTTCTTTTTCAAGATCTAATTCTTCAATACTAATTTCCTTGTCAATTTCAACATGTTTCAATCCTTCTTAAACCTTGAAATTTATTCTCTCTACAATATTTTGTAGCATTTTAATTTAACATACATAGGCTTTGATTTGATTGGAATAACCAAAAAATATTCCTTCATCACATCTTGATTCAAATCTTCTCAATTGTTTCCTCTTTTATCCTAATGTATCATTTGCTTCCTAACACTCTGAAGTACTTAACAAAGGTAGGATTTCCATACCATATATCATAGGGAGTTTTGTCACTATTTACCCTCAAATAAACTATGTCTAATATGTATGCTACTATTTGGACTACTCTCCATTATCCATCAGGTAACTTGTCCTCTTTTAACATTGTTCTAGCCATCTCCTTGACTATCATGTTCTTTATCTTGACAACTCCATTCTATTGAGGAGTCCTTACTAAAAAGTAATTCATTTTGATCCTACACTTCTCATAATAATATATGAACTAATTGGAGGTGAAATTTACACCTTTATTAGATCTTAAGCATTTGATCTTTCATCCAATCTCATTTTCTACCATGGCTCTAAAGATATTGAATCTTTTAAATGCTTGAGACATATCCTTCAAAAATGTTACTCATGTCATTCTTGAGTAATCATCTACAAATAACATGAAGTATTTTTCTCTTTAGATCCTTTTTTTATTAGTAGGACCACAAAGATTGAAGTATGAACTAACTCTAAAGGCTTTGTAGTTACTTACTCCTTTATTTGGAATTTGTCCCTTGTCTTCTTGCCTACTTGATATTCCTTGCAAGTAGAATTTGTAGGTTTGGTTATCTTGGGCATGTGTCTTACACACTAATTTGAGATTACTTTGACTAGGTTATCAAAGTTAACATGACCCATTCTTCTATGCCATAACCAAATCTCATTAGTCTTTCCTATCAGGCAGCTATTACCATTCACTTCAACAAGATTATAGATGTTAATTTAAATCATTTTCCCTTCTATAACTAGTCTTCTAGATCTCTTTAGCTTGAATCATTATGCATTAAATATGACCTTATATCTATTATCACACATTTGACTGAAACTCATTAAATTATTCTTAAATCCTTCGACATAAAGGACATCATGTGTAGGTAATTTTCCATCTATATTCAAATTTCCTTTACATTTGATCATTACTACTATGTTATCTCCCAAGATGACAAGTCCTTCCTTAGATTCACTCAATTTAGTGAACTTTCTGTTATAACTAGTCATATGCTTTGAACAACCACTATCTATCACCCATAAATTCTTCTCCTTAGTAAGGAGTGTAGTTAAAATAATCATGGATTGATTTTTCAGTCTCTACACATCCTTAGGTTTCTTATTTGGGTTCTTTTTAGAAACCTGTTAACCTTTATTCAATCTGGGTGGCATGGCTTTCTTTGCATTGTGTACTTTTGATCTTAAAAAGCTAGTTCTATAATGTTTATCTATGTGACCAAAATTATTAAAATTATAACAAATTATATGTGTATAAAACAAAGGAGAAAATTAGTTTATACTCACAAAATTTGTTTTCCTTATAGGTAAAACACTAAAATCAATAGCCTTATGACCAAACTGATTACAAGTATAATAATAACCATAGAGAAATGAGAAATACTTAGTCATATCATTTTTTAGTGCAATATAAGGAACTCTTCTCAGATCTAACTTCTTCAAGTATCTCACCTTTATGTATCCATCTACATCATCTACCTTTATCTTCTTCTTCTCTTCAACCTTCTTTTCAACTTCATCTTTCTTCACCTCAATAGTACTTGTGTCCTTGCAATATTTCTCTTTCTTTACTCTTAATCATTATTTTAATTTAAAGTTATCATACAGGTTAACAAATGTACTAGTTGTGGAACATTTTAATTTTTCATATCTAAGACCTAATCTCTATTTTGAAGACATTTGATAGTTGATTAATTCATCAAGAATGATAGACCCTCCTATCAGTTTTAGAATTTTGTCTAGTTGTCATTTAGCTTTTTCAAGCTCTTTTCTCAGAGCCATTATTTCTAATTCTATCTTCATACACTCATTATATTTATATTATAGTTAAATTTTGACTAGATCTTCTATTATTCTATCCTCTTCAACTTGAGTCTTTAGTATCACTATCATTTAATCAAAAATTTCAAGATTTTTGGACATTTTCTCAATATCTTTATTTCCAAGCTTCTTCTATTTTGAGATCTCTTTTCATAGCTTGTCAATTTACTCTAAAACATATATGAGTTCACACTCTAGATCCACTTCTCCTTCTTCTTATTCTTCTCCTTCTCCTTCTTCTGAGTCTTCAACTTATTATTGATCCATAGAATCTAATTCTATTGTCATGAATAGGACTTCCTTTTCCTTAGCCATAAAATCATAGTCATGACCATCATTAGGACTATCACTGTCTTCCATTGAATCACTATCTTTTTTTGTGTAAAGACCTTTCTTATTTTAAAAGTTATTCTTCTTGGTATGGTAAATTTTCACCTTTTTATTACTCTCTACTTTTTTAGAGTTATCCTTTTTATTTTGAGGGCATTTACCAAAAAAAATTCTACTTTACCATAGTTAAAACATTTAAAGGTTAACTTATCTCTATACTTTTTAGATCCTCTCTTTAATCTTTTGACAAAGTTGGTTTATTATTCATCAATTGCCTCAGATCTAGATGTAGGCTCTTATGAATTTAATGGTTTAAATGCTTTGAATTCAACTTTTCTCTTAAATGTATCTATCTTTCTCATTCTCATCTCATAGGATACGAAGGTTCCATGCAACTCATCAGTAATGAGTTTATTTAGATCTTTTACTTCCTCTATTCCATAGATTTTAGTATCATGCCTTGATGGAAAATATCTTAACTTTTTAACAATGATTGATTCTTTCATTTCTTCTCCAAGGAATTTTATTGCATTGAATATTTCATCTACCCTAAGGAGGTATTCTAAAATCTTCTCTTCTTCATTGATTCAGGGTTTCAAACTTGCCTTTGAATGTTTATAGCTTTGCCTACTTTACCTTATCATCTCCTTAATATATTATCTTTAATTTATTCCATATATCTTGTGCATTATAACAATTCATCACTTTGGAAAATTCTAAATTAGATAATCCATAAAGGATAGCATTATTTTTATTAGCACATCTCTCATATGCCTTCTTGTTATCCTAATCAATAGGAATTGTAGAAGGGTTTGTATATCCATTCACCATAAACATCTATAAATAAAACCCTAATGAGGATAGATATACTTCAATTCTCATGCTATAAAATACATAGTTTGATCCTTGTTGACTAGCCATTTGTGTTAACTATTCCAAGATCTACCTAAGTTGATTAAGTTCCTTCTAAGGAACCTAGGCTCTGATACCAATTATTGTAACATAAATAGATTCTAAAATGGGAATGAATCAATATATTAATTAACTTAGTCCTTCTTATAATCTTTCAATTTAGATTAAGAATATATGTACAGATCACACACATAAAAACACATAACACAAGATATACCATGGAAAACCCAATAAGGGAAAAACCACCATGAGAATAGTTGCTAAAATATATCATTATAATCTAGCCTCATAATAAGTAATATAAATACTTATAATTTTTAAGGACACCAATCCTTACAGAACACCAATCACCTAATTTAAGAGATTCAACTCTAAGGAAGCACCCACTCCCTAATCTAAGCATGAACTCAGCTTATCTAATGGAACCAACCCATCATATTATTTTATAGATTTATATTATTTTTTATAGATCTAATCTATAACTAATCATACTCTACATATTATCTTCCTCTTCTTACTCTTTGCCCCTTTATCTCTATTTTTATATTTATCTATATTTGAAATACTTCATATTTATTACTTTCTACCTCTCTCTCTCAACTTGACTCTGCTTAATAGCAATAGTTATATTAGTATTTGTCTATGTCCTAGATGCCATATATATAAGAAAATTATTTAGGGTTCCATATCTTTGTTATGTTCACACTTGTTTACAAACACTTCATACTTTATTCTGGACTTAGTTCATTAGCACTTGAACTGTAAGTTTCCCATGTCTTGAATTCATACATCAGTATCACGATTCATGCTATCAATACTATTTATATCATTTTTTGGACTCTAGTTTTGATGTACATGCAAATTTTCATAAAAGTGATCAATCGCATTATTTTTTTATCATGATTCATGGTTTTCCTACATGTTTATGTATGTTCCTACATATGACTATTAGACTAGACATATCTTTAAATACTAATCATTTATCTTGCATTTGGTGTCATGATCTGATGGTCCATATTCAAATATCTCAACTTTAAAATGCATCCATTTGATGAAATTATAATAGGCTCACACTATCCATCTAATCTTTGTACACTTTCAAACATTATCTTTGTCAACTTTAAAATACATTAAGTATCTTCCTATTCCAAGATTACATGTGCCATTAGATCTTCATACTAACTCAATCTTTACTTCTATCTAGACATTAAATTTTGATCTTTTTATCCCATCTCATAGATTATTGAGTCTTTTGATCTCTTTCACTCCATATATCTTCTAATACCTACTCAATATTTAACTTGTCACTATTTAAAATAGACCTTGATCACTTTTTTCCAATCGAGTCCACTCATTCCATTATATATCCTTTATATAATCATTCACTTACCATCAGATCTTATGACAAGCTCTATCTTTATTTCTACTTGGCTCTTGATAATGTGACACTTGACATACACATGTGCCTTCTGTACATTACTATTAGTTCTCACTATTGAAAAACTTGGCATCCTCACATTGCTCATTGATGATTTGACTTTTAACTACATCATATATTTATTGTGTGAGATTTGTGATTGTGTCACTTGTCACTAGTGGAGGTCCCTTTGACAAATTGACTTTGATATACTTCATTATATCTTCAATGTATGATTAAGTGATAGATGTTGATCAAGATTTAAACTTTGAGCACCTATCTTTATCTCATTTCATCCTAGTATCTTGGAGCATGCACTCTATTGATCTCTTCTAGACTTTCTCAAACTTTACTTTGAGTAGATTTGTATAAGTATGGGGACCATCTCAATTAATCTTGGAAGGCTAATTTTTCACCTTCATATCTTATGCTTCTCTCAATCACTTGGTCTAAAATTATGACCATATAAACTAGGCATGAAAGTGAACAAACCCATATGCTTAGTTATTTATGAGTTTTTGATGCATGCAATATATAATGCCATTAATATTCTCACTCATATTATTCTACCATAGGCTAGAAATGCCTCAAACTTGCTCAAAAGGCCAAATTTTATCTTTTATAACTCTTATTGTACTTAGTTAGATGACTTGTAATTTATCACATATGATCCTCTTATATAGGATATTTGATCCATATATCCATTTAATCATTAATCCTTCATACGTGTAAGATATAACTTCATAAATATGCCTACTCATTTATTTATTACAATCTACAAATTTGATAAAGTATTGGAAAACACTTTCAAAATGTCTGGGATCCCTAATTTGCTCAAGCATATCTCTTGTTGTGATACATCACATGAGCTGAGATTCAATACATATAAATTAGGGACAAAAATGAATAGACCCATTTGATAATTTTTTCTTGGTACCTCTATATGTACAAAATATGACCTCATCAATATGATTTCTTGGCTCTACTGAATCCTTTTTAAAATTTGGCTAAATATAGAAACTTAGTGATTTTAGTCTGAGTAACCAACTTTGCATGCCCATATCTTTAACTATGATTCATCACATGAATTCAAATATGGTTAATAACAACTAGGGACTAATTTTATCATGATCATGTGACTAGATCCCTATACTCATTCACATGTGGAAATGGTGATGCCAACAAAATTCATTCTCATCTTTTCCTCTATAGACCCAAAATGTCTAGATAATCAATATGAAGAACTGGATAAATTCCATTCATGCATAAAAACATTCCAATCATCCTTAACCTTTGATAGGATCCTCTAATCACCATATTCAACCTTGAACATCAATAAAATTCTCATAATATCCCTTTTAACATCAATGACAACCATATTTCCAACAAGTACATCTCATTATTTATGTTGTATATATATGCCATCATATTCTAGGTTACACACTAGTCTCATGCCTTACTCCATCTATAATGGCTGGAATTCTTGAGTGGATTAGATCTATATAACATACTTGAGTGGCCTTAGAGTTGATATTTCAAGTTAGACATTTCCAATTACATTATGAATTTTTAGTTGTAGATGCATCTAATACACATGGGTAGGTAATGATGGAGTCATATTATACTTGAGTTATTGATCCACCTGCTTGAGAGGGTTAGACACACCATCAATCCAATCCAATCTATTCACATGTCATGATCTACCAAGAGGGGGTGGGAAATGATGGACTCAAAATTTGATTGAGTTCTTGAGCCACCCACACATGAGGATTGAGCAAGCCATCAGATCAGTCCAAGATATTCACTAATTGATGACTATTTAAACACACACATAGGTTATCACTAGGCTTATGCTTTAGTTTATGTACCTAGTGAGGTGTATTTATTCCTTTCTTCTCTCTTATCCTTTTACTTATTTTTACTCAAGTTCAATAAATTTCACTTCTTTACTTAATTTTGTTTTTTATTTTGATATATCTTAATTAAGGACTGATTTATGCATGTTTCACTTTCAAGACATACATTAGAGCATATTTCACATATTCATAACTAGATTCATGGGATTCACCTCTTAGGTAAGTCTAGGTATGCTTATTTTTCCTTTTTACTAGTTATTTTTCTTTTTTTTATTTATTTAATATCTGGGGGATAAATTTAGTCACTTAAAAGAGGCACTTGAATACTAAGAGTGATACTTGATACCACCTATCCCTAGCTTATCCCTAGACCTATCCTAGATCCTATTACCACACTTATCTAGCCTTTGTGAAGGCCAAAAGTGTCCTTAGTCATCCCTAATTAAGTCCTAAAACCTCATTATTTCATCGTTTCCAATCATTCTTAAAGTTATACCACTTGGACACTAGTGTCATAATAGGGACAATAGTACCAAATGGCACTAGTGTCCCAATAATGGCACTACTATCCTTTCTCTCTTTTTTAAAACATATAAATTTTCAAATCGTAGACATCTTAGGGTCATCCTAGATCACTTTTATCACCCACACAAGCACTAGAATAGTATATATACATTAATTTTATCCCTTTAACCACTATATGGAAATGAGATGCAAATTACATAGGAAAACTTAGAACAAGCTATGCACAATTAATGTTATGAATACTTATTCTTCCCTACTTCTACATATTACCATCTACATCATCCCTAATATTATATTACCTAGATTTCTAGTCTCAAGCACATTCAAATAACTCAAATAAACTATCATAATACCTTGAATTGTACTTGAACAAGCACTTAAGTGGAGAGAACTACATTAAGCTTGATTCATATTTAGAGTATTGGTATGTAAGCAACTCTCTTCACATTGGGGTATTAATAATGTCCAACCTACCCCACTAATAAACACCCTTTTCATCTTATATCAACTAAATTCCCTAGGAAAATAGAGGATTATGTTTTTCTCATAGAATTAGTAAAAATATACCATATACAAGGTTTCAAAACTTGTACACATAGAAATTGATATCACATATCTATACACAAGTGCACCCAAAAAAATAATATAATACCACATAGAGGACACTACCATAAAAATAGGTACACTGGCACCACATGGTGTTAATGTCCAATTAGGGTCCTACTATCTAGGAGGAGTTTTGATATATAGATCTATTTGTGACACTTAGACCAATCTCTACCTTGATTTTTAGCTTCTAGATCATCTATCTCAATCATTTTCTAGCTAATTTATTACTTGAATTATTTATTTTTATTTTTATAAAGTTAAAATTAATTCAATTATATAATATATTGGTGGATATACTTATTTCATATTGTTACCTTGATTTAGTATACTCAACCCCTTAACAAAAATAAGATTTACATACACTAAGTCCTAGAAAGTTAAAATATGAGGTCACAAGGGTAAATGTAATTAGATTTTAAAAACTTAAGAATTATTTGACTATCCTTATTGCCTAAGAAACTTAGTAATATGTAAATATTTATAATTCCCATACTCAGCATCTAGGTTCTTACAATATTGGTATGGTTGTAGATCGCTAAGAATAGTGTCTTCTAGTCTAGAATATGGGAATTTAATGTATTGGTGTAATGTATAAGGGACTACCCAACTTCATGAAACCAATGACGACCAATAATTATATTGCAGTGTATATTTATATCAATGACATGGAAAAGGGTGTCATGGATGATAGGTCCAAAAATGATAGGTAGACAAATGGTACCTAAAGATTCTCTTTCTGCGTTATCATAGGCTTTGTTTGTGATGGTCTACATATATACTACCATATATCCAAAATTATGGATCAATTTCAATGATGCTATATTTAACCTAGATCCATTATCTATGATAACTTGATTGAATTTATGGTAGGAAATGATTTCTTTGATATACATGGGATTATTGTGTAGGGGACCAAAGGATGACATACCACGTTGATCAAATGTAAGTCATTGCCCTAGGTATAAATTATATATAAGAACTTGAAATTGGGTGGGATCCAAGTCATTTAGTACTTTGGTTTTGTGGTGAATGTCATTCAATATTTTCTTATGAACTTTAGCCATATTTGAGAGATCCATTATGGAAATCTATGTAGGGGTTTTACTTAATTATTCACTAATATTATATTTCTTCTTTATAGTAGGGTAATATGTCTTGGTGTAATCACCCAAATGTGTAATTTGAGTGAAATCAGTGATAATTGAGACTCCATATCCCTAGATTAGCCCTAGACCTATCCTAGATCCCATTATCACACTTATATATCCTTCATTTGGGCTACAGGCATCCCTAATAAGCCTTAATGTTGTCCTAAACCCTCATTTCCTAATCATATCCCTTTGTATCTAGTTTTATACCATATGTACACTAGTACCATAATAAGGACACTATCACCACATGGTGTTCATGTCCCAAAAATGGTTTTAATGTCATTTACTTCTTTTTTTCCAAAAGGATATATTTTAAAAACTATAACCCCATAGGGTTTGCCTAGACATTTTTTATCACCTAAAAAAGGATTTAAAAAGTATAAGTACATGAATTATTCCCATATAGCCACCAGATGGTAATCAAATACAAAATATACATTGAAACTTAGAATAAATTATTCACAATTAAGGTTATCAATCCCTATTCTACCCTAGTTCTACATACTACCATCTATATAAATCCTAAACTTAGATTACCTATATTTTTAGTCTTAAGCACATTCAAGGCACTCAAGGCCACTATCATACTGTATTCACTTGCACCTAAACTAGTACCTATGTGGGAATAAATACATTATGATTTATCTCTCCTTAGAGTATTGGTATGTAGGCAACTCTCTTCATAGTGGGGTGTTGAGGATGTCTATCCTACCCTACTAACAAACACACTTTTTAGCTTAAGACAACTAGATGCACTAGCTAAATGGAAGATTAGGGTTTCATCACTAAATTAGTCATAGAAGTAAAAATACATGGTTTCAATATTTGTGCATGTAATAACATACCTTAGAGATATAGACATAGGTGCACCCCAAATCTCGAGACAAACTTGCATAGAAGACACTACCACAAATATCAAGAAACTACTACCATTTTTCCAATAATAGCTCTACTATCCTATTATGGAGATATTATTCAAGAGGCATTCTAACACTAGGATCTAGATTATGACACTTAGACTAACATTCACCTTAGTGTATAGCACCTAGATCACTCATCTCATTTATTTTCAAACTAAGTTATTAGTTTCACTACTTATTACTATTTAAAAAAAAGGTAAAGCTAGTCAATTCTATAAAAAAAATTAATGTCTATATTTATTTCATATTATTTTCTTAATTTAGTCTACTCGATATTTAACAAACATAGGATTTACACATACTGAGTCCTAAAAGGTTAAAATATTTGGTGAACCTGACTTACTTCGAGGATTTATCAGACCTTAACCTTAGATGCTCTTAGGGTTTGTATCCTTTTTATCTGTATGCTCAGATATTGGTTCTCAAAAGTCAAATTTGTTTCAATGTTTTTTATCAATCTTTCTTAGACTAAAATTATTTAAATATTCAAAACACACAAATATTTATTTTCCTACTCAAACTACAATGATTGAATTCAATAATTGATTTGATGAAACTAATAAGAAATAATTGAAATATTTTATGTATAAACCTTTAGATATGCAAGATGAACTCATCAATATTATTCATGATGAACTTAAAAAGTCAAATAATGGTTAATATTTAACTCCCAAAGATAATAACATTGTTACACATTTAATAGGGCCAACTTAGTTAGCATAAACAACAATTATAACTCAACAACCTTTAGTGATAACTACACTTCTTATGGTATTTCCTCCATTATATAAGTATTATACCTTATGCATGAGGTTCATACTCTACAAGCTAAAGTGTTAGATCTTAATAAGGGGGCCGCTAGGCAATAACATGCTTTGTATTATAATTTTCTCTTACATACACCTTTGAAACATCACATAGTGGTAACTCCTTTACCATATGGATTTGTGTCACCAAATCTTACATTATATGATGGTAATGATGACCTAGAGCACCATCTCTGAGATTTTAATGTAACATGTTTAGAATATGCATCCATTGGTTGGCTAATCATAAAGTTGTTTCCATGAAATTTATAAGAGTATACCTTACAATGGTTTTATGAATTACCAAATAAATCTATCACATAATTTTATCCTTTAGAAAACATTTTTTAGCATACTTGTCCACAAAAATCAATGACAAGATATCATATGCTCAAGTTTCATTTAAAAAAAAAAAATCAAATTAGCCTATTGTATAATATGTCTTACAATATAATATTATATTAGATAAATTGACTAGCCCCATGGTAAATAAAGATCTTGAGTACATATTCAAACAAAGTCTTCTCCCATCATTACATGAAGCTATCATGTTTAATAAATTTCTTACCTTCACAAATTTGTGCCACAAAGTAAAAGAAAGAGAATTCAAGCTTCTATCAATGGTCAAATAAAATATAAAAATAGATGAAAATAAACTTATAATAGTTTTAATAAGCTTACATATAAGGTAAGGGCCATTGAAAACAAGAGTGATCCAAAGGCCATAATTAATTTAGCATTGGAGTCATCTCCTCACCTAGTCTTATCATCTCCTCCATACAGAGTCTTTAACAACCTTATAGAATCATTAATACATGTTTTATAGTATCTATTATAATGCAACATCGAATCTCTCCCTATCATAAAATTTTTTTATATGACATAACCTCTTCTAAATAACTATGATTGTAATGCATTCTACTTGTATTACAGGGCACCAGGCCATATAATAAATAGATACATTACCCTTAAACATAAGATATTAGATTTGATTGAGGCTAGAATTATTGATGTGGGCACACCCATAGAGGCATTGAAAGTATATAAAATGGAAGCTAAGTCATTAAATATATTATTAGAATCATTTATAAATCACACATCAAATGAGGTAGAAAGAACTTCAGGTGTTCACTACACATATCAAACACATACACCAACAACTTCACATCACAATACTATAGAGGAAACATACCACTTACACAATATCATTGATATGTAACACACTAATATTCCATCTAGACCACTAATAATTTTCTTAGAGAAGGATATTATTGATGATGATAAATATGTATATACACTCTTTTTATGAGCCTACATAGATCATCATCTTATTTGTAGTGTTATGGTTGATAATTGGTTAAACATTAACATGTGAAATATTAAACTTATACAAAATTTTGGGTATTCAAAGTAGGATATATCCCTTAAAAACATAGTTATCAATGGTTTTAGTGGTCATGTTAAAATATACATTAGGGAGATTATGTTTCCACTATAATCTCAACCAACACATGTGGCCACTATATTCTTAGTTTTACCTAGTGATGGTATATTTGGCATGTTACTAGATATGTCATAGATATAGTAGCTACAATCCATACCATCCCTAGTACATATATGCCTAAAATATATACATGAAAATTAGGTGGTCATAATTAAGGGTCTTCTATATGAGTATCCTCTACATATTCCATAAGTAGTTAGATAACAATTACTAGTTACAACATAATTACTAGATACAACATAGTTATCATTTATAAGTTAGAACATAATTATTATTAGTACACCATAGAGTTTATTGGATCCACCAATGCCATCAAGGTCTACTCCTATGGTATTTACATGTATATATACTCTCCCCTAAAGACCATTATTAGAGAGACCCCTAAGTCATAAATATGTTATAGATTATAGAGAGCCTCCCTCTCCTCACTTTCTATCAATATCAGTATTATTGGGTTCTCAAGGTTCTTAGCATGGGTAACCTATGAAACCTATGTTATTTTCTACCAGATGGGTCTCTAAGAACCCTATAGTTCATAAAACACCACAGTCAGTGTCATAGATTCATAACATCACTCCATAAGTAGGATAAATATAGATCACTCAGTATAGTAGAGTATGGGACCACAATTTCCCTTTCACACAATAAATACAATCATAGTTATTTTATTCTACACAAGCCATAGTGATAGTAAGTCTCCCATGAGACACACCAGTTAGTATTGTTCCTCCTTTCTTGTACATACTTTCCTTCTCTCCTGGTCAATTTACATAGTTCATTTTCATGTTGCTTGTACATATCTTATATCCAAAAAATATAAAAATAATACAATATTTCAAAATCATAAAAGCATTTAAATAATTAATCTAAAAACCTAAAATTTATATATTGTATGCAGTGTTAATGTTTATGCTTATTATATTTTCTAGATACTACATATGTTATTTATATTAGTATAGTTAGTTTTATCATATATACATGCTTCACTTATTATTATCAATTTTTTAAAAATTATTATAACACTTAGGTCTACTACACCCATTGATATTTGATATTATCTACCCATTGGGGGCATATACACCACTACATGGGTCTTTACATGACATATTTACCCACTTGGGGGAACCTTATACACATATTGGATTCCTAGGTTCTATATTTCTATACTCTACATCTCAATTTTTGTTGGAGAGTTGTCAATTATGTCATGGTAAAGTCTTGGCAAGTGGATGAAATGCCTTACTAGTCTAAGTGACAATGACAAAGTATGCAATGTGTTTGTCCTAGTATGCTTGAAGGAGGCTTGGTTGATCTTTGGTTTTGGTATGGTTAGAGATGTTCAAGGATGAGTCTAAAGTATTGATCATGTGTAAGGGGTCCTATTAGTGGTTAAGGATGATTGGAGATCTTGTGTGCATGAGTGGAATTCACCTAGTTCATCATTGTTCTCATCTAGAAATTTTAGGTCCAATGGAAAAAAATATGAGTGGGAAGTTTGATGATGTCATAATTACCATATATGGATGGGTCAGGGGGAGTTGGTCATATGGTTGTGATAAAATTAGTACTTAGTTTCTATGTATAAAGTCTCAAGTCTAGTGATGAAGTGTGATAAAAGATATGCAAGTACAAATGTGGGATTTCATGCATTTTGATAGTGTTTTGACATACTTAGCCAAATTTGCAATGTGGTAAGAAAAGTTGAGTAGGTATTTTGATGGTGGAATATATCACACATGTGGATGTTTTATGAGAAGGTGATCATATGGGCTTCTTAATTTTTGTGCCTAGTTAATTTATGCTAATTTTTAGGTCAAGTGTTGAAGTACAAAAAAAATAAGCATGTGTAAATTTGGTCATTCCAAATAGTTCTTGACATAGTTAGCTCTATTAATAGATAAATTTGAGGAGGTATTTTAATGTATTTATATCTCAAATGTGTGAGGGTTTCAATATCATATTGTTATATGGTTGGATTATCCTATGTGAAGAGATCATATGGTCTAATTTTTAGAACTTGATCTTGAGCGATGTAAAAGATATGAAGGTACAAAGTTGACCTTATAAATAGATTACAAAGGTCCCCATACTTAGTCTATTTTAAATAATGTTAAAGATCAAGACTATATGGAGATCCAATGGCACACAGGTAACCATATAGTAAATATCTATAATTCATAATAAGTCAAATAGATAAAATAATTTATTGTTGATAGAGTTAAAGATTAGGATGAAATAAAGATCCAATTATGTGCAAGCGATCATACAAGATTGATCTAATGGTGCATGTTGAGTGAGATGGTAAGAATTGCTCTATGTTTAATAGTAAGAGTGCTCAAAAGGGACACAAGGGTTCTATTTGTCATGATTATGGGGGTTTTGAGTAAGATTGAGTGGTGAGAGATATAAGGTAAAGATGTGATTGATCCATAGAGATCAAAAGTACATGATGAGTCAATATTGAAATATTACAAGACATGAAGACAACATGTTCAAGGTTTAATGTTTCGCATTGGAAAACCATGAGTTAAATTTTGAGATTCATATAATAAGATTGATGGTGCATGATTGATCTAAAACAATGAGGACACAAGATGTGAGCATAGTGTTTGATGTTTAACAGTGACCTTTTGAATTCAAATATTTAAATTTTACAAAGGGAAGACCAGTGCCTTATTTTTTAGAGATAACTTTTGTTCTATGTATAATTTTACCATTTAGTAGAAATAAAATTTTGTATATGACTCCAAGGTTCATATAGAAATATAAATTTTAAGATTTGAAAGTGTATACATTCAAATTTATTAAGGTCTAAAGTTGAATTTGTGTTTGAATATGTTCTAAAAGTGACCTGAGAAGGGTAATTAAGTTCATTTTGATGTTGTTTCAATGTTTAATTATTAATTAGCTATTACATCATTTTGAATCTCAATGAGGATGTTCTTTGTGCATTATAAATGTTTTAACAATCGTATGTACTATGAAAAAAGGTTTAGAAGTTGACTATGTGTTTTTTCATGGTGATTGTGTGTACAAAGAAGTGTTTGAGCTAATTTTGCTTAAGCAGAAGGGAATTGTGATGGTTTTTGGCACTTAAGGAGAACCTATATATCATGTGGAGTGGGTCCATGTATTTGGAAGTGGTCATGTGTTCTTAGTTTTCTTGGAGAAGTGTTAAAGAGGTGAATGGGTCTCTATAAGACCTAAAAGGGGACTTAGGCCTATTTAAAATAGAGTTTTAATTAAGTGTGACTCATGCAAAACGACTTAAGGGTGAAGGCATGTGTTTTGTCTAATAATAAAGATTATGATATTGATAATCATGATAGCTCTATAAATGGTGAAACCAAATGTGTTAGTTTCAAGACTTAGGAGACAGAATTGTGTGTGGAATTTGTATTTGAGAGCATAATGTTATGAACCAAAGGAAATGATAGGTGCATAGTGGATGAGTTGAAGACAATAATATATTGAGGATTGTTTATATGACCTATAAGTCATAATTCTATTGGAAGAATAGTTCTCTTATAAATTGAGTGTGAGTGAAGGTGAAGAGTGATAACTAAATGTCCATAATTATGTGTTGAAGATATTAGTTCAAATGAGGATGTTTCATAGGTGTTGTTATGGTAGATCAACATCTAATGGGTTATATACTCATTTCAAGGTGAAACTTGCTAAAGGTTTAGTTGCTGTAACTCAACTAAATAGGTGTGGTAGAACCTTTTGGTATTGTAGTCTCACTAAATAAGGGATTGTAGTTTCTTGATCAGTAATAACTGGTCTAAAGTAGTTCTTTTTATTATAAGAAATTAGTATAATTGTAGGTTATAGTGGGGTTTCTCCCCCAAGAGGGTTTCCCACATATGCCATGTATTATGTGCTTGATCTTGCATTTCCTTTATTTTTCATTGCTATTAATGATGTGTATGCTTCATGAATGCTTGTAGTAATTAATTAAGAGTTTTTAAAGTTTTATAATTGAATTTGGATTATCTAGGCTCATTTATTCACCCCCTCTCTCAATTATTGTAAATTTAACAATTGGTATTAGACCAGGTCATTTGGTAAAGGCTTAACACATTGAAGGTGATCCAGTGTACAATATATATAGTAATCAAGGAGGTTTATCTATGAAAAAAACATTGATGTTTAATGGATCCAATTATGATATTTGGAGTGAAATAATGAGGGCATACATCATGTCCATAGGTTTTTATGTGTGTAAATCTATTGTGGATCGTTATGTTGTTCCTAATACTCCTCAATTTAGTGTTACAAAAAAGAAGCTATTTGAGAATAATTCTAAGGCAATGAATGCCATTAATTGTGGTATGATAGAGACTAAGTTCACCAAGTTAATCCATTATAAATTTTCTAAAGAGATATGGGAAAAAATGTAGATCATTTATGAAGGAGATTCAAAGGTTAAGCTTGCTAAGTTGCAAACTCATAGAAGGTAATTTGAAAGTCTCAAAATGAAGGAAGAAGATTTTGTGGCATATTTTTTTATAGAGATTAGATGAGACTATGAACATCATCAAAGGTCTTGGAGAGAATTTTGAGGAGGCTACTATAGTTCAAAAGGTATTAATGTCCCCTTCGCTTATGTTTTCTCTTAAACTATCTATTGTATAACAAAGTCATAATCTTACTCAAATGAATTTAGATGAATTGCATGGCATTCTTATTTCCTATGAGATGAGGAAGAATGATGATATACCACCGAAGAAGGAAACAAAATTCAAGATAGAGATGAAGCCTAAGAATAATTTCTAAGCTAAGAAACCTAATGAGGATGACATTTTTGATATTGTTGAGGATAAACTATTTGCTTTATTTACAAGGAAATTGAAAATAGGTTTAGGAAAGTACAAAGGTAAACTACCCTTCAAATGCTTTGATTGTGGAGAGATATCAAATTTTCATAGAAAGTGCCATTATAATCATGATGATGAAGATCATGATAAATAAAATAAGACATAGAGATATGATAAGAGGAAGAAAGGATTCAAAAGGTTTGACAACAAGAAGAAGTACTTCAAGGAATGAAGAGTCCCTATGCCAAAGAAGATTGCAACTGATTAGATGAGAGTGAAGTTAGTGAATTAGAGTATGATCATGAAGATGATGGTCCTATTAAAGATGAAGAACTATTCATGGATGAGAAAGGTAGTTGATCACAGAAAAAAGAGTCTACTTTAAGTGATTCAGATGATGATGAAGATAAGATAAACTATGAAACTACATTAATAAATGCTCTTAAAGAACTGAAGATTGAGAAGTCAATCAATAAGAAGATTAAATCTAAACTCAAGGAATATGAGATAAATTTATTGTGTTTGAGGTAATATTGGTTGAATGATATAGGGTGCATGAAGGTGCTATCATGTTTATTAATTCTAAGTTGGAATTTTTATATATAAGTCTAAGAGCCAAAAAAGAAGAATGCTCAAGGTATGCTTATGAGATTATGTCATTGAAAGATGAATTATATAAGTTTGAAAATAAGTTGAAATCATTTATAAAGTTTGATAAAAGTTATAAAGATATGTATGATTTCCTAAAGAGTCAAAACTTAGCTAGTGATAGATCTGGATTGGGTTTTAATGAAGAGCCCAAAGTTGTTTCTCAAGTTGGCATGAATGTCGATGAGAGAAAGGTGAATCAACCTTTAAATAAAAATAATCAAATAAGGATTGAAGGTGCTATAAAAATGAATAAAAATTAGATAAAACATCCAAATTCCAGGAGGTATGCAAGTTTTAATGGTTAATGTTATACAAGTAATCAATTTAGGCATAAAGTTAGAGATTTCAAGAGACCTATTAGAAATGAGTTTACATGAAATTATGATGGGGGTCATTAGTCAAAATGTGTGAACAAAGTTAAGTATTTCAACTATCTTGATGTGGGACACTTTATAAATCATTGTCCACATAAGGTTAAACAAGGTGAGTTCTCTCCAAAAAGAAGAGGTTGTTTCATTTGTCATGACATAGGATTCCTTTAAAGTTTATGTCCAAATAAGGTAAGACAAATTGTGTTTACTTAAAATAGTATATTTTAATACAACTATGGGAAGATTGGTCACATTTATAGATTATATAAGCAAAGATCATCAAGTCAAAATGATTTCAATCAGGCTCTTAGAATTCAAGGAAGAAGGCAAGTCAACTCATGAAAGCCAAATATGGTAAGTATGAGTCATGATGAGAATGTAGGTCAAAGTAATATATTTTTTATGGTGGAGAATGATTCATAAGTTAAAGAGTTCCAAGGGCTCTCATTGTCTACTCATGTTGTGAGTGAAGAGACCAATCTCAAAGAGAAGATCAAGGTCCTAATTGAAGCTAGTCATGAGGTATGTATGGATCCAAGTGAACATCCTTCCATTGTTAATCATGTATCATACAAAGAACATAAATTTTTAGTGTCTAGTGATGAGGTTACTAACTACAAGGTGGATTCTTTAGATGAAAAGGTATGTCATGAATCTATGTTGTCTCCATGTTTTTTCAATCCAATATTAGAAGAGGAGAGTGTTTTATTAAAAAAGCTATTTATCATAGTTCAAATTGATAAGAACAACAAAAGCAAGAAATCTTATAGATATAAGTGGATTCTAGTGGGTACTAAAGATATGTAGGCCACTTATAGCTTTACTCTATTTTAGAGCATTGTGGTGCAAAGAATGTTTCTATATATGATTCTTAAGAGACTCCTTTCAATGGAGAAGCAAGTGTTGATGTGGTGTTCTTTAGATGGCCCTAGAATGCAAAGATTGAAAGTTTTTAGTCAGATCAGATATGTCTAGGTGAAAGATATGTTATGGTGTCATAGTTGTATATGGTCAATCTATATGGTTAGATTGGAGATTTTCAATGGTAAAAGAGGATTTGTGATTTTTCAAGATGATATTTTTTCATAGAAAGGTTTGTTGACCTTATTATAGCATGTTCCAGGTGGTTTTGTTGTCTAAAGATATGTTGAAGTCAAATTAGAGATTTTTATTTGCTCTCAGGTTTCTTAGTTTGTGTTTAAGACTATCTAGGTCCTAAAATGGGTTATAGGAAGTAAATATTACCAAAGGTATGAAGTGTCATTTTTTGGTCCAAAAGTGTGTGATGGGTGTTTCTAGGTGTGCAAGAATTTTTAAAGGTGTACATTGACCAGAAGGAGGTTTGTTGACCTTGCTTGTTTTAAATTTCTAGGGTTTTAGGCTCTAGTTGAAAAGTGGTTTTCCTTGTGATTTGAAGTATAAGGATTAGTAATAGGTTTTTTGGGCCAAAGGGTTTTTTCAAATCAGGTTTTATATAGATTTCAAAGTTTTAGGTTTTGAAATTATTCATGTTTTTGTCAAGATGGAGTCTTAATTGGTAGGTTGGTTTGTGAAGGAATTATGTTGTAGAGGTTGATATTTGTGTTGGAAACTTGTGTGCTTTAGGGGGCATACTAGAGTGATCTATATATGAAGTTTAAAATCTTGAATTTGTGTCTAAATAAAGTTATGGGATCTCTAAGTTCTAAGTAGGGTTACAAGGGGACTACACAAGCCTAATATGAAGAAGAGTGTCTCTTACTTAGTTTATCAAAAATATCAAGGTATGTATGATTAAATGTGACTTTTTATGTTATTTTAACAATTTTTTCCTATTTTGGTGAGTGTCATGAAGTTCTATTGATGATCCTTGAGGTGGCATAAGAGAGAAGGCTAGTAAGCATGTACGGTTATTCTTCATGATATGTGGAGATTTGAGGATGCTCATGTTATGTAATAGCTTATTAATATTAAGGTGAGTCTATATCAAATGTTTTTAGGTAATTTACATCATATTATAATATTTTATGTGTTCTTTTATCATTAGTTGTAGTGCTTGGTTGAAGAGAGTGTTGGCATGGAGCAAGAAGGATGTTGTCAAGGCAAGAAGAGGTAGGCTCAAGGTAAGGGGGAGTTTATATAATATTTATAAGGTGGTATTATATTGTTGTTATTAATTTTATGTCCTAAATATTAGTTTATTCCCACTTTGTCATTGTGTTAAAGAGGGAGAAAGTTCCTATTTTAAGAGTGCTTGAAGAGAGAGAAGGAAGGTGAGTTGTATGATGTGTGTTGACATTAATGAAAAAGGGGGAGATTATTGGAAAGTTGTAAATGATGTCATGGTGATTTCATGAAAGTGTCATATTGAGTGGATGAAGTGCCTTAATATTCTAAATGATAATGAGAAAGTGTGAAATGTGATTGTCCTAGTATGCTTGAAGGAGGCTTGGTTGATCTTTAGTTTTGGCATGGTTAGAGATGTTTAGGGATAAGAATAAAGTATTGAATATGTGAAATGGGTCTGATATATTGTCAAGTTTGATTGGATATATTTTTTTATGAGTAGAATTCACCTAGTTCATCATTTTTCTCATATAGACATTTTGGGTCCAATGGTAGAAAATATGAGTAGGCAATTTGGTGATGTCAATATTACCACATGTGGATGATTTAGGGGAATTTGGTCATATGGTTATGATAAAATTAGTCCTTAGTTTCTATGCACAAATTCTCAAGTCTAGAGATGAAGTTTTAAAAAATATATGCAAGTGAAAAGTTGGACTCTTAAGCATTTTGACAGTGTTTTCCCATACTAGCCAAAATTGTAATGTGGAAAGAAAAACTAAGTAGGCAATTTGATGGTGGAATATCCACACATGTGGATGTTTTAGGAGAAGGTGATCATATGGGCTTGTTAAATTGTGTGCCTAGTTTATTTTTCATAACTTTCAAGTCAAGCACTAAATTGTGATAAAATCTATGCATGTGCAAAGTTGGTCTTTTAAGATAGTTCTTGACATAGTTGGCTCTATGAAGAGATAAATCTAAGGAGGCATTTTAATGTTGTAATATCTCACATGTGTGATGGTTATAGGATAATATTTTTATATGTTTTTATTATCCTATGTGAATATATCCTATGATCTAATTTTTAGAACTTGTTCTTGAGCGATGCAAAAAATATGAAGGTATAAAGTTGGCCTTATACATAGATTTTAAAGGTCCCCATACTTAATCTATTTTTCATGATGTTAAATATCAGGACTAGATGGATATCTAATGGCTCATGGGAAAACATATAGTCAAGATATATGGTGTTTAATAATTCAAATAGGTCAAAATGTTCATTGGTTAACATAATTAAAGATCAGGACCAAACAAAGATATAATGGTGCATGGGTGATCATACAAGATTGATCTAATGGTGCATGTTGATTTAGATGGTAAGAAGTGATAAATGTTTAATATTAAGAGTTATTAGAAGGAACTAATGGTGATATTATCACTCTAGAGTGAACCCTACTTGAATACGTGAAAAACACACCCTCACTCCAGTTGATACAATAGGAACTTCTTAGAGTGTGGGTGACTTTACAATGAGAAGAACATCTAGAAATGGATGGTTCCCTTAATATTTATCTATTAAGTATGACTACTGTAATTTCTTAAATGAAAAAGGGGAAGGGGAAATTTAATTGAAATCCTAATTAAAGGGGTGATGCACCTAAATTGTTTATATCCTTTAAAAGCTATTGAAATTAATGCACACATATAAACCAATAAAATTCATATTTTTCCCTTAAGAATAAATACTTTAGATGAAGGGTTGAAAGGATTTTAAATTTAAAAAGTTATTTTACCTCTTAAAATGACCTATAGAAGGTGAGATAGAAAGAATTGGGTGAGGAAGGGACCTACCAAACGGATATATAATCTCACTTATATGTTGATTTAGAATCAAATAGACTCTATTTTCTATTAAAACTCATATACAAAACAAAATCTTCTTTATTGATGCATGATCCATATTACAATTTCTTCTTTAGATCCAATAAAAATGAAAAAATGGCATGAAAAACCCAATATATATGTCTATAAAACTAATCCAAGATCTAAGTGGCATTGAAAAGGGAAAAACGGTGGTCTTTGTTGACTCAACTCAGGACAACTCCTTGTACAATGATTAAATAATTCAAAAATCCTTAAACATGCAAAAATCCTCCATCTTGGCATAGGAATAAGGATGGTGGGCCCATGTGGTAAGTCAAAACTTTATCCATTCATGATGCTATGATAATATTCAAATAGAAAATCCACTTTATTTTTTTGGATGTTGAGTTGGAAAAAGAGAATGTCCTCCTTTGCATGGAAATCAAGAGTAGATGTGGCAATTGACAAATAGTCAACTAGAACTCAAAAATATTCAACCTAAATTATAATTTCTTGGCATGAAAATCCATGCCAAAACATGGATGTATAACTCCATTTGAATCTAAGTTGGAAGTGATTGAAATTCTTGGATGACAATTTAACCAAGAATAGATGCTTGACTTGTCAACTAGTCAACCAAAGTGCAAGACTAGTCAACTCCAACTCACTCCACTTGCATGAAAAAGTGACCCTGAAGAGTGAAAATAATATGAAATATCCATGGAATATAATAAAAGTGGCATTTAAACTCATTTGAAACTCTTTGATGACCAATTCAATGCTAAAGTCTAACTTGACCTTTTGAACAATTAGGACAACTAGACTAATTAGGCCTAAAGGCTAATTTGAGAAACTAGACACAATGAAACCTAACATAATAAGCCATTAAACCTAAAAAAAACATTAATTATACCTATAACAACTTTATTCATAATTAAATATGTGATTTTGATGTGAAAACCTTCATCGTTCAATTAATAGAGTTGACTAGGCCAATTTTGCTCAAATTTCTAGTAGACTGGCCATTTTTCTTGAGCTAGTAGAGAAACTTCTAGGATTATTTCTGATCATATTAATATTTTAAGAAAAATAAACAGACTTAATCTTTGATCTCCATTGATTATATTCTATTAAATTGCTTTGCACTTCATTTTACATGCTTTTTTCCACAAAAAAACATGATTTTTCCCTCATTTGTACAAATTTGTGCATGAAATTTATATTTATGGAATCCTCTCTAAGTTTTATTGATTTTTTAAAAGTTTTTTTTAATCTAGTGTGATTTGATGCAATAAAATCCATTTTTCTCAAAACTAGTTTTTTAGGGTTTTAAAGTTGAATCTTCAAACTGATGATTCATGAATTACAGACATCCAAATCCAAAACCATTTCCATTAATGTGTATCACATTCACCTCTATGACATATCTAAAAATATTGGGCTCCCATGTGAAATATATGAAAAGTTACCATGTAAATGAAATTTTCCTATGGTGAATTGACTGCATTTTGGGCTACCTAAACTCTTAGAAATTGTTCATAAGTCATATTACCTAAACTAATATAAATTGTTAATTAATTATAATTACATATGGTTACTTATAACATACTAATAATTTTTGGCCAAACTCTATACATGGTGAATAAAATGAGTATCTAAATAGGTGACTTAAAAGGGTGCCTAAAACTGCAAAAAGTGAAAAACTTCACTAAAATGAAAATGGTTTCTTATAAACTTTCCAAATACTAAAAAAATAATTATTTAACCTATAAAATTCTATGAAAACACTCTAAATTTCCTTTTTCCATGAAAAGTAAAAAAAAGCCTTTTTGGCCTAAGTGCCTATTTACTTACAAAATAATGTGTGAGCATGGTTTGCATAAAATTTTGAGTTTTTAAACACTATAGGTATTATTTTGATTTAAAAACATCATACAATTATTTTAAATCCTTTACATTTATTTATAAGCTTCTGAGACACTCAGGATGAAGCATGCTCCAATGGTGACCTCAAATGAATAGGCTAAGGTCTGAGACAAAACATCAAATATGTGAAATTGCAAAATGGACATGAATTTTTTTAGATAGTTCTTGAACTCATCATGACCCTATTGGAAAAAATTGAGGTCTTAATTCCACATGTAGTTCCCAGAATCCTCAAATTTCTCTCAATTTTGACCTCTAAGCATGGATTGTTTGTAAAATTGACTAAGTTTTAGTGTTTTAAAGCTGATTTTCATGGATTTTAGAGGTTTTAAGTTAAAAACATCTTCATTTATATTAATATACTCTTTAGGAGTTTGTAAAACTCATCTATCCCTATTTTCAAGCACATCAAGACCCTCAAGCAATGTATTTAGGCATCAAAATGACTATGTTTTAGTGTTATACCATGGTTTTTGGGTCCTAAGAAACATTAAAACATATAATTAGGTCATAAAAACATTATTTATTGTCTTTATTATTCCTCATGGTTACCCTATGTCCTCCATATCATCATATGTCACCTTCTACCTCCTCAATAGACCTCATATGACTATATGCCAATGGTACTGTAAGCAAAAATATGAGAAAAGGGGGTATATGATCTAATTCATACTAATTTATCTCCATCATGACTATGTTTTACTGATAATCACCATTCACCTTTTCTTTTAGTATGCTTTGACCTTGTAGCAAGGCACTCAGGCATCATACAATCAACTTTTATACAATAGGCTTGTACTATCATTTTTGAGCTTTGAAATGATTCCTAGTAGCTTTGATCAGGGTCTTGATAAAGCTTATTTGTCACTACATTGATCTCTTCCTTTCATTATATAATCTAAATAGATCACCAACCCTCAAGTTACATGGACTAGTCTTGGAGGATGACTATATTCTCATGACTATAAGGTTTTATATGGATCATGATTTAAGGTCTGAGATGCTTGGATAGACTTGAACATACAAAAGGGGTTTAATATCTTATATCATAATTATCTATGATGAATTTAAAGACTCTTAGTCATATTCCATTGAAGACCCTTCTTTATCAAGACATATTCATGAGTCACATTGTTAGTTCTTCTTTTCAAGCCTTGATCATGTTTATCAAGATGACCAAAGGATGCTATTTAGACAACTAACTTGAAAATGTTTCATATTGGATAATGAGATATTTATGGCTTTGTCATTATTGTCTTTGTTAAAACCCTAATGGTTTTGACATGAAACAATTTTAAAAAACACTACTTATCCCTATCTCCTAGCCTTAAGGAAGGCTTTTGGCCTTATGATAGATATGGATCTCTCTTGAAGCTACTTTGACTACACTCAATCTTGATAAAACTTAAATAACCCTTGAAAACTCCTTAAAACAACTAACAATTTAAAATATCCTCTCGATAAACTCTTATAGGAATAATTGACTGCATAACTCTCTTACAAGCTATAGGTGTGTCCATACAAACTTGTAGGTACACTTTTGATGACTGAGTTTGGTGTTTTACTAAGTTTTTAACCCTTTATCATGATCCTTTAGATTCACTCCAACTCATAACCTATTGTCTTTGCTTATGATAAATAAAAATAGGTATATGTTAGTTTGTTTCCATCTTCTTTATCAACTTGCAAGTATGATTGTGCCTAAGGAGGCTATAAGCGACAATATGATTCTATGACTATAGGTGAATTTAAGGCACTAAAGGCTAATTTAGTGGCCATAAAAACAAATTAAACCCCTATTCAGCACTTGTAAATTCTTTCAAGTCTTAAACCATTCATCAAGTCGTTTGACCACCATAACTCCCATTAGTTATGGATGGATTTTAGGCATGTTGTAGGTTATTTCTAGGAATATTGATTGTCATCAATGGCCCTATTAACCATCCATGGATATTATGACAACTCATTATGCTTCATAAAACCTTCATATCCCTCTCATTTACAAAAAATCCTTTAATACCAAACATTTCACAAACCCTCCTTTAACATTTGACTATGTTTTAGCATTTTTAGCCTTTGTACAAACAGTGAGCAGGGTTCTTGATGCTCTATTCAATCATCAAGTGATTATGAGCCTTGATAATAATATTTTTATGCTTCATGATCCATATTCCATAATATCCTTAGATTGAAAGTGATCAAAATCCTATACTATCTCTTATTTCCCAGTTCATTCATTTAGTTGTAGATAATCATTATTATACATTGTTAGATGCCCTGCTTAGGCTATAAATGACTATCACTCATTGCTAGAACCTAATTATCATTTGTATAATCCTTTTGGTAACCATGATGAGTATTGAAACATTATATCTCATCTATTCTATGCAATAATGAGACCTAACATTAACCATGAAACCCTCTTGGTGATAAAAAATCTTTACTCTTGCAAATCTCAAATGTGTAGGGTATCTCTTTCATGACTGTATTTTGATGCTTTGGTTGGATATATACCTTATAGTCATGATTTATGGTTCTTTTTAGATCAACATTTCCCTTTTTTAAGTTATAGATCTCTTGTTTTTCATATCCTTTAAGTAGCTTGCTTTCCCCTTGATCATAGAAGACCGACCCTCATCTTTCACCTTTGACTGTATAACCCTACCGTTTATCCCTTGACCATGACTTTATATGACATGTAAACCTACTACTCATACTCTTGATGATTATGGTGATACACACCTTTTTCCATTTCATGGCAATTATTTTATTTGATCTTTCATTACAACATTTAAAAATACCATGTAACCTTCAAATGTTATTCCAAGTTTGAATACACCTAATTGTACCATCTTGTGTAAATTGTTCATTTTACTATGTTTGGTGCTTGAAAATGAAGGTCCAATTTGCACTTTCTATTTATATAGTGACTTCACCTTACAACACAAATTATTTGTGTTTACTATCTTTTGATAGAAGTCACTCTCTCTAAAATAGATCTTGAATTTTCATGGCCATACTAACTAAGTTATTTCTTGATGTAGGTCATCATTTTGCTATGCTTGATGCTTGATTGGACTAGAAATTACCTTATCCATGTTTGATTTTGATGATTATGGTCAAAATTTTCTCTTGGATAATGATCCATGGGATGGATATGAGGCTTGAGTGTGAGGGATTGGAAATATGATGAAGAAAACATGATGGGGGGTTAACAAAATCTTGAAGACAATGGGAAGTAGTTGTGTATGGTAGTGAGATGATGTAGATGAGATGGATGTGGGAAAGGGGTTGAAAGAGCATGAGAAGATCAAAATAAGGAGTCAAATGCAAAAGTGAGTACTAAATAATCACAACACATGAATTTTTAGGCCATCAAATGAGTGAAACGAGGTGAATTTGAAACATGGTTTTCTCCAAAAACCTAAAAAAATTCCTTAAAAAATGCTAAACTAGCTCAATTGAGATACTATAAAGTATGGATATGGCCTTTATTAGCCATGAAAATAGAATAGTATTTAATGACTATGCTTGGAAATAATGGAAAATTGATGAAAACTCTCTAAATATAAATTCTTGATAATTTTAAGCTAATTCCTTCTCCTTGGACTATACAATTCTTCCTTACAAGCTTGTCAATATTGTAGATTGACTGGCTAAATTTAAGACCTATTTTTAACCTTTAATTAGTTAAATAAAACATTTATAATTTCATGGATAGATATATCAAGTCCTCAATATTTTAAAATAGGTTGAATTCCTCTAAAACTCTATCGAGGTGAGGAGAAATTAAAGAAAAATAGCTACCTTTTTGGATGTTAGGCAATAAAATTTACCTTAATTTCAACTAAATGGTTCATGAGTATGGAGAATCTAGTAGATAAAATACTTAGACCATCAATAATCCTTCTAATTCTACATTCTTCACCTCAAATTTTAGAGTTGTACCCTCCTCCAATAGACCATACCATCCGAAAACCTACAGGTAGGTCTCTCTATACTAAGAAGCAAAAAAATAAAAAGAAGCTGGTTTGGGGCCTTTATGGCCATGAATCCTCATGAAAATCCTATGGAATCTTGTATATGATATTTAAATAATAAAACCTTCCTTGGATATATGTATTCCTTATAGATTTTATATAATTGCTTGTAAAATAGAGAAAATAAGCTATATGTTCCCCTTTTAAAAGTGAATTTTCACTTCCACCACTTGTAATGGAAGATTAGAGAATAAATACATGACCCTCATGAAATTTTAAGATTTTTTGACCTTTTAATTAGTAAATTTTACATGTGGGAGCTATTTTGGGGTCTTTTTGGCTATTATGACATATCAAATAACCCTTTTATGATTTAAAACTTTGGACAAGCTATTTTCACCAGTTTGAAAATGAATAAATATATTTTGAGATAATTTAGTGACTTTTTAAATCATTTTATACATTATATTTTTTGGATTTTTGGACCAAAATTTGTATTTAAAGACCATAATTCACTAGTTTGACTAGCTACAAAGGGAAATTGACCAATTTTTGGAAAGTTTCTGATCATAGGGGTAGTAATTTTTCCTTGATAGGCCAACTTAATAAAAAATTTGATGACTAAATTTTTTTATTACTTTCAAGGTTGATAAGCCTAATCATCAAAATAACTTAGAAAGTCTATCAGAAATGGAGTAGGATAACACTAAAACTAGGAAAGATTGCAAACCAATACATAATAAGATAAATTGACACAACAATAATGGACGTGTGCACATGTTCACTTAGAGGAAAGGACAAAAACAACACTGAAAAGGAAAAAAAACTACTAAAATCATGTGAGAAAAATAACTTAGAGGAATGAAACTATGACTATGTACAAAGGAGGGACTCTCCTAATAATAGTATTTAAGAAACATCATATTCACAAGAATGGGAATCTCTTCTCCACTAAATCTAGATAATTTAAAATCATTGTTCTTCTTTCAATCAGTGATAATAAAAGGTCCACTCTAGAGGCTATTAAATTTGGAGTGCTTACCTAGCTTTGCATGTTATTCATCTCATTTAAGTACTATGTCTCTTTGATAAATTTGTTTTGATGAATCTCTCTTGTAAAATGTCTTACTAATTTGACCACATGTTATCTATATAATCATCTCTTATATCCTCCAATTCTCTTAGCTCATTCATTCTGACCTCAATTTCATCACTTTTCAAAAGCTCTAGCTAGTGTGCAAGCTCTAAAACTAGAAGCTCCAATGAGATAGGAAGCCTTGATTCTCTTAAATAAACTATGAGATAAGATCAATGACTAATTGAATTCTTAGGGGTGATATTATCATCCCATAAAGTAGTCTTTAACTTAGTATGCCAAGATCTTTGATTATCTTCCATTATTCTTTTGTTGATTTGAATTAGGTTCTTATTAGTAGACTCAGCTAGTCCATTACCCTATGGATTTTAATTTGATGAAGATGTAAAATAAATACCATGTTCAAGAGCCCATTCACATACCTTTACACTTATTAATTCCAAATAATTATATGATATTATAGTAGAAGGTGCTCCAAAAGGAGTGACTAGTCTCTCATAGAATTCAAGCACAGAGTTCTCGCTTGCCTCTTTCAAAGTTACTACTTCCACCCACCTCTTGAAATAGTCTATAGCTATAAAAACCCACTTATGATAAGAATTATATGGAGGATTAATCATTCCAATTAATTATAAACCCCATTTCATAAAAGGATATTCAATTTGAATTGGCTTTAGTGGCATAACAACTAGTCTCTATTTTCCTACAAATATTGTACACTTTATACATTTCCTAACCCATACATGTGCATATCTAAATAAATTTATCCAAAAATAAACATATATAATGATTTTTTTAGTTGTGGTTTTGGCTTCAAAATGACCTCTAGAAGAACTATCATGAAATTGCTCAAAAAGCTTGTCAAATTGACTAGTTTCAACACACCTTAAAAGTATACCTCCAATGTATTTTCTGAAAATAACTCCATCAATAAGAATGTATGGTATTTATTTTAGCCTAAAGTGTCTTCTCTATGATTCATTAAAAGCCCCTGGACATTCTCTAGTTTAAATAAATCTAGAAATGTTCTGTGTCCAACTTGTAGGAGGTGTATTTTCAACTTCATGCTGAGTGTCCTGAATTGTCAAAATTGTTTCTTTTTCTTCTTTTAAATATTTTAAAATATGTTTACATAATAATTTTCCTTGGAACATATTTTTAAACTTGAATTAAATTTCATATTCCATGCATTTAGTGACCCATCCAACTCTGTTTTTGCTTAAGTCTCTATTGAGAATGAAATCCTTCACACTTGGATGAACAACCATTAATATAATCTTATTATTTAAAACCAAATGTCTAAATTTATTCAAACCTCTTATAATAGTAATAACATTATTTTATACAAATTAATATCTCTCTTCATAACCCTCTAAATCTTGACTAAAGAAAGTGATGAGTTTAAACCTTCATCATCCTATTGCATAAGCATGGATAAAATAATACTAGATGTAGAAAAAGCATACAAGAAGAAATCCTTACTAAAATATGGATTTATAAAATTAGGATCTTGGATGATTATTTATTTTATAGATTTAAAAATTCTTTCACTTTATTTACTCTAATTGAACTCTTGATATTTCTTTAGAATTTTAGTAATTGGCTTTACTAGTTCTACAAAACTAATAATGAATCTTCTGATAAAGTATCTTACCCAAGAAGCTCTACAATCCTTTCTTATGTTTAAGTAGTGATAGAACAAGGATTTCCTCTATTCTTTCAAGATCAATGGAAAGACCAGATCTGGACACCACATGCCCAAGAAGTCTCCCTGCTTGTACTAAAAATATGCATTTCATTAGATCCAAAGAGACTTCAAATTGCCTACATCTATCAAAAATAATTCTTAAGTGCAATAGATGATGATTATGATTATTTTAAAATACTATAATATTATCAAGATAGACTAAAATATTTCACTCAAAATACCATGAAAATCAACATCGATTACCCTTTGAAAATTAGCTCTAGCATTGGAGAGCCCAAAAGACATCTTCTTGTAAGCAAAAGTACCCCATTTGGTGGTGAAATTTATTATACACTAATCTTTCTCTTTCACCAATATCTATTTGTATCTTGAGTACCTATCTAATAAAGAGAACCTATATGAACTTGATACTCTCTGTAAAATTTGATCCATGAAAGTAAGTTGATAGTAATCTTGTAATGATAATCTATTCAAATATCTAAAATATACACATAATCTTATCTCTCCATTCTTTTTCCTTACTAGAAAAATATTTTCTACCCATGTTGAAAGATTTATAGGAAAAGTAATACTTGATTCAATCAGCTTTGTAAGCTCTTTTCTCATGAAAATTTTAACCTTGGGGTTGATAGGCTTTTGCTTTTGTCTTACTAGTTTTGCATCCTATTCTAATTTAATATTATGTTGTGCCAATCTAGGATCAAAACCTTTCAAATCATGGTATTCCCAAGTAAATACATCCATGAATTCTTGACATAAGGAAATGAAAGATACTCTCTTAGAATCAACATTAACTTTACCCAGCTTTAGTAGCTTACCTTCAACTATGCTAATTGGCTCATAATGTTCTTTCTTGGAAGAAATACTCACTTTATCCTTATTTTATCATATTTATTAAATATGATTTCTAAGGTCACCAAACCTTTAGGCATCTTATTTGATTTCAATTGCACAATTTGATTTCCATATTGATCTTGATGATTTATTTAGTAAAATTCTACCTCATTCTATAGAAAATATGCTATTTTCTTATCAGATTCAAAAACATTCCAACTTAAATAATTATTTTGGGACTGAAGGTGGGTCTAATTTTCATTGTCCTTAATCTAATCTATAATATCATATTGTGCTCGTATGGTAGAAAATTTATCAACATGTTGATTTGCTCCTCTAGGAATGGAATGAATGTCAAATGCAATGAAATATTCCATGAGATCCAAAACTCTATGTTTTTAGGCCTTAAAAAGAGGATTCTTTTCTATACATAAGCCTCTAAGTTGTTGGAATACCAACTCATTGTCACCTTTCACCTGCAAGAGCTTAATATTCCTCCTTATAGCCCACTAAAGACCATAAACAAGAGCTCCATACTATATAGTATTGGAAGCACAACTAGACTAAAATATAAAAGAAGAATAATACCTTTGATTTTGTGGTGAAGCCGACATTACACTAGGACCACTTACATTATTTATTTGGATCTATCAAATTATAGTTTCCAAACTCCTTGATCCTATAATGAGCTAGTGAGATTAGGCAATAAGTCACCTTATTCATGCATACAATAGACTCCAAAACCAACATCTTCAATACTTTTATAGGGTTCATGTCCATAATTATCATTATTCCACTCATCTAAGAGAATATCAGGTATGCCTTTAAGAGGCTTAGAAGGCTCTTGCTCAATGGTATTATCATCTTCTTTTGAACATATTTGGCATATATGGTTCAAGGTGAAATATGGAAATTAGATCTAATATAATGGTTAATTTTGTTCCATTCCTAGTTCTAAAAACCATGTATGATCAATATAAAAAAATATAGCCTCCTATTTTGTTAGTGAAAACTTTGGATAAACATAATGCAAAATATGGAGGTAAATCAACAACAATAACATCCTATGAAATGGTGAAATTTGGATAAGAAGAAAGTATAATTTTCAAATATTTCAACACACCTATTGTCTTGGTAGAAGACCCATATAATTTTAAGACACCTTTCTCATGTGGTTGATACTACAATCCTAATTTATTAGCCATTGATTTGGGCATGATAAAAGTACTAGCCCCACTATCAATCATACAATTACGAACTAGACAATCTCCGATGATAATAAAAACATATAATGACGGAGGTTTAGTCACCTTATGATGTTGAGACTCAATATTTGGATTAGAATTAGTTAGGACAATAGTTACACTTTATTTTTAGTGTGGTTTCTTAGAGATAGTGATCTTTGAAAGTTCCTCTTGCATGTACTCCTTTTATCTTGGGATTAGCAAAGTATCCCACATTGAAATTGATATGGAAGTCCTCTTCATATGATCCATAATACTAATTGAAGAAGTGGCTAGCCTTGACTATAATTTAATAATTGAAGGATCTCCCAAATTTTGTGTGAATTGAGGTATGTAAGGCCCTTTCACATTCTTATCTTTCGTATCATGAGCTTACTGATATGAACTTTTCTAAGGAAGCTCATGTGTTATTGTCTTTTTTGGTGGCTGAGAAGAAGGGGCTACCCTTTCAGGACCTAAACCCTCACCAATTTATCTTTTCTTAGATCTAGTATGGCCTACAATTGAAAAATCAATATTAAGTAGATCTTGACTTTGATTTGTAGCCATGTGTTCAACAGAATTCTCACCTTCCTAGAAGTTCACAAATGTAGTTTTAGTAGGTGCCTTACCACTACCTTCTCCTTATTGATTTGACACTTTTGATTTAGTGAACAAAGGAATGTCTCCTTGAGAAAGAGAAGATTCCTTATTTTGATAAGGTAGCTAGTTTTCAAATGAAGTAAGAACTAAACTATGTTTCTTGAAAGATTGATGAGAACTCTCACTAGTTGGAACCATTGCCATGTTGTTTGCTTGATCTTATTGATTGTTCCATTATCCTTGAGTATAATTCCTATAAGTTGGAATAACACCTCTTTAATTTCTTGGAATATTAGGATTATATTACCTTGATTGAGAATTCTTCCCTTGACCTTATTGATTGGATTAATAGGATGATCTATTAGGTTGATAATTTTAATTAGTATTCTGATATGGCCTGTATGGTGGAGCTTATTGCCTCTCCATTAAAACAAACTTGTTAGTTTGAGCCTTAATAAGACACTCTATCTTACCCAATCTATTATTTTTATCACCTTTTATTTGATGGGACTTTGATGACTCTAGAATTAGAGAAATAGTTAGAGCAAGAGGATGGATCTCTAGAAAAAGAGGCATTGATGGCCTTGGAGATAAATTGTCTACTTGTATAAGGCAATTTTTAGCCTTTATTTCTACTTTAAAATCTTTAGGTAATGTATTGGCTCCCATATATTGGATCATGAGAGCCAAATCTGAATTAAGAGCCTTTAGATAGTCTATAAAATCATAGTTGGGTGTAGACTTGATCACTACAGGAATTATATCCCAAGTCATTTTGAATTTATAATTGAAATTCACCATGAATTCATGATTGAATATATTAATTGTTTTAAGATGCTCCACAAGTGAAATATGATCACTTTTGTCTTCAAAATGTTTTCATAAAAGTTCTCTAAATTCATCCCAGTTGTTGATTGATGTAAGAGCTAAACCTTTGTACAACTAAAGTGCCTTTCCTTTAAAAGAAGTTGTCAATAACCTCATTGCTACATTTTATTGTGTCACATGATGCACTAAATAAATATTAGTGATATATATAATATGTTATATAGGAGTTTCTATATTTTCATCTATAAATTAAGGAATAAACTTTAGAACAAAAGATGGAATATCATCCCATTGATTGACATCTAGTTGACTAACACCATTGAATGAAAAAAAATCCTATCTTTTGGGACAAACCATCTAAGGTAAAGGATTTAAAACAATTTTTGGCTTAATAATATTGGCTTTAATAGGAGATTTTTATGCAAGAACAAGGGTAATAGAAGGTTTAGGATTTGGATTTAACTGAGAAGCTTTCTTCTTATTTATTGATTGGAATGATAGCTTAGAGAATTTGTTTCTTTTCCTTTTATAGATGATCTTGTGACAACTCTTGGTTGCATGAAAATTATAAAAATATAAAAATTAAAATATGTAAATTAATAATACACTTAGATACATAGATAATAATTATAAATTGTGAATAAGTTATCCCACTAAGCATGCTAGAAACTGTTATCAATCTAGAGTGCACCATGATTGAAGATGTGAAAAACACACCCTCACTCCAACTAATACAATGGGAACTTCTCAGAGTGTGGGTGAACTTTAAATTATAAGAACCTACAGAGAGGAATGGTTCCCTTAAGATTTATCTATTAAGTCTAACTACTATGATTTCTTAGATGAAAAAGGGGAAGGGGAAACTGAAGGGAAATCCTAATTAAAAGGGTAATGCACTTAAATTGTTTATATCCTCTAGAAGATATTAAAATTAATGCATGAATATAAACCATTAGAATTCCTATTTGTACTTTAAGCATAAATATTTTAGATGAGGGGTTGAAAGGATTTTGGATTATTAAAATTCTTTTACCTCTTCAAATGACCTATAAAAGGTGATATAGAAAGTAATAGGTGGGGAAGGGACATACCAAAAGGATATATAATCTCACTTATATACTAATTCACAATCAAATACACTCTATTTTCTATCAAAAATCATATGTAAAATAAAATCTTCTTTATTGATGTATGATCTAGATTATAATTTCTTATTCAAATCTAGGAATAATGAAAAAAATTCTTGAAAAATCCAATATATCTCTCTCTAAACCTAATCCAATCCCTAAGTGGCATTTAAAAGTGAAAAGTGGTGGTATTGGTTGAATCAAATCAAAACAACTCCTTTTTCAATGATTTAACAATTCAAAAATCCTTAAACATGCAAAAATCCTCCATCATAGCATATGAATAAGGATAGTGGGCGCATGTGGTAAGTCAAAAAATTCTCCATTCATGATATTATGCCAATATTCTAAGAGAAACTCCACTTTATTTTTTTTCAAGTTGAGTTGGAAAAATAAAATGGCCTCCTTTGCATGGAAATCAAGAGTGGATGTGACACTTGACAAATAATCAACTAGAGCTCAAAACTAGTCAACCTCAATTAGCCTTCCTTTGTATGAAAATCCACACACAAACTTGGATGTAGAAATCTATTTGAAGCTGAGTTGGAATTTATTAAAAGGCTTGAATGACAAGTTAACCAAGAATAGATGCTTGACTTATCAACTAGTCAACCAAAGTACAAGACTAATCAACTCCAACTCACTCCACTTGCATGAAAAAGGGACCCTAAAGAGTGAAAAGAATGTGAAATATCCATATAACAGCATCAAAGTTGTGTTGAAACTCATTTAAAACTCTTTGATGACCAATTCAATGCCAAAGTCCAACTTGACCTTTTGAACAATTAGGCCAACTAGACTAATTAGGCCTAAAGGCTAATTTGAGCACTTGGACACCATGAAACATGAAATAAGAATCCATTAAACTTTAAAAAACCATTAATTAGACCTATAAAAACTTTATTCATCATCACATATGTGGCTTTTATGTGAAAACTTTCATCATTTAGTCAATAGAGTTTACTAGGCCAATTTTACTCAAATTTCTAGTAAATTGGCCATTTTTATTGAGCTATTAGAGAAAATTAAAATATTATTTCTGATCAATTTTACATTTTATGATGAATAAAAATTCCTAATATTTTATCTCTATTTATTATATTTTGCTAAATTTCCTTGTGCTTCATTTTACATGCTTTTTCCATAAAAAAACATGATTTATACCCTCATTTTTATAGATATATGCATAAAATTTATATTTATGGAATAATATCTAATTTTAATTGACATTTGAAAATGTTTTAGGTTTATCCATGGTGATTTGATATCAATAAAATCCATTTTTCTCAAAACTAGTTTTTAGTGGTTTAGGAGGGTTTTAAAGCTAAATCTTCAAACTAATGATTCATGAAGTACAGACCTCAAAATATTAAACCATTTATATTTATATGTATAAAACTTAACCATATAATTTCTATTAAAATATTGGGTTCCCATGCAAAAGATATGAAAATTTACCACGTAAATGAAATTTGCTTGTGGGGAATTGACTACATTATGGGCTGCCTATGCTCTTAGAAATTATTCATAAATAATAGCCTCTTAACTGATATAAATTGTTCATTAATTATAATTAAATATTTTTCCTCAAAATATACTAAGAGTGTTCATACAAACTCTACACATAGCGAACAAAATGAGTATCTAAACGAGTGACTTAAAATGGTGCCTAGAACTACAAAAAGTGAAAAACTTCACTAAAATTAAAATGGTTTATTAAAATATTTATAAATCCTAAAAAAATAATTATCTAACCTATATCATTCTATCAAAACACTCTGGAAGTCCTTTTTCCATGAAAAATTAAAAAATGCCTTCTTGACCTAAGTGCCTATTTGCTTGCAAAACACTGTGTGAGCATGGTTTGCATAAAATTTTAAGTTTTTATAATATATATATATATATAGGTCTTATTATATTATAAAGACATAATAAAATTATTTTTAATCCTTTAATTGTATTTATAAGCTTCTGAGACACTCTGGGATGAAGCATGTCCCAATGGTGACCTCAAACAAACATGTTGAGGTCTAAGACAAAAAAATACATTTTAAATAAATTTTAACTTATCAAATGGCCATGAAATTTTTTCATATGTTTCTACAAATCACTATGATCCTATTTACAAAATTTTAGGTCTTAATTCCACTTGTAGCTCCTAGAATACTAAATTTTCTCTCAATTTTGATCTTTGTGCATGGACTGTTCACAAAATTGATTGAGTTTTAGTGTTTTGAAGGTTATTTTAAAGGATTATATATTTTTAAAGGTAAAATAAATCTTAATTTATCTCAATTACCTATTTATAAGTTTTTAAAACTCCTCTACCCATATTTTTAAGCACATCAAGACCCTCAACCAATGCATTTAGGCTTCAAAATGACTATGTTTTGGTGGCACCATGGTGTTTGGGTCCTAAAAATATCAAAACCTATAATTAGGTAATAAAACCTTATTTATTGTATTTATTATTCATCATGGTTACCCTATGTCCTCCATGTCATCATATGTCACTTTCTACCTCCTTAATAGACCTCATATGACTGTATGCCAATGGTACTGTAAGTGGAAATATGAGAAAATGCGGTATTTTATCTAATTCATACTAATTTATCTCCATCATGACTATTTTTTTATTAATTATCACCATTCACCTTTTATTTTCACTTGCTTTGACTTTGTAGTAAGGCACTCAGGCCTCATACAATCAACTTTTATACAATAGGCTTGTACTATCATTTTTGAGCTTGGAAATGACTCTTAGTAGCTCTGATCAAGGTCTTGATAATATTTTTTTTGTCACTACCTTGACCTATTCCTTTAATTATATACTCTAAATAGACCACTAACCCTCAAGTTACATTGACTAGTCTTGGAAGATGACTATATTCTCATGACTGTAGGATTTTGTATAGATCATGAGTTAGGGTCTGAGATGCTTGGATTGACTTAACCATACACAAGGGGTTTAAGATCTTATATCATAATGATCTATGATGAATTTAAATAATCTTATTCCTATTCTATTGATGACCCTTATTTATCAATACATAGTCATGAGTCACATTATTAGTACTTCTTTTCAAGCCTTGATTGTGTTTATCAAGATGACCAAAGGATGTTCTTTAGATAGCTGAATAGACAATGTTTCATATTGGATCATGACCTATTTATGGATTTTTTTTATTGTCTTGACCAAACCTCCCCATGGTTTGGACATGAAATAATTTTGAAAAACACAACTTATCCCTATCACCTAGCCTTAAGGAAGGCTTTTGGCCTTATGATGTTTGTCGATCTCTATTGAAGCTATTTTGACTGCACTTAATCTTGATAAACCTAAAATAATCCATTCAAACTCCTTAAACCAAATAAAATCTTAAAATTTCCTCTAGATAAACTCTCATAAGAATAGTTGACTGTATAACTCATTTACAAGCTATAGGTGTGTCTTTAAAAACCTGTAGGTGCACATTTGATGACTAAGTTTAGTGCTTTACTGAGTTTCTAACCCTCTCTCATGATCATTTAGCTTCACTCCAATCGGTAACCTCTTGGCCTTGCTTATGATAAATAAAAATAGGTCTATTCCAGTGTGTTTCTATCCCCTTTGTCAACTTACAGGTATGATTGTGCCTATGGAGACTGTAATCTACATTATGGTTATATGACTATAGGTGCATTTAAGGTACTAAAGGATATTTTAATGACTCCCAAAACCAAAAAAATCCATTTTCATTCATTATTGTACAGGTCTTAAACCATTCAGGAAGTCCTTTGACCACCATAACTCCCATTAGTTGTGGATGGCTTTTAGTCCTATTGTAGGTTGTTTATAGGAAGATTGATTGTCATCAATGACCCTCTTAACCATCCATGAATATTATAAAAAATAATTATGATTTATGAAACCTTCCTATCCCTCTCATTAACAAAAAAAACCTTTAATACCAACCATTTCACAAACCCTCCTCTAGCATTAGACTATGTTTTAGCATTCTTAGCCCTTGTACAGATAATGAGCAAGGTTCCTGATGCTCTACTTAGTCATCAAGTGATAATGAGCCTTTATCATTATGTTTTTATGTTTTATGATCCATATTCCATATTATTCTTGGAGTGATAGTGATCAAACTCTTATACTCTCTCCCTAACATTAACCATGAAACCCTTTTGATGATAAAAAACCTTTACTCTTGCAAACTGCAAGCTTGTAGGGTATCTCTTTCATGACTATATTTTTATGCTTTGGTTGGCTATATACCTCATATCATGCTTGATGGTTATTTTTTTATCAATATTTTCCTTCCTTAATTTATTTATCTCTTTATTTGCATATCCTTTAATGAGCTTGCTTTCACATTGATTATAGAAGATAAACCCTCATATTTCACTTTTAATTATATAACCTTCCTATTTGTCCCTTAACCATGATTTTATATGACATGTACTCTTCCTACCCTTACTCTTGATGATTATTTTGATCTCCAATTTTTTCCATTTCATGAAAATGATTTTAGTTGATCTATCATTTCAACATTTGAAAATACCATGTACCCTTGAAACCTCATTCCAGCTTTGAATACACCTGACTATTCCATCTTGTGTAAATGCTTCCTTTAACTATGTTTAGTGATTGAAAATTAATGTCCAATTTTCCATTTCTAGTTCTATAGTGAATTCATCTTACACCATGGATTATTTGTTTCTACTAGCCTTTGAGAAAAGTCACTCTCTCTCCAAAATAGATCTTGAATCTTCATGACCATACTAAGTTATTTCTTGTTATAGGTCATCATTTTACTATGATTGATGCTTGATTGGCCTAATATTTACCCTCTCTATGTTTTATTTTTATTATTATGGTCAAAATTTGTCTTGGATAATGATCCATGGGATGGAGATAAGGATTGAGGGTGAGGGATTGGAAATATGATGAAGAAAACATGATGGAGGAGGGTTAACAAAAGCTTGAAGCTGTGTATGGCAGTGAGATGATATGTATGAGATGGAGGTGGGAAAGGAGGTGAATGAGCATGAGAAGATTATAAAATGAATAAAATGAAAAAATGGGCACCAAATAATCATAACACAAGACTTTTGAGTCCATTAGAGGAGTGCAAGGAGGTGAATTTGAAACATGGTTTTCTCCAAAAACCTAATAAAATTCCTTAAAAAATGTAAACTACCTCAATTGAGACACTAAAAAGCATGGATATGGGATTTATTATCCATTAAAATTGAATAATATTTAATGATTATGCCTATAAATTATGAAAACTTGATGAAAACTCTTCAAATATAAATTCTTGACAATTTAAAGCTAATTCCTTCTCCTTGGACCATACAATTCTTCCTTGTAAGCCTACCAATATTGTAGATTGAGTGGTTGAGTTTAAGACATATTTTTAACATTTAATTTGATATATAACACCTTAATAATTCCATATATAGATATAGAAAGTCATTAATATTCTCAATCAGGTTGAATTTCTCTAAAACTCTATCCAGGTGAGGAAAAATTGAAGAAAAATAACTGCCTTTTTAGATGCTATACAACAAAATTTTCTCTAAATTCAACTGAATGGTTTATAAGCATGTAAAATCCAATTTATAAAATTATTATACCTTCAATAATCTATATGATTCTAATTTCTTCACCCAAAATGTGAGAGTAGTACCCTCCTCTAGTAGACCGTACCATCAAAAAACCTACATGCAAGTTTCTCCATGCCAAGAAGTAAGAAACCAAAAGGAAATTGGTTTGTGGCTTTTTTGGCCATGAATCATCATGAAACTCTTTTAAAATATTGGATATGACCTTTAGATGATAAATCCTACCTTGGATTTATATATTTCATATGAATTCTGTATAATTACTTGCAAAATAGAGAAAATAAGCTATATCTTGCATTTTAAAAGCCAATTTTCACTTCCACCACTTGGAATGATAGATTGGAGAATAAATATGTTCCCTTCATGAAATTTTAAGATTTTTTGACCTTTTAATTAGCAAATTTTACATGTGGGAGCTAGTTTGGGGTCTTTTTGGCTATTATGACATATCAAATGACCCTTTTATGATTTAAAACTTTGGACTTAGGCTATTTTCACCCTTTTCAACATGAATAAAGCTCTTTTGAGATAATTTAATGACTTTTTAAATCATTTTTTATTCTTTTTAACCCAATTTTTTTGTTTTTTAACCAAACTTTGCATTTTAAGACCATAATTCACTAGTTTGACCAGCTACAAAGGGAAATTGACAATTTTTGGGAAAGTTTCATATAATAGGGGCAATAATTTGGCCTTAATAGGCCAAATGAATAAAAGGTGCTAGTTTTCATGATTATAAGGGTTTTGAGAAAGATAAAATGGTGAGAATTATAAGGTAAATACCTAACTGATTAATAGAGATCAACTGTGCATGATGAGTCAATATTGTAAGATTACACAAGATGAGCTCAACATGTTCAAGGTTTAACATTTGGAATTGGCACATTATGAGTTAAAGGTTAATATTCATACAATAATATAAATGGTTCTTTATTTATCCAAATTATTGAGGACACAATATGTGATCATAGTGTTTAATGTTTAACTATGATCATTTGCATTCAAATATTTGAATTTAGTAAAGGAAAGACTAGTTTTTAAGCCATAACTTTTGATATATGCACAATTTGACCATAAAACAAAAAGATAACTTGTATAATAATCCAAGGTACATCCATAGATATATATTTAAATACTTGAATGCATATACAATCAAATTTATGAAGGTCTAAATTTGACTGTGTGTTTGACTATGTTCTACAAGTGACTCAAGAAAGGCAATTGATCTCCTTCTAATGTGGTTTCAATGTATAATGATGAATTAGATATTGTATCATGTTTTATACTCCATTAAGATGCTCTATGTGAATTATAAATATTTTTCCAATCATATTTAATATGAAAAAAGGGAAGTTAATTATGTGTTTGTTCATGGTGACTATGTGTACAAATAAGTGTTTGAGCTAATTATGCTTAAGTAGAAGGGTACTATGAGGGTCATTGGAACTTAAGAAGGACCCATAGATCATGTGGAATGGTTCCATGCATTTTTAAGTGGTATTTTTTTCTTAGTTTTCTCATAGAAGTGTCAAAGAGGTACATGGGTCTCCATAAGACCTAAAAGATGAGTTAGGCCTATTTGAAAGAGAGTTGTCCTTAAGTGTGACCCATTTAGAATTCCTTAACGGTGAAATCATGTGTTTTGGATGATAGGAATGATTGTGATATTGATAATCATGATATCTCTATAAATGGTGAAACTAAATGTGTTGGTTTTAAGACTTGTGTGACTTTTGTGTAGAATTTGCATTTGAGATCATAGTGTTATGAAGTGAAGGAAAGGGTAGGTGCCCAATGGATGAGTTTAAGAGTAGAAAAAATTGAGGACTATTTTTATGACATGTATGTAAAAATTATTTTGGTATAATAGTGTTATTGTAGATTGAGTGTGAGCAAAGGTGAAGAGTGATAATCAGAGGTCCATTATCAAGTGTTGAAGATATCAATTCAAATGTGGATGTGTTCATAGGTGTTTTTATGTCAGCTCAACATCTAGGGGGTTATAGCATCCTTACAAGCTAAAACTTGCTAAAGGTCTAATTTTTGCAGCTCAACTAGATAGGTTTGGTGTCACCTTGTGGGATTTTAGTCTCACTAAAATTTTTATTGTAGTTCCTTGATCATTTATAACTAGTCTAAATTGGTTATTTTTATTATAGGATAGTATTCCAATTGTAGGTTCCAGAGGGTTTTCTCCCCCAAGAGGGTTACCCACATATATCATGTGTTATGCACTTGATCTTTCATTGTCTCTCTTGTTCATTGCTATGAATGATGTGTATGCTTCATTAATGCTTATAGTAATTTATTATTAGTTTTTGAAAGGTTTTTAATTGAAGTTGGATTATTTGGGCTCACTAATTGACCCCCTTCTTAGTTATTGTAACTTTAATAGTTTTATGCTTTTTATATCTTGATATGGATCACTCTACTCTAACTATTATATCTTGATATTGATCACGCTAATCTTACTCAATTTGTTTTAGTTATTACTACATTTGACTCAGCATATATACATCCTCACTCTTACACAAATTTGTAATTCATAATTATACATACTTTAATTTCTAGATTTTCTAATTTAGACTTTATTTTATCTATATGTTTATTCTATTTAAGAGCATTTGAATATGACATTGTTATTTATCTCTACACCACTTTTTTCATAGTATGTATGATTTGAACATGTGCCCATGTCCTTATCTATGCTTTTTTCCTGATTGTGTATGTATACATTTGAATATGCCACTCTATGTGGATCTAATCTAACTTAATTGTTTCTTACATATGTGGACATTTGACTATTCCCTTGTAAGTCTTTTTTTCTCAAATTTAGTGACATGTACCCTTTTCCCTTGTATTGTGGCCCCTTGGCCTACTTTACATACCTCATGTGTTTTGTATGTATGGTTTATTGTATGCAATATTACCATGACACTTGTATTCTCTTGTTATAAATGCCAATTTTTAATCAGATGAGGGACCTCATGCTTCTAACCTTCCTAGTTAGGTGTCATGATGGACATCATGCCCCATCCCCTTTGATAAATACTTAGTATTGCTCAAATTATTCGATACATACATTATTATATCTATCTTGACACCCTTGTGATTGCTATACATGGCATACATATTACATTAAATATTTATTCTTAGATTATCTTACATTCCAATGTTATATATGCACAATGTATTGGATTGTTACGTAGATATCATATATGCTCTCACTAACACATAATTTGAAGAGATTTCATATTTTGAGGATATTTCTTACATAGGTTCAATATTTCCCCTTAAAAGAGGGAGAATTCCTAGGGGAAAATATTAGGATCCTATATTGCACTCATAATACATTTTTTACATATAAGCTCAAATTATAAAAATTAGACTCAGGTAAACACAGTGGGAAAATAGTTAACCAGAATGTAGTACAATTACACAAAAATTAGACCAAAAGGACACTAGCACCCAAATATAGACACTAGCACCAAAATCTCAAAATGGTGCTACTATCCAAGACATTGCACTATTGTCAAGTAACCTTAGAATTTAAAAAACCCAGAATGGCCAAAAAAGTATAGTAGGTACAATACATGTTTTCACATATTTAGTTATGGATTTGTTAGTTTTAATTAGATTATTATTAGTTTAGATCAGATTCATATTAATTTGATTAGATTAGGGGCATAATGTTTAGTGTGACCATTCCAATAATAATTTTAGATACCTAGATATAAATTATTATAACTCAGTTCATAATTCAAATGCTCAAATATTAGAATTGGGTGCACGTATGTGGCATATTGTTTATGTATGCTCACTCAAACATTGATTGATCAGATGTAATGATAATTTAAATGTCATTATCTATGTTGTGTATAACCCACATAATTTTCCAAGTTTTACACTAGTTTCATGCCTTATTACATCTATAGTTTTTGGCATTCCCAAGTGGCCCAAAGTTGCTTAATGTACTTGAATGGCTATAGAGATGATTTACCCAATTAGATATACCCATTTAGACATATATATTTAATTTTCACATTTTAGTTTTAGATGCATCTAATAGACATGGGTGGGAAACGATGGATTCATAACCTACTTCTGCTCTTGAGCAACCTACATGAGAGGGTTGAACACATCATCAATCCAATCCAAGCTATTCACAAGTCATGAGACACCAAGTAGGGGTGGGAAATTATGGATTTAAAATTATATTGAGTTATTGAGCCACCCACACATAAGGATTGAGCAAGCCATCAACTCATTTCAATATATTCATTGATTGATCACTATATATACACACACACAGGTTATCACTAGGTTTATGCATTGGTTCACATACCTAGTGAGGTGTATTTGTTTCTTTCATTTTTCCTATCTCTTTACTTAGTTTTAATCAATTTAGTCTTTTGTTTTTGATATCTCTCAAGTAAGGAATAATTTATTAAACTTTCAATATAGGACATAGATTAGATCATCCTTCACATACTCAGACCCAAATTCACATATTTAAACCCATTTTTAGGGTCTTCACCTTTTATGTAAGTCTAGGTACACTTATTTTACCTTTATCATAGTCATTTTGATTTGTTTCATTTATAAAATAAAGGGGGAAATGTAATCACCCAAAAGTTTCATTTGAGTGTTAAGAGTGCTACTTGAGACTATCTATCCATATTTGGTCCTGAGATCTATTATAGAGCATATTGTCACACTTATATAACCTTCATGTGGGCTACATGCATCCCTATTCAGCCCTAAAACAATCCCAGACCCTCATTTCCTAATCATATCCCTTGATGCCTAGTGTTTTTCTAATTGGACACTAGTGCCTTAACAATGACACTTGCACCACATGGTGCTAGTGTCACAAAAATGACACTAATTTCCTTTAACTCTTTGTTTCCCAAACAAATATATATTCAAAACTAGAACCCCATAGGGCCAATGTAGACATCTTTTATCACACATATAAGCATTAGAATAGTATAAATACAAGAATTTTATCCCTCTAACCACTAGATGGAAATCATACAAAAAATACACATTCAATATAAAAAAAAATGCATAATTAAGGTTATCAATCCTTATTTTTCCCTACTTATAGATACTACCATCTAAAAAAGTCCAAAGATAAAAGTACCCATATTTTTAGTCTCAAGGACACTCAAGGTACTCAAGGCCACCATCATATTAGTTTAACTTACACTTACACGAACACAAACACTTAGGTGTGGAGAACTACGTTAGGATTTATCCCTCCTTGAAATATTAGTATGTAGGCAACTCTTTTCACAACATGGTATTGAGGATGTCCAACCTATCCTACTAATAAACACACTTTTTAGCTTCTATGAATCAAATGCCCTAGCCACATAGAAGATTAGGATTTTCTCACTAAATCAATCATTAAAATAAAAATAAAATGTTTTAGGACTCATGCACACAAGAACATACCTTAGATATCCAAACACAAGTTCACCTAGAATCTTGGGATAGTTTTACATAGAGGACACTACCATCAATATCAAAACACTACTACCACTTTTCTAATAATGGTGTTATTATCCAATTTTGTAACTACTATCCAATAGGGGTTCTGACATCAGGATCTAGTTTAAAACACTCATAATATATTCCACCTCAATTTACATCATGCATATCACCTATCTCAATTAATTTCCAAATAAGTTCTTACTTGCACTATTTATTACTATTTTTAGAAAAGTCAAAGATAATCAATTTTTTAACAAATCAAGTATTGTATGTATTGCATATTATTTACCTAATTTAGTCTACTCATCTCTTTAACAAACATAGGATTTATACTCACTAAGTCTTAAAATGATAAAACACTTGGTTTTAGGAAGTACAAAGTATGGAATGGGATTGGTTTAGAAAAAGGCAAAGGGCATTAGATGGTAACTCTTGGGCATCTAGTTGCAACTACTTAATTTTGAGTTGAAATAGAACTAATTCCATTAGAATAATTAGATAAAGGTAAAGGAATAGTCATTTTTGAAGGTTGAGGCACAATTAATTTACCCCAAATTGGTGCATAATTACCTATATACAATGTTAGCATTCCCTGAATATAATATATGACACTTAGATGAGTGTTAGATGGTTTATGAGGAAGCATCTTAATAGTAGAGATGTATTTACTTGTAACATGCCCTAAAACATTGTTATAATCATAAGGAACATTTTGGTAACCAATTTGGTTTTCTTGGGTTTAATGATATTGAATATGATTTATTTAGTTCTAGTTTTAACCTTGATTCTTATGATGAACCTAACCTTGATTTTGATTATAACCTTGGCCTTGATTTTGATTGTTCCATTTTTATTGATTGTTGTTATTTGGGAAGGGTTTTTTTTAAAAATTCCCATAACCTAGTTATTATTGGGATCCCTTTTCTCCAACTCAAGTTCTCCATTCAAAATTAGATCCTAGATAGCATGCCTTGGTTACACACATCTATATTTTTTGGTCAACAATGTGATGGTAGCCATAATACTCATTTTATCAATACCATGCTAGCTTGGGTTAAACCTCTGACAAAGGTTTTGGAAATGGTTAAATAATCTACAACTAATTTTTGGAACATTGCTTCAATGAGCTCTCCTAAATTATTGAAAACTCTATCTTTGAAGTGTCCCCATCTTGGGGGAGCTCTTTTTAGGGTGATCTATCAATTAGATGGGATATTTTTGACATATGGTGGATAATCATTTTCACATGTCATTATTAAATGAATACATTTCCAACCATGGTTTTTTTATTTTTGAAGGCCTTAGGATTTTTGGTAACACTTGTTTAAATCAGTGTATGAGTCTAAGCTAGTAGTTGGGATTGAGAGTATATCTTTACTAAACCCTTATCAATAAGTGTTTTTTTAATATGAACCCCCTTATTAATGATTTATTCAAATGTGTTTGTATAATTAATTTTCATACTATAAGCAACCTTAGATCTTGAATTTTATGTAAAAATACAAACTAATTGGCTATCTAGTAGATTATTTGTAAAGTAACTTGTTAAGGCTCTTCACATTTATAAGAATGTTAAGAATCTTTCTCTACCATGTTTCTTAATATTTCATAATTCAACCAAAATTAACTCATGCTCTATGTTATATGATAGGTTATTGGAAATTTTATCTAATAAGTCATTAAAAGTGGTTACCGATCCCTTGGATAGTTTGAGGAGCCAATCTAAGGCTTGTCTACCTAAGTTGCATAGAAACACGTTAAGGAAATAGACACTATTACAAGATAATTATTTACATGAAATAAATAATGCCTATAAGTGATATCTTAGATCACCTTTCCCTTTATATTTTTAAAATTTTGGTAGTTTGAGATTAGTTTAGAAAGACACATGGAGAATGCTAAGATCAGAAGGATAAGATCATATCTCATCATATTTATACTTTTTTGACTAGTTACTTTATTGAAGTCTTAAAGCAATATCATTCATCATATTCCACTCTTATTTATTGGGATAATTATGGGATGAAGGGAAGTCATTATGCTGAGTAGTCATAGATTGATGGGTTTGGTTGAAGTATTTGTAAGTAGAGATGGACCCCATTTGCATAGTTTTATTAGGGGTATTCACACTATAAACTAAAGTTTAATGTTGATAAGGAACTTGTCGTTGGTTTTAATTTAAATGTGAATAATTAAGGTGTTATTTATTTAGAAGAAACTATTGTTGATTTAGAGGAATCTAAAAATGTGAATGGAAGGGAATATACTATTGGTTTTGAGTAATTTACTCTTGGTTTATAATAAACCACTATTGTTGTGAACTAGAAAAACTATATACTATGTGTTGTGTGTCATCCACTTCTTGCTATGCTGGTAGATTATTTGAAACTTATTATTATAGACTTTCATCTACTTATTGCATATTGTAAAGGGTCTATTATTGATTGAAAAATTTATGTTTCATGTTGAGTGGAACTTGTTAGGAAGCATTTATTAAAATGGCATGTTCAGAAGGTGATAATGGATCTATACTAGGTGTAGAATTAGCCAAGGATTTTTATGGTTTCTCAAGAAATTAGTTTTGGTATACAAATTTGGCATTGTTAAATGAAGTCATAGCTATAGAAGTAATCAAATTAACTATGAGTTGATCTACATATTGTTTATTAATATGCTAGATTATAGAAGTAATGATCTTATCATGTTAGGATTGGTCAATGAGTTGTCTCTTCTCATTATTAGATGACATTATATTAGGTTTGGAAATCTAGTTAATAGGTTGGTTTTGGTTAACAATGACCACTTGAGGTGGATTCTATACCTGATTAAGGTTATGTAATTATTCTATAGGAAAGGCAGGTGGAAATCTGGCTTTATATTTTATTAATATTAAGAGTTTATCATCTTTATCTTCCATGACTTGAGGTTAAAATTAACCTTAACTAAATTATAAAATGGGAGGGAGGTATTCAAACACTATTGGGTGGTATTCAACATTCTCAATATTTTTAGAATTCCTAAGGTATCCTAAAAGATCATAGAAGTTCTTTTCTTCAAAACTAGGGACATATGATTATTAAAATGATAGGATGTTATTTCCTAGTCAATGCACACCTAAAACTCAAAATAAGGTGATCAAGAACACCTTGCATAGTCAAAAAGTGGGAAAAAAAGAAATACATTTTGTATATAATTATTAATACCCCATATATGAGCAAAAAAAGAACATAATTTGAAGTAGTCATTTATCCAAACAAACAATAAAGTAAACTATGTGATTTTGGTCACCTAGGATCCTTAAAAGGGGAAAGGAGAGAACATACACATGATAGTTTACATATAGAATTAATAAAGCAAAGTTACTCTAAGAAAATGAAGTACAAGTTCTCTTAAGAATATGAAATTTAAAGTGTATGTTCCTTTTCAAAAACCAAATATAAAGAGAGTGAAATTTGCCTTGTTAATTGTCTATAAAAACCTTTTAATCTATAAAAGCCTATAAGGAAAAGGGTTAAGTAATTAAACAATTGTTTTGGATATCACATTAAGTTATATTTTTATGATTTTAGGCCTCAGGAAAAATCTCACCAGATAATATCACCATTATATAAGATGATCTCACTATTATAAATAATGATCCTATTGATTATAGTTTAATTTTACCACTCTACAATAAATCAAAAACACGATTTTGGTGATCCCACCAATTAGCAAGATAGCTATTAGCCAATTTTGGCCCACATATATAAATTTACCTAGATAGATTAATTTTTTGAAGTTCTAGGATGGAGTGACAAGTTAAACATAGTTATTAATTGAGTGTGTGACCAAATAATGAATAAGAAGATCCAATGTCACTTACAAAGCTTTTGAAACACTTTAAGCAAGCTTAAACTGTGTTTTTATTGATCTTTGAAAAGTAAGTCTTGAAATAGGTCTAGAGTTATAAAGTAAAGAAGACTAGAGGTTTTCATGGTATTTCAAGCATTCAAGATCATGAATCAGGTTGCATAAAGTCTTACAAATCCATTGGAGCCTTCTAAAAGAGACAACAATTTCTTGTACAAGTCTAGAGAGCCCAGATCATCATGACACATCATGTAGGAATGGACTTGTTAGCTTGATTTTCAATTTAATAAGTATGTTTAAAAAGCCTCTCAATGCCAAAAGACCACATGGACATGAAATTCATCATTCCTTAAACATTATCTATAAATTTCATAACTTGATGAGTTGTCTATCTCAAGTTATAAAGCTTCAAATTTAGACTTGAAAAGTGAAACATGTGTAGGGACGTCAAGTTTAAGCTTCATGAAATAGTTATTTAAAATCAAATGTTCCCAAGTTTAGCATAAGAGTGACAAGTGTCCAAATCTTAGGAGCGAAGGTCAAGATCCAATGGTGAGCAGGTAATCTGATGAGCTAGTGGGTCCCAAAGATCTAATGAATAATATTTTATCATGCATCGAATATCAATAGTGAGAATCAAGTCAAAAGGTTAACATGAACATGTTGATGACAAGTGTTAAGATATTTGGTACTTGATTAGAGATATAACAGTGAGTGTTTAATATAAATTTAGTGTGCCCAAATAGATTTGTGATACACATTAAATATTATCAAAATAGATCAATGATGAGTGGGGGTCAATGAGTTATTAGATCCTAAGAATGAATGAGAAACTACCAAGTGTTGCAACCATGTTAAACTGGTAGAAGATCTATGGCTCATATTCATTAGTATAGAATTAGATCTATAATGTTTATAAGTTCAAGAAGTTAAAGGGATGATAGTAGAATCATATGGAATAAATAAAGAGTTGATAATTAGCACATTATGCAAAGCCCAAATCAAGATTGATGACTGAAATTTAAATTTGAAAGCTAAGGGAATTCAATGGAAGTCAAATTCAACTAATTTTGAGCCAAGGAAAATGTTTCAAAAGATTCCATTGAAAATCTATTGAGACCTCTATTAGAGGATCCAAAGCATGTAGACTCAACTTTCTTATGTTTTTAGCATCATATTTATTAAGTCCTTATCTTTTCCAAGTTTTAGAGGTAGAATAGGTTTTTTTTGACCTATTATAGTTCAAGGATGACGTTATGTAGTCTATAAGCTCTTCATGGATATTGACTATAAGAAAACCAATAAATTGGATTGGTTTTCAATCTATAGTAAAATCAATGATTAGATATGGTGATAGGGGTAGGTTTTTTATTAATAAAGGAGTGTACTATCTATCATCATGGTCATAGATTCAACAAATAGGTAAATGTAGCCGCTAAAATCAAACTTAAGCATGGATCTATCAAGTCCATGGATATGAGGAGTTTGTCCTCATAATAAACACAAATGGAGGATGATATAGAGTCCCAAGATGGAGATCTGGTGATTGGAAAAATAAGTGGGAAAAATTCATAGATTTTCATGGTGCCTAAGGGTTTCCATTCATAACCAGGATCATGGATCACCACCTTCAAAGACTATTGTCTTTTAGTGTATTTTTCTCATCCAATGAGAAGATTCAATAGATATTAGGACAAATAAAAAGTTAACTTGTTAATAGAGAACTAGTGCTAATTTAATAAAAAAGGTGGTAGATTAATTAATAAGTTTTTTACTAATGTTACTTATTCTTTATCCCTTTTATCTTATATTATCCATTTTTTCCATTTGTAATCTCTCTCTTAACTTTTAGAAGAATAGACTCTCTCACTTTTGATAGGATATTCTTTCTCAATTTTAAGGATCAGAGACTCTCATTTGATAAGGCTAGACCCTATCAAAAATTGTATGAAATAAATCTTAAAGATAATAAATATTTTATTTACCTATCTCTTTCTCTCGAACTATGTTTAGAAAGCTTATGCATGATGGCATTGTGAAGGAGAATATTCCATGCCCATTGTCTTTATATCTTGACTATTTTAGGGTGTTTTCTAGTTTATTGAAGGTCTATATTTGTGTTATTTCTAACATTAATATAATATTGGTGTGAGTCTTATAATTCCTCTTAGATTGATTTATTGCTTCTTAAACCTATTTACTGAAATACTTATACAACTAGCTAGATTTTGAGATTGTGTGAGCTAGTACTATCTTATACTTCCTCAGTGTATATATCATGCTTGTGTGAGTTATCATTTAATTTTGTACATCACATTATTATATTTAATAAGATCCCTTTAACCCTTCTCTAACCTTTTTCTTAGTGAAAACATTAGTATAGGTGATCCATCAAGAGGAATTCAGCCTTATGCAAAGATCCAACCCCACCATAGGTAATCTATAGCTTAAGGTTGTTCCAATAGTGTAGCTCAATTGGAGAGAGATTGAAGAACCATCTCCTAAGGTGAAAATTAATTCTACAAAAATTTATGTCATGCATAATGGGACATTATTTAAAGAAGATTAGTTAAAGCTTGATCAATTTGTAGCAGTTACAACTTCCAAGAAATAACATCTAGTGACTCAAAAGAAGATTTAAAAATTCCCATGTTTATGATGTTGTCGAGGAAGTTGAGGTTATTTATCATGAAGAAATTAAGGAATGGATTCATTTCTATGAAAAGTGGGATGAGGACCATAATTATTGACATCTACTTTGAGATCAATAATTTTTTTACCATGGTGATTATATTTAGAATGTATTAGACATATATATTTTGTCTTAGATTCTAATGTAATATAAATAGTAGGTGGAGTATGGTAATGTGGTTGATCATATTTTATTGATTTATCATTAGCATCATTGATTGGGAGAGAATTAGATAGAATGATTGGTTTGGTACGAGGTATAGAAGATGCATGAAGTTTTAGAGTTTCAAAAGGCAAGGAGTAGTGGAGAATTAGTAAGAGGTACATGTCCTTAAAGTTTTAATTCAAAATTAGTGGGAATGGTATGAATATCATGATTGAAATAGTATATTTGAGATATACTTTTTTTATAATGTTGAAAATCCATGTCTCTTAATTGATCTTGGGCCATGATGTAATTATCATCATAGGTTGGATAAATTATACATGCTTAATATTTAGGAAGAAATTCAAAAAGGGAGATTCTTAAATCACTTAATTTATATGGAGGCATAATTAAAGGATATTGGAATAATTTGGTATCTTCATAATCATTACGCATGAATTCATATTTTGTGTAAGAGGCTTCTTAAGCATTGCATGGATGGGGTAAATCAATGATCTCAATTATGAGAGGAAAGATGTGATCGAAAGGCAATAGAGAAGGAGGCAGCCACTCAAATATTTAAGGAGGTAGCTTGGTAGTGTTACAAATATTTTTCATATCATTAGGCTCATCATAATTAGAATCATCAAGAGTGACATGTAAATATGGATTCATATTAATGAATTTGGGTAAGGGAGAACTATTGATCATTAGAAAGGTATCAATGCCATATTGAGATTTGGGATTTGGAAGTTGAATACTGGAAGGGTTGGGATTGACCACATGTTCATACCTTTTTTTATTATGAAATAACTTGATACATTGGCTATCAAAAGAGGTGATATCCTCCATTTTATGAGTGCATTAGTGTCTCAGGAGTATGTTGTAGGATAATGGGAGATTATGGACCATAATCTTAGTTCAAACTATCTTAGGTTCAATTGTAAGAAGGGGCTAATTAAAATTAATTAGATTCTGATTAGTTTTTTGAAAGTAATGACATGTTAGTTGGGTTTTATTGAGATTATATTTTTTATATTCAAGTTTTTGGGTGAGCCACAAAGATGTCACATTAATATGAGATCCTTCATCTACAAGTAATTTATGAATGAGGGTGTTATTAATGAAAATTTTAATGATTAAGGGTGGATCATCAGCTCAAAATAAGATCTCATTGTTAATCATGTATTTTTTGAGAAAATATATGGAGGGTTTAGAAGAAGGATATATGGATTACATTATATGTACTTGGTTGGTTGAGGCTCATGGGGAGATGGTTCCTCATATAGGAAAGATAGCTCTTTAATTTTTTGAATTTGTTGCATGAGGAAATTATGATGATAAGGAAAGGTGTGAAATAAATCCATGAGAGGTATTTTTCAAGGAATTATGCTGAGTCATTCTAAGAAATTCCAATGAGTTTTGGAAAAATAACCAACATGAGGCTTAGAAGGTAAATTAGATTTTTGAGGAAGAGAAGCAGTTGGAATTTTAGAAAAAGGTGATGGTTCCTCATTATTTTTTGAGGCTAGGTGAGTGGTTGTAGTATATTTGAGAAGGAGATATTCAAAAGATGGTTTCTTAGGTTTGGTAACTAGATCCTTGTGAGCCAATTTTTTTCAATAATTTACCTTAGATACATTGACATATTGATAATTATTTTATTATTGGTCATAGTCAGTGTTAATGGCACAAACATCCTTGTTTTCTTGCTTAGCATTAAATGTGGAAAACTATTTTTGGCTATTAGAAGAAGAAACTTTGGGAGGTTGTTGTTTTTGAAAAACATTATTGTAATCTTGACAATGAAGTTGAATCATGGATTCATGATTAAAAGAGTTGCCAATCATATTAGAAATGAATTTTTTTTAATCTCTCTACATGTTTTATGGGAGTGAGTGATGTTGATGTGGAACCAAAATAATTAATTTTGGTCATACCATTTAGGGGGATTATTTAGATAAGTAAATGGTTTAGAGGGAATTAAGAATTGTTTCATTTATAACAAATTTAATGGTGTGTGAGAAGATATTGGAGTGTCAGCTTTAGCGACTTATAGCTTGGTTTAAGGAGTATTTTTAATTATTACATTAGTTTAAAATATCCTTTAAGGAATTTAATATTAGGTTTAAAATATTTAATTAAGAAGTCTTGATGCTTGGCTTGGTCAAGAGCTTCATTGAGCATTTGAGGAGTAAAATTTAAAACCTTATACTAAAGAGAAGGCATTAAGGTGGTTATAAAAAGTTTTAAAAAGTTAAAATTAGTAATGATATGATCATCCTTGTGGGCCAAATATTTCCATTGCTTGATAAGATCATGAGCTGATTCAATGGGAGACTACTTAGCATTGATGAAATGGCCAAGGTAATTTTTTGGAAGATCATTTTGTTGAAACTCTTGAACTAATTGATTGAGTAAATCCTCTAGTTGACATATTGAATGTTGGGGAATTTACTTGTATGATTCTAATACATTTGTAGTGAAGGTTTTAACCAATATTTTAGTTGTGGGAAATGTATTAATTTGGATCCATTCCTTATAAATATTGTTAAATGCCTTAAGTAAAGATGTAGGATCATTAGTCCCATTATAATTAATAGTTGGAGATATATTACCAATATTAATAGAAACAATGAAAGGGGCTTAAGGATCATTTTGGATTTTTTAAATAATTTTATTTTTAATGATAGGTTGGGGGATGACATTCCCTGTGACATATCTAAGAAGAGGAGGAAGAAAAATTAATATTTTGAGGGAGAAGAATGAGAGGATGGTTAGCCATATTTATCAAATGATGTTTTAATTTCATAATTTATGAGGTGTTAGATGTTTGTATTATGTTCATTTATTTCATTATATGTGCAATAATTTGGGTTGTATCAATTGGTGGATTGGTGATTTTAGGGGTACTTCCCAAATTGGTATTAGGGGGAGGGTTTTAGGTGGTGAATTGTTTATGGGGTTATTAGATAGACTTGTGTTAATCTCCCCCAAATTATGATGATATGATTGAAGATGGAAATTATAATTATAGGTATCAAAAGGATATGATTCACCAATATCAACTTGTTACATGATTTGAACCCTGTTTAAATATAAATATGAGGGAGGGGAATAAGTATTCCAAGAGTAAGGATTCTCTTTAGAGGTAAGGAAATGAAGGAAAAAACACACCATATAATGTCTAAACTGATTTTGGTTGTCTAAAAATATTATGATAGGGGATTTCATGATGATTTATGAAAGAGATAGAGATTAGGGAAGAAGAAGAAAAATAAGGGACAAATTTGGCCAAACAAAGATCAAATTCAACCAATAGGGAATATAATTAGCCAAGTACATAACTAACTAGGGTATTACTAAGATACATGCTAAAATTAATACATATTCATATAGGTCTATTGTGTACTATTAGATAGTAATTAGAATAGAGAGATAGGAATACAAAATCATGCAAGTTGACTATGTGTTGTAGAGAGGAAGGTGAAAAACATTATGTAAGAGACTGTATCGATCAAGATGATAGTGTTATGAAATAGGGAAAGTTTTTTTTGAAGATAATTTGAAGCAAGAATGAAATCAAACACACAAAATATTCAATCAATGTGACTAATCCAATTGGATCACATATCATAAACCTTACACCAATGTTGGCCAATGAAATTTTTTCAATACAACACACAATGATCAAAGAGTAAGTAGGAAATGAAAAGTAAATAATAACTAATTGGTCACCCTAAGTATTATTTGATTATGATAAATTATGATTTTAATGTGATTGGAAAGTGGCCTACGAATAGAGAACTAGAAAGTAATTTAAGGTTAGTTTCAGGACATTTGGGCTTAAAAGGATCTATATTCGCAATGATACTAGCTTGGTATTAGGGACTACCCCCTCATTTCATTATCCCAAAATGGTAAGGGTGTTGGGTGTTTTTAAAATATATACCATTAACCACATATTTATACTTGGATATAAAACCAAGTTGGCTTCCACCTTGGTGCTAAAATCCAAGTAGGTAGGCCTTGAGAAGATAATTATTTAATGTTTTTTGAATGTAAAGTGGTTTGGTAGTGTGTGAAAAAGATTAAAATAGTGTAACTAAAATGGTAATTTTAAAAACCACCTATTTATATTATGTGAGTTACTTTAGGCATGAAAACAACTAAAAAAATGAAAATGTAAATTAATTACTAGCAAATAGATGTTAATTCCTTTATTGAGAATAGTATAGAGTTAGTTCAGGTGATACTACATATAAATAATATGGAACAAAATTGATTGCATTATTGTTTTTCTATGGAATTAATTTCTTTAATAATAAATTCAAATAGGTTAATTATGTCTCTTAGACATAATACAAACTATAGAACTAAGTTGACTAGGTTAACCTAGTTAGTTATAGAGTTTTAATTTTGTAGACTATGAACTTGTCAAAAATAGTACTAAAGGAACAAATAAAATGATAGAGTAAAAAGAAAGGAATTTTGGTGAGCTTTAAGATGATTTAGATTGTAATTTTTTATGATTTATTAGTTAGTTTATACTTTTAAATTCTACCAACTGGGTCAACTAATTTTACCAAGCTTGAAAAACTCTGTGTTGAAGAAGAAATAATGAATAGAGTCAACCTATTCGACAGTGTTTGTTGACATGTATGTTGATAGTATAAAATATCAAACAAAGTTGAAATGTTTGAATATGTATTATAATCTGGAATTAAATAATAATATTGTGTCTAACTTCTTAATCCAATTACCTATAATTGATGAAGACCTATATAGATATAATAGAGAAAATTTTAAGAAATTATGTGTTAAACCTATGCATATAAAGTTATAACTATACCAAATATTTTGATATAGTAATACAAATATTAAAAATAATAATATGATGATATAAATGATGGCATGATATAAACCTTCAAGGGTTATATTCACATCAGGTTCACCAGAATATATGCAAATGAAAATTCACTGATCTATTAAATCAATCCTAACTCAGAGAAGATAAATCCTACTTGCACTTCTGGTTGTTTATACATTAGATATTTAAGGTCATGAAAAATATGGATCCACTATACCTAAACAAGGGATATATTACCATAATAAAATGAATAGGGAGGGTTCCAAATCTTCTAGTCAAACAAAACTATACAATAACCCTAGCTAGGTCCTATGTTTTCATATTCACCAAAGTAAATGACAAATAAAGTAAATTTGAATCTAGTGATCACCAAGCTTGTGTCATAAATGAGGGGTTATAAAACATAAAATTAAACATGTATAATATAATATTAATTAATTTATGTATAGGTAAAACCCTAATGCATGGAGAGATAAATATATTTAAAAGCTATTACTTATGCTACTTTGATATACTAAAATATAGGAGTAAATTTAAAGCTTAAAGATGAAAATATTGAGACTTAATATTTCCCTTGATAAATGGTACTTTACAAGAGGTTTTTTTGGTTTATAAGGATCACTAAGAAAGGTCAAAGCATCCAATACTTTTCCACAAGAAAATATTATTCTTCAGGTAGAAACCCTGAGCTATGACTCCTCAAGTAGAATGGTAGAAGAAAAAATTGAAAATAAGTAAATATGAATAACTAACTCTTGATGTCTCTAATAAATTATGAAATTAATGTGTTTATATAGCTAAATCTAGCCCTAGTCCTTCCCAAATGTTTAGCCAATAGGGTTGGTCTAATGAAATCTATATCATTATTGACAAAATCAAATTAGGTCTTGGTCTAGTTTGGCCAGGAGCTGACCTAGACCCTAAATGAGTTTTTTTAATTATATTAAAGGGTCAATGGGGCCAAAATTATATTGTAACCCATCAAAAAGGACTTTAGGCTAGGTAAGGGCTAATAAAGGTAAAACATGACTATAGGAGGGTGAAAGATAGGAAACTAAAATTTAGGGGAATATTTTTAGGATATGGTTGTGTAGATAACAAGTGGTAGTAAAGTGACAAAAATCCTATGAAAAACAAATGGTATACCCACCCATTTATTGGTACACCCTTTAAGGCATGCACTCAGAGAGATTGATACTCAATAGGTTCCTCCAAGAGATAAAGCACCAGTAATTGATAATGTTTGAAAATATTTTGTGTATATAGAATGTTCTTACCTTCAACCAAATTTAGTTTTATATAATGTCTCCTTTGACATAAACATCAAATAAGAATTATAATTACCTAAATAATCATATGTAGATTAATGGTCATCATCATAACTAGATTTTTGTTCCATCCAATACTAGAATTTCCTAGGATATAAATTCCACTAAAGTATAGTTTGAATCCATGAAAAGAATGGTCCAATAATTAAGTAATGACATCTTGGGTATGTAGAGTAAAATAGGTAATACTAATGGCAAAAATAATAAACATAATTATATATTTTAGAGATATAAAAAACCATTCAATAGGTTTGTAAATAATATAGAGTAGTATAAACAATTTCTAGAAATCAATATAATGGAGACAACCTTACCCAATTGGTGCATAGTTCATAATACATCTCAACATTGTGAACTTTATTGTATTCAATTTTTTGCACATTTTGAGATTTTTCAAAGGGAGATGGTGAGTCAAGATTTGATGAATAACCCACCATAATTACACCATGAATTTATCTCTTTAAGGACTACTATGGTTTTTGGAACTCATGAGCTTCCTTTCCCAAATGAAGATGACAACACACTAGAAGATAATATTAATGAGATTCATTCCTTCCAATAGTATAGGAAAGGTGATTATGATTTGAATATCACGTACCCATTCACAACATCTAATCCTTCAAATAATATGACTATTCCACCAAATCCAAAGGCTAATAATAATACACCTCCTCTAAAAGGGAATGATCAGCACTAAAACAAGGAAGAAAAAAACAAAGGAGTATATAACATTGTTGAAGACATAAACATAAAATCAAATATCACTCTTCATGAATTATCCCAAATTACTAAACAAAAAGAAATCATATGGAGGTCTATCATAGGTAAAACCCATTTAAAGAATACAAAGGAAACCAAAACAAATGTTATATATAAAATCAAGCCTTAGTTACTTCCCTTTTTATTGACTACTAGGGCATTTGACAAAAATATTTACAACTATTTAGATGATTTTGGAGATTCATCAATTTTAATGCCTACTTCTATTTTTAAAAATCTTGTCTTAACTTTAAGCCCATCAAAGATGATGGTATCATAGTTAGAAAAAATAATTATACCTGTGGTTGGAGAGTTGAATCATGTACACATTTAGGTAGCATCTAAATTGTGAGTATAAATTTCCATTGATATACATGTGGTGGACATTATTGAATGGTATGGACTATTATTAAGAAAATACTAGTTAGAGATGCTCAATAGTTGCCTTTTAATGGACTTTTATCACATTTGGCTACCATGGAGGGGCCTTATAAACTAGATTTAGATTGATCAAGAGCCTAGAATGAAGCATCCCATCATAGACTACAATGTCAAGAATGAAGATATAATTTATAAATCTCCTAGCCTTGGAATTGATACCTTTAATACATAATATGAAAGAAAAAATTCTAAAGACCAAGGACATTTCTAATTTTGGAATATCCATTTTGATGGTGCAAGATCCAAGAAGGTATCAAGTGTAGGTATCAAATTGGTTGATCCATAGGGGAAATAAGTTCCTAGTATCATATAGGTTACAGGTCCCTTGTACCAAAAATATGGTATAATATGAAGCACTTATTTTGGGATGGTAGTTTGATCTCCAAAAAAATGTTAATTAGTTATTAATACATGGAGATTTGGAGTTGGTGATCAATCATCTCAAGAATAAACACCAACACAAATTGTCATATCTTAAAAAGATACAAGCATAGAGCTTGGGATTTTATTAAATCATTTGGGGTGTCCAATATAATGGCTATCCCTATAGAGAAAAATAAATCTATGGATTCACTTGTTAATTCAACTACCAATTTAGCATCTCTTTAAGAATCTAACATATGAAGGTTATCTATTGAGATAATACCTTGTCCTTCTATTCTTGACAATGTGGATAATTTCCAAGTATTTTATGATGCCTAGTACATCATCCAGTTCTTAAATAACTTAGGTAAATTTGAGTCTCAAATCATCAATGATAAAGAAATTAGTTATCTGTGGTAGGATGAGTCAAATGAAGAAGGTGTCATCTAGCTTAAATAAAACTGTCTCCCACTTGGAATAGTTTCTTTAAAGAGGATATTTGATATGGATCCCCAAGAACAATAGCAAAGGAAACCTAAATTTAGAAAATATGAGTAAAAAGGGGAGAATTAAAGGATTAAATTTATACATGGTACATTAAAATTGGACTTAGCTAAACTGTAAAGGAAAGGTAGTGGGTGAAGGATTTACTCAACTAGTATAAAGATGTAATTGTATGGATGCATGAAGACCTGAAGGTTTATAACCCAAGGATCATCACCCATATAATCCCTCTAAAAACATACCACAATCTATTTCGGTGAAGACAAAAGCCTTTAAATCCTATCCTAGAGCCTCTTATTTAGGAGGTGGAAAAGCTAATAAGTTCAAAACTAGTTTTCTTAATTAGGCCTTCCACCTAGATGGCCAATTTGGTTATAGTAAAGAATAATAATGGGGAAATTAGACTATTAATTAATTTAATAAACCTAAATAAGGTATCTAATAAATAAAATTATCTATTACCTTCCTTGGACAAGGTTATTTAGATAGTAAGTAGCTCTAAAATGATGTCCTTCTTCAATGGATTTTTAGGTTATAACTAGGTGCTAGTTGAATCAAAAGACAAAATTAAGACTGGATTTACCACAAAGTGGGGAATCTATGTATACAAGAGGATGAAATTTGGCCTAATTAATGAGGATATAAATTTAAATAATAAATGGATCATGAATTCTAAGGGATAATAGGTAATTCCATAATCATCTACATGAACAATCTCACTATTTTCTCATAGAACAAAATTGATCACATAGGTTATCTATAGTCAATATTTGAGAGATGTATAAGTTTTGACATCTAACTAAACCCAAAAAAGAGTATATTTGTCATTGATGAGGGAAAGATTTTGGGGCATATTATTACCAAATAAGGGACCACTATTGATTGATATACAATCCATGGGATTTTGAAGATCACATTCACAAATAACAAGAAGAAGTTCATGTCTTTCTTTGTGAAAATAAATTTAATAAGGAAGTTTATCTTAGGTTTTACATAAATTATTAAACCTTTGAATGAAATGATCAATTAGGATGCTAAGGTGGAATGGATACCTAAGGCTCAAAATTATTTCCAAGACATCAAAGATTTTATATCTAGGCCCCAATATTGATCAACCCATATTTCACTAAATACTTCTACTTGTATTCATTTTCTTCATAAAAGATAATCATTGTTGTGTTGGATCAAAATAAAGGAAAAATTGATCATTCTATTAAATTTAGAAACATTAATATTTAGGATATGAAGCTTAAGTATTCCTTGATTGATAATTAAATATTTACCTTTATAAAATTAGTGAATAAATTTTGGCATTACATCTCAAGGAATAAGACCATCACTATTGTGCATGAACTTACTATCAAGCTCACTTTGGAAAAAAATTAATTGGGAGAGAAGAGAGGTAAATGGATGGAAAAGTCACAAGAGTTTGATATAGATATCAAGCCTACTAAGATTGTTAGAGTTTAGGGAATCATTTATATTATGAATGATCCCCACCTATGCATTAACATTTAAGAGGATTATGAAACATAGGTATCCAGATGAGATTGGTATACTAACATAATTCAATATTTTCTAATAGGTACCTAATACCATTGAATGAAAGATATCTCTGAGGCTTAAAACTACCCACTACATGATCATAAATTGAATTCTTTACAAAATGAATTACAAAAGCATCTACCTAAGATACATATCAAAAGAATAAGCTCAATAAATATTGGAAAATATGCACCAAAATATAGGTAATGATCATCCATATATAAATACCATGACCCATAAAATAATTAGAATGGGTTATTACTAGCCAATTGTATTCAATAATGCCCATGTTCTTATAAGAACATGACACTAATGTAAGTTTTATCAAAATGAGAGGTCCATGCAGTAATGTCATTACAACATATTACTAAAGGAAAACCATTTTTCCAATGGGGTTTGTATTTAATTATTTTTATTAACTGAAATTATTTAGTAGGTCATAAATTTATTCTCACTTCTATATATTACAACACCATATGGACCAAAGTAATACCCACCAAAAATTATTGAGCATAAGATGTAATGAACTTCCTAAAGGAGAACATCACAACTAGATTTAGTACCCCAATTTATTTGGTTTGTGAAAATAGGTTGAAATTCTAATCATTTGAAATCACTAAATGGTCCAATGATAATTAAATCACCATCTGGTCATCTTCTAACTATTACACCTAAGGAAATGGGTTGGTCGAGTCAATAAATAAGAAATTGATTAAAGTTATAAATATATCAACTATAAATAAAGCAAGGTACTTTCATAATATACTAAAACATGCCTTATGGGTAGAATTAATGAGATATAAATAGGCACTCAAGGCCTTGCCTTATTTGTTGGTATATGGAAAACAACCAATATTCCCAATTATGCTAAAGTTTCTAGATTATCAATTCAAGCAAGAATACATAGAACCAAATGACAAAGTGGAATCTTGATTACTAGATATTTAAAGGATTAAATCCTTGTAAAATTTTAGTAAACATCAAGATGTAGTCAAAATTTGGTTTTAAAAAATATCAAAATTTAAAGCATTCATAATTTTTGACTTGGTGTTTCTATGGGATAAATCCCATGAAAAGAAAAGATAACATGACAAGTTTACCCACTGTGGATTGGACCTTATTAGATTTTAGAGAACTTGGGAAATGATTTTTTTAATTTAAGGGACCTCCAAGGTAACAAAATAACATATCATATTAATGGGAATTTTTTGAAGCATTACTTAATGGTTCTACCATTTAGAGGTGTCACAGAGTGCGAATAGAAGTGTGATAGAGGTAGAAGTAGATTAGTTTTCCTACTTTCATAGATTAGTTTCCATGTTGTCTATAGTTTTATTTACTCATATTATTTTCCATACTTTCTAAATTAATTTTTTTGTTTTTCATGACATATTATTGACTTTTATTGGTATCATCAAGTTAACATCCAATCTACTCAACTTTTAAGGGTTCACAAGAGAAATCAAATGTGGAAAGAGAATAAAGAAGAGTGTTGACAATTTTTGTCGTTAATTTCAAGGTATATTTCATTGATGTCAAGGTTTATGTCAATGTGTATTTGGTGAATATGCATGATGAGTGGTATTTGAAGTATGAGCTTATGAGCTTGATATGACAAGGAAGCCATGTAGTAAGAGAGAATTTGAAGGAAAAAAGAGTTTAAAGGAAAGAGAGAATTTGAAGGAAAGAGATAATTTTAAGGAAAATAATGTCTTATATCTACTTGGTTAATATTTTTGTTGAGGTCATGACATGAAAGGAATAGGTCAAGGCATCAAGTGCATTGGAAGTTTGAGTCTAGTCATGACATGGTATAGGTATGACCAGGTGGCATGATGAAGTGAGTGATCTCAATAATGTGAGAGATTTTAAAGGTTGTATGATCATGATTATTAGGTTTTATTACACTCAAAAGTGTTTCAAAGTGAGCCTATAGGGGTAGAACCTTCAGTCTAAGTCTACATCTAGACCTCTTTTAAACCCTATTTGGCCCAATGAGGCATGAAGATCAATTTTCAAGGCATGTTTGAATATGTAAGCATGGATAGAGGTATGCAGTTTATTTAAGTGGTTATAAATGTTTTTATCTTTTTTAAATTATTGAAAAATGCATAGGTAACAGGTCTTTGAGGTTAAATGTTTAAGTAGCCTAGGCCTAGTCATGGCATGAAGAAACCTTGTGAGAAGGTATGAGTATGATGGCTTAGTGATATGAGTGCACAAAAGCATGAGTGGTTGTATGAATTTTATTTAGAATATGTGTGAGTCATTGGATCATTCATTATAGTTTTAATATGAGCCTATATGAGTAAGACCTTTAGACCAAGTCTGCACCTATACCACTCCTAGAACTTGCCTGGCCTAATGAGATATCATGACTTATATTCAAGGCATGTGAAGGATGTATGGAAATGTTTAATAATAATATAGGTTTTTTGAGTATGTGAGTGAGGTTTATATCACATGTAAATAGGTACTAATGTCAATTTTAAGGCCTAATGTGGTTTATAGGTTAAGGTCTAGATGCAAAGAGAGAGTGTGCCCTAATGAAGGTCAATGATCATATTTCAAGGTGATTGAGCTCATGTAAGAATTTTTGAATGTGATTTACATTTTTCAAGTTTTTCCATGAGTTTTAGGTCATATTTTAAAGGACAAGGCATGAAAAGTTATTTGGAGGTCTTTCGAGTGCTTAGAATAAAGGGTTCTCAACTTGAGAAGGATTTTATTATGATCATTATCTAATCAAATAATTTCATGTGAAATTAATAATTTCATGGTAGATTTTAAAATATATTATCTCAAAGTTATAGGTATTAGTTTTTATATTGATGGGCTATGATTTATGAATAATTGTTAAGAGTGGAATGAGGATTAAACCCTTTCATAACCCTAATTAGGACCCAATGTTGAAGATATTGGTAAAAAGTTACCAAAATGGATTGGTATGATAAATTAAACTATTTTATATTGTATTTTACTCTCTAAGATACCTCTAGGTGGTATTAGTTAGAGAGAGGAGAGAGAAAATGTTGAGTTATAGTGTTGTTTCTGAACAAGTTACTTTAGAATTCAAAAATTACATCAAACATACTAAAAAAATGGATGGAGGAAGGTAGAGATTCATGTTTCATGTATATTATAGTTTTTTTTTATATGTTATATCCATCACGTATGTTAAACTAGTCATCCAATTTAGCTAGTTACTAATAGGACTAATGGTGCAAATAATGAAAAGCCTAGGCATGAATGACAAGATGAATAGGAATGTGTTTGCATGATAAAATGATGAAACCAATTTCATGGAGATGTTTTTTAGTATTTATAATATATTATAATTATTTAAACAAGATTTGGATATCATGTGTTTGGAAAAAATTTCACAAGTCAACTTGTTTGGTTCAATTGAGACAATAAGGTATAAGGTCATGAGATTGGTCTACAAGACCAATATTTTCCATTTTACCATATGATATTTATATCTAAGAATTATCTCATAATATCATATACATTCATAATAATTCAATTAAAATGTATATATAAGTTTTAGAGATCAAATTCAATAGTTTATTTCTACACCATGGATCGAAGTTTAGTTTTGATTCTTACACCATTCAAATATCACGAGTGGAAATTCAAATTGAAAATCTTATTGTGGAGAAAAGGATTACTCATAACCATGATGGATATATAAATATAATTGACACATGAAGTAGATAAGGTGAATTTCTATATTAAAAGTGATGAAGCCTATGGTTTTCTAAGCCTGTCTATGTCTACAAACTTTCTCTTTTATATTGATATTGGGTCCAAATAAAGTGTGAAACTTATTAGAAAAAATATTTAGAAATTAGGACATCATGAGGGGTCATGAGTTGGAGAATGATCTCATCAGTTTGGGCCCAAGTGACTTTGATATGATTAAAGACTTATCTACAAAGTTTAAATCACTCAAGTGTAGTTGAAACTATGTGGCATTAACAAAAAGGATGATCTATTGATTATTTCCATCCTTACCAAATTAGGTTTTGACTATTCTATTTTTATTTCTACCTTTTATGTCACTAGTGTGCCATTAGAGCTACATAAGCCATGCTATCCTCAAATGATTTTGTTATTAAATTGAATTTGGAGCAGGACAATATTATTCAAATATAAGTCATCCAAATATCATGCCTTAATTTTGAGTCATGATAAATATAAGGCTTATAGTATCAAGGAGAAGAAACAAAACAAGAAAGAACCAAAGCAAAGAAAGGGTCAAAAATATGAAGCTAATTTTAAAGTGTCAAAATATTCCTCTTATTCAAGTATAAAATCCAAGAAATAATGATTCACATGTGGCTACTGCAATAAATATGGACATGATGAATCCAAATATATGAATAAATGGATTGACAAAATGACTAACATGCTAGACAATCACAACATTGGTATCATTGATTCTTCCAATTAGAGTTCATCATCATAGTATTATTCTAAGTCCAAATATAGTAACAAGGGAAAATCACTTATTTTAGTTGTATTCCAACCTTCCACATGGGTTATTTATTTTGGTGCATCATACCACATGACTTCATCACATGACATGTTCTCATCCTTGGAGACTTGTTTATGCCCTCCATTGTATTGGATGATGATACTTATATAGAAATTAGTGGGATTGGATCATTTGAATTGAATGATGGAAAATTTCATTATATTTTATGTGCTCTCTTGTTATCCACCAATATCCTATCTATTTATGAAATAACTAACATCAATTCAGGAAAAATAGTTGAGTCCACACCCAATTCCATGGTTATTAGAGAATCAAATAGTAACTTCATTATTGCATTTTGGAAAGTGGATCACAAATCACCATTATATACTTAAAAAAAAATTCACCTAATTAAACATACACTACATTATTCATTTAGTAAATTGGGTGAGTATATTATGACATGAGTGATTTGCCCATCTCAACTATCACTACGTAGAGAAAATCAATCATCATTACATGGTTTCATGGTTACCATGAGATAAGTTTTCTAATGGAGTTTACCAAAGTTGCATACTTGGTAAACATCTTGAGGATAATTATGATAAGGGAAAATCATGGAGAGATTAACATATATATGATATTGTCCATAGTAACATTACTATCCATTTCCAAAACCTTCATTTAATAGGCTTAAGTACATGTTTACTTTCATCAATGACTATTTGAGGTACACTTGGGTGTACTTTCTTAAGCATAAATATGAGGTCTTTGATCATTTTTAGGATTTAGAGGTTCTTGTAGATAAATAGTTAAATAAATACATCAAGATTTTGTACACCAAAAATTATGGTGAGTATGTCAGTGATAATTTTGAGCAATTTTTTAAATCATAAGAGATTAAACTATAACATAAATTTCCATATAGTACTTAAAAAAATTATGCTTCAGATCACAAGAATAGGTCCTTGAATTAAATGGATAATTATATTTTACACTTCAAGTCTTTTGAACCTTAGTATTGGACTGAGGCCATCAATTATGCATGTTATATCTAGAACCAAGTTCCTTAGAAATAATTGAAGGGAGACACTCCTTTTGAATCATGGAGTGGTTGAAAACCCACAATGAAACACTTTTGAATTTTTGTATCTCTTGATGTGTCCCACATTACCAATAAGAAATATAAGGTAATGGAACCTTAGATTTAACCTTGAATCCTTATTTTATATCTTGAGGGTGATAAAAGATATAGACTTATCCATCTCACCACTCAAATTTTTTTCACTAAGTGTACTATTCATTTCTTAAAAGGTCCTTCAAAATCCAAAATTGATACCTCTCCAAATTCCTTATATGTATTGGGATTTTATTACAGTTATGATGATTCAAATCCACTTGAATAACTTCTTGATGATTTATATTCTTCTATTTTTGATTATGCGGGTAATGATGAGGAATCCCTTCATCCTTCTCCAAGAATATATTTAGAGAGTGGTGGGGAATCTCCTCCTAACTCTCTGAGCATTGGTCCTCTTTGGGATAGATAAACACTAAAAAGTGTTGGCCAATGGTTTGGAGATCCATCAGACATCAGGTGAACCTCTTCATAATTATAGGATGCTCCATGTGATTTTATTTCATCTACTTCTTATCCATAACAATTTCATGAGGCATTAGGCACTCTTGAGTGGGAAAATTTTATGGAATAAGAATATGGCTCCTTGTAGAGGAATAAAATTTTGAATCTAGTCCCATTTCATAATGGAATAAAACTTATTTGGTGTAGGTGGATGTACTGAATAAAATTTGTAGCAAATGGGTCCATAAATAAGTTCAAAGAAAATTTGGTATAAAAGAGTTTTTCTCAAGTACCTAACATTAAATATGCTGAGTGTTTACCCTAGGTGTTAACATGAAATCAATCCAAATCACTCTTTCAATTTCTATAACACATTTTTGGGATGTTCATCAAATGGATGTGAATAATGTATTTCTTCATGGCGGCCTCAAAGAATAAATATACATGGAGAAACCATAAGGATTTATAGAAGATTCTTCCTTAGTTTTTAAAATTTATAAATATATTTATGGCCTCAATCAAGATCCTTGATCTTGGTATGCCAATATGGACTCCTTTATTATTTATATTGGGTTTACTAGATGTCATTCTAATATGAATGTCTACATCTTGTGATAGGATGATTCACTATTTATTCTAGTTCTCTATGTGGATGGCCTATTTATCATAGGGAGTTATTAATTCACCATCATAGTAGTGAAAACTTATTTATTTGATATTCTCTTAATGACTGACATGGGTTTGTTTTAGTACTTCCCTGGGATTGAAATTTATCATTTTAAATCAAGGATCACTATTACACAATCTAAGTATGCTCTTGATTTGATTGCATGGTTTAACATGGTTGAATGTAATCTAGATGTGACTCCTTTTCTATTTTATGTGAATATTGAGGTTAATTATCTATGTACTTTAGTTGATGTTACCTCATATTGATAACTCATTAGAAATCTCATCTATCTTACACACACTAGACATGATATTTCATATGTAGTGGGTATGGGCTCTAGATTCATTTAGGAACCACATGAGCTTCACTGGAAACTAGATAAGTGAATTATCTACTACATTTAGGGTACTCATGATTTAATGATTCACTATGGAGTAGGCATCGACATTGACTTAATTATTTATATAGATTAAATTTATCTAATGATAGGTAAAATCATAAGTCTACTTTAGGCTATAGTTTTTCCCTCGTTTTAGATCTGATTAGTTATTCAAGCAAGAAGTATAATTCTATTGATTTATCCTCTATAGAGGTATAATACATAGGACTTGTTAATGATTCCACTAATATTTTTTGGATTTAGGTTTATTCTCACTAAGTTTGGCATCTAGTTTCGAAAACCAATAATCATCTTCTGCAACAACCAAAACATACTCCAAATATGTAGGAATCTAGTCCTCAATCAATAGACTAAGCATATCAAGTTTCGATGTATTTAATTTAGGATCTCATCCATAAACAAGTTATTGATATCCAATACATCTTAATAATGGATCAAATTATTTATATATTCACTAAAACCTTCACTAAGATAAAGTATCTTCATTTATGGGTTATTCTTGGGGTTCGAGTAGCTATGGCATTCTCCTCTAGGGGGTGATTTTATTATACTTGGGTACCTCATTAGGCCCTTATGTCGATAATAAATTTTACTACCCATATAATTAATGATTAAGGGGGGTGTTAGTGTAGGCCTTTATTCCATTTAATGGTTTTTTTCATTCAAATATTTAGTTAGCTTGCTTAAGTGTATTTTTAGGTAATTGTGAAAGATAATCCCACATTCATGATGAACTAAGAACATGTTTATCTTTCACCTATATAATGTACCTTCCTAAATATTTATATATAATTATGTTAACATTAATATTTAAATATTTTAATTATTGAAAAATTAATTATTTCTAGATCATGTTTGATTTCACTACTACATACAAGTAATTTCTTCATGCATTCAAATCTATCTAGTTGATGATTGATTATGGCCCACTCTGACATGTAATTGGAGGGTTAGTTCCATAATAGAGGGTAAAATTTTTTCACCTTAAGTGGTGGTTTCATCCTGAATGGGAAGTTTTTAAAACAATATAATAAGATGTACAAAAATCAAAATAAAGGGGACCAAAGGGGGTCAAGGGAGGAGTAAGGAAGTAAAAGAGGGAGGATTTAGAGAGTTCCCTATAGAGAAAAAAAGAGATCATTACATCATCATAATATTTATCTTGGGATTTCCCCACCATGTAAATTTTTGTGCATAAATATTACCCCCTCAAGAGGATGCCTTGTCATGATTTTTCGAGTTGTAGTCCTATGTAAAGTGTGTGGAAAGGAAACAGGGGGTTAGGAATACTTGCCTTAGCTAAGTGGTGAAATGAAGCTAGTTGGTACTTAGTGTAACCTATGATAAGAGAAATATAATAAAGTATGATGTAATTAAAAATTATAAACTAAAATATATAATCAAACCATGGATAAGAGTGTATATTTTACATGTAGAGAAGATCATATTACCTGAATCACCTAGATAAGGGACTAAATTTGACACCAAGTCATCATGTACCTATAAAATCACAATACATGCTATAAGAAAACTATAAAACTTGTTATTGTGTTAATTTTAAAACAAAAACCACAAGAATATATCATGTAACATTAATAATGAAAGTGAAACATAAAAACATGCCTAATTTTCAAAGTTTTTGAGTTAAAAAGGCTAGTTTTACAATTCATTTATTTGAAAACTTGCCAAAAACTAACTCCTTTATGAATTTATATATTTGTCATTTTGGAGATATAAATTTCCCATTAATATTTTGAGTGTAAAAGTATTCAATAGAAATATGAGAACAATGGGATGGAAAATATACTAGAAAGAGGAGCTATGGGGTAAGACTAGGTAGTTTTTTCTATGCTTTTCTATTTTTCCATAATTTTTTAGATTTCATTTAAAATCTACATAAAATTTAATTAAATATAAAAATTTTGGTTTTAAAAATATTTTTAGAGGGTTTCAACTAGGAAACTATATATTTTTTGTTAATTAGGATGAATTTTATGGGTTTTCTTGGAGACTAGGAGGGAACGTGAACAACGAACAAGACTACCACTTGAGAATGAAACCAATAGTCATTATAGAATAAGAGTAAAATCACCACTAAAATGTTTATGAAACCATGATAATTTAAAATTTATTCATTTATATAACTACCACTTATATTCAATTAAGTAACCACCTATATCGGTTATTTACCCAGCTATGATAGTTTCATAATCTATGATGATTATGTAATGACCGCCTATAAAGGCAACTATTATTTGGTAATTATAAATTGGTGGAAATAAGTAAATGAGATATTTTAAAGTGAAATTTTTGTATTTAAATTGACTCAAGTTTATTTTTCTATTTTAGGGGGAGTATATACATTAGAGTAGATATTGGGTGTAGGAGTGGCTCCCTTAAGTCTTGGTGATCTTGATAATGAGTGAGCTATCCATTATTGAACATGTTGGGATTCTATATATAATACATGTGGGGATCATAATATAATACAATAAGCTATTATGTGATATTATAACCTATTAGGATCATGATTGAAACATGTTTGTGTTCCCCTATGCCCCTAGGGAGTAGAGAATCACTCTCATTGATGTATATCAGATTATGAGCCTTATTATTATGGATCAATTGGTTTCTATCAAATCTAAAAAAGTTATTTTGAGGCTTATATTTTGGTTTAACACTTTATATATGACAATTCACTTAATTTGGTTGTGAAGTGTAGTGTAAGGCTTTCTCAGGTGGATGGATTGTTAATCTATAACTTATGAAAAGCTATTATTGGTATCCTTGCCTCCTAACTAATAAGAGATAATGGTACTAATATATTTTTTATTTAACATATAATATATCATTAAATTTATTTATGAGAGAGATTCCCATTACTCCTAGATCGATAAGTTATTAGCTTAGACCTACTCAGACCTAAAATGACCTTTACCACATGGCCCATTTTGGGGCCTTCTTAATTAGAGACATTATAATTGTTATGGGTTGGATATATGAGTGGATTATCCCTTAATATATGTGATTATTTATTTTATTACCTATGGATATTATATGGATAGGTGTGTCACATTTTCATGTCTTTTCACAAGTAGTGGGGACTTTGATAATGGCTAACTTGATTGTCCTACCATGCTAAGATATAGTTGGGTAATCAAAAAATTAGGGGGCCTAATTTTTAGCAACTATCAAGGCTGCTCATGATTGGGAACATATTTTATAGGTATAGGTACACCTTATGGATAGGGTGATCCAATAGTTCAAGATTCCCTATGTAGACAATATTCATGTTCCTAAGGTTACTTACTGGGGTATATGAGAATCATGATAAGTGCATACAAGATAGCTAGAATGGCACTCACTTGTGAGAGGGGTACCAAACACATTAATTTATCATATTAGATAAACACAAGGACCTTACCCATATTTAATTGTGGGAGGATGAGGCTAAGGAGTAGCAAGGTAATAATAGATCGGCCCACCACCACTAAAATAGTTGGATCCCACTAAAGAGGAACCTATGAAACAACAACACCTTAGATATGGAGATTTTGAGGCTCTATAATATGTTTATATGGAGTAATATTTGTAAATAGATGATTAGGGGGATAGATAGGATGACTCTGACCCTAAGTTGTGTGACGGATACCTAGGTAAAATGTTGATTTACATATTTATGATTACAGTCAATACCTTAATTATTTTAGTTATTTGTCTAATTTTATTTATATTAAATTATTATATTATATAAATTTTATGTCAAATTTTATAATTTGTTATTTTATATAATTTGGATAGTTGGATATAGATGATCAGGGACACCTTGAGCAATATTTTTAGTTGAGCACTAATTTGTCATGAGACTAGATTTTATTCAATCATGGGCTCCCTACAGGGACTGGTCAGCATATAAATGTCTTTAACCCAACATAGCATTATTATATGATGATGATAACAATAAGTATATATAATAACACACTATTGGCTAGAGAGAGTAGGGCATAAGACCTTGTAGATACTATGATGGGTGGGGGAGGTGGCAAAGCCTCTATCCATAGGATAGGGAGGATGGCTTCAGAGGGAGGCACTCTCATGGGTCATCATATTGTATTTTAAATCAAAGAGGGTGAGGTAAATTCTAATGGAGGTTCTAGTAGGATATGTTATTAGAGTGAGATTCCCTATTCTACATCATGACCCTACCACAAGAGGAGGACAAGCTCATGAGATATACTACATATGTTTTTTATATTCCATTATATATTTTGATTTTTTTTGAGATGCCATGAGGCACATCATCCCTCCATAAAGGATCTTGTATTAGACATATTTTTTGGTTAAAATAATTAGTTATTAGTACATATATAGATATTTTGACTTACCTCTTAGTGACTTATTATTCATGTGATGTGACTTTATTTTTCATACTTTAATTTTTAATTCATGCACTCTAGATGGCTAGGCATGTGATGATGTAGATTTATATGTACCTCTTTGATTTTTATATGTTTATATGGGAAATATATATGTATTTGTGGGAATAAAATATATGTAAGTGATATAATTTTCTCGATAAATATATGTAAATATAACTATGCTAGCATTTATTTTGTAGGTGACTACCTAGGTAACTTTTTAGACAATGTGTGACTTTAAATTTATCACAAGGAATGAAAGGGGAAATAGGATAAATGTAAAGTGATAAATAATGAAAACCATAGATAAAAAAATTAATAGGAAAAAGGAAGATGACCTAGTCCTTATGAGCAAAGGGTAAAATATAATTCTTTCTAGACTTCTAAAACACTAACTTTATCAGCTTCATATAGAGACAACTAGCCTTGATAGAACTAGTAAATATGAAAAGGTTACGCTCTTTAAACATATAAATGTAGGTAAGCTTTTTGAATAAATTTATCTCTAGACACTTTTTAATTTGATATCACTTTTACATTTGACTTCTAATTATGTTTGTGACCCCTACTCATATTCTCATGTGACTAGGAAGACACATGGGATCATCATAAAAGGCTATATTTAGGTAAGTAAGGGCATCTCTCCCCAATGCTAACCATACACAACTAATAAGATGTAAGGGCTTAACATCAAATATTATCAAAGAGCACAAGATGTGAGATTTGACTTTTAACTAAAAAAGGGGTAAAAATTTATTAATCACGAAGCAAAAAAGCCAGTTACAAAACTTTCTCCTGGTCCACAAGATGAACCAGTTTTTGATGTAAATCCAACGGGAGCATTCCCGGTTCGGAAATGTTCCAGTCAGAGCCATACTCAGAGGCCCACTTAGCAAGGGAATCCGCAACCTCATTCCACTCACGGGGAATGTGTTGGAAAGAAATAGAATTAAAAAAAGTACTGTGAAGCTTAATTTGCTGAACGATAGAATTTAAATGCCAGTCACTCATACCTGTGTTACAACTGTTGAGTAAATTGATCACCACTTGCGAATCCGATTCGCAAATAACATTGGAGAAGTCCCGCTGGCAGCAGATTTTAATTGCATCCAGGATAGCTAAGGCTTCCATCAAATTGTTCGAGTAACAGCCTTTGTATCTTGAGAAAAGAAAGAGGATGCTTCCAGCGCTGTCACGCCCAACTCCTCCAATCCCAGCCTCGCCTGGGTTCCCCCGTGAGGAGCCGTCGGTGTTCACTTTAACAAAGCCAGCAGCCGGGAGAGTCCAACGACCCTTCCTGTCAACAGGCCGCGCCATCCTCCCCCTTCCTTTCCACGCATAGGTGTTGGTCAAAAGCGCGCAGTCCATGTCTAAGTCCATGCCTAAGCGTCGACCAATTCTGACAGTTTCAGAATCAACTTCTCCCCTGTTCGCGCCCCTGAAAAGAATAGTTTCCTGAAGAGCATTGCTGATGGTCATCCACAGACTTCTGGACTCAAGCTGCGCTCCTCTAAAAACACGTCTGTTTCTTTCCAGCCATAGGTTCCAGAGAATGAAAGCTGGACCGACAACCCAGGCAGTTTGTAATAAAGAATTTTTAACCGGGGCGATTCCCAATTTGTTCCAGAACTCAGTTAAAGACGAAACATGCCAGCAAGGAGATTGCCAAGCATTCCACCACATATGCCAAACCTGTTTAGCAAACGAGCACTGAAAGAAAATGTGAGCCCCAGTTTCCCCCTCTTTGCGACATAAGACACAAATAGAAAGGTCCTTGAAAACCACGCCTGCAAAGATTGTCCCAAGTGAGACACCTGTTGTAAGTGAGGATCCAAAGAAAGAAATTACATTTGGGCCAGGAACCCTGGTTCCAAATTTTCTTGCTCCACTGGAACTGCCTCCCATTAGTGAACTGCTTAGACAGAGTCTTATAACCAGAAGCCACAGAATACTGTCCTGAGGCGTCACCCCCCCAGGCAAGAATGTCCTGTCCCTGCACAGCACTACAACCTCTGGAATTCAGGATATGGAATAATTCACACCTCTCCTCTTCCGAGCCTCCAGGCGGCCATTCGGAGGGAGTTTTCCATCTGAAAGCATTGGTTCTACCCAAGCTAAAGCTAACTTTGTAGTGCAGCACTCTGTCCCAACCGGCCGAATGGAAAACATTAGCAAGAGGCTGCAAGTGCGGATGCGAAAGAATGATGGGAGGCGCCCCATCCCAAGCATCTTCCCAGAAGAGAGCTTCCCTCCCACTGCTGCATATCCAGAAAAGTTCATGTTTTACAAGTTGAGCTCCAAGCTTGAGAGTACTCCATATCATCGATCCCCTTCCCTCCAGGGGGACCCTGGGTATGTCGCAGGGATCAATGCCAGGAAGATATTTCGCAGCCAGAATCCTGGCCCACATGGCTGAAGGATTAGAGCACCATCTCCAATAAAGCTTAGCAGCCAGAGCTTGGCTGGCCAAAGTGGCCGAACGCAGTCCAAGACCGCCCTCCTGTTTTGGCATACAAACAGTAGTCCAATTGATAAGGCTCCATTTAGAGCTCTGTAGATTCCCACTCCACAAGAATTTCCTAGAAAGAGCATCAAACTCCTTCAAGAAGTAAGAAGGGGCGGTTTGGACCATACTTCGGTATATAGGTAAGGCCTGAATGACCGACTGTAGAAGAATCACTCTACCCGCTGTGGAAAGCCATCTATGGGTCCAATGGCCAACTTTCTGTCTCAACTTGTCGATCACATTTTGCCAGAAGAGGCGGGGCTGCCTTCCCACAACAATGGGAATTCCTAAATACATCACAGGGAGAATTTGAATCTGAAAACGCAAAATGGCAGCAATTCTTCTCTGAATAGCACAAGGAGTGTTGAAAAAGAAAATTGATGACTTGTGGTCATTAATCTTCTGTCCAGAGGCTTCCAAGTAAGTGTCCAGCGTATTCCTGATAGCTTCAGCTTCCCGAATCCGGGCTTTACCTGCCAGAATAGTGTCATCAACAAATTGGAGATGAGTCAGGGTGGTTATCCCATAACCCCATCTCCAACCATGTATAGCATCCTGCAAGGCCCTAAATTTGAAGAGCCTACCCAGCCCTTCCGCCATAAGAATGAACAAATAAGGGGAGAGAGGGTCTCCCTGTCGAAGACCTCTGGAGGCACCGAAGAGCTGAGAGGGCGCTCCATTAATAAGAACTGAATAAGAGGGAGTGGTGACACAGCTTAGAACCCATCTAATCCAGTCCTGCTTAAAGCCAAAAGCCAACAAAATCTTGTTCAAGAATCTCCAGCTGACTCTGTCATAGGCTTTGGCGAGATCTAGCTTAATAACCATAGCCCTTTCCTGAGAGGTGCTCATGGAATGAATAGTTTCCGAAGCAGTCACCACTCCGTCCAATATTTGTTTGCCCGCCACATATCCTCCTTGTTCCTCCGAAATAAGGAGAGGGAGCAGCCCTTTCAATCTGGTAGCGATAAGCTTTGAAATGATCTTGTAGACAACGTTGCAAAGAGCAATGGGTCTATATAGCTCCAACCTATCCGCTTGCTCCTTCTTGGGAATAAGCATTAGAAACGTTGCATTTAAAGCTTTAAGCATTTCTTTGCTGTGATGAGACTCGTGTATAACATCTATCAAATCCTTCTTAATGATATCCCAGAAGTCCTGAAAGAATTCAGCTGGAAATCCATCTGGCCCAGGAGCTTTGCCTCTCTTAATGCTGAAAACAACTTCTTCAACTTCAGTCATGCTAATTGGACGTATGAGACAATCATTCATTCTATCATCAACCAGTGAGGGAATGCAAGATAAAACACTATTTTCTGCTCTTTCATCAGGGATCGGATCGCTGGAAAAAAGCTCAGAAAAATGCCGTACAGCTTCTCTGTGAATAGCGTGTGAAGAGGTAAGATGAGTCCCATCCTGAGTTGTCAAAGTAGTGAAGAAATTCCTGTTACGCTTTGCTTGGACAGAATGATGGAAGAAGGCCGTGTTCTTGTCTCCCTCTTTTAGCCAATCAATGCGTGCCTTCTGTTTCCAGAAGATCTCTTCCCTAAGCTCCCATTCCGCCAAAGTATTCGCAGCTCTAGCTTCCTCTAAGCTGAGATCCTCCGAGAGACCACTGTCTCTTATTTGCCTAGTAATGCAATCAAGCTGGTCCTGAGCCTTTCTCTTCATGATTTGTAAGTTCCCAAAGCATGTTCTGTTCCAAACCTGTAATTTTCGTTTAACATACTGCAATTTTTTAAGAAAAGAGTACATGGCTGTTCCATAAGCAGGTCCTCCTTCCTCCCACCACTTTTTGATGAGGTCAGAAAGAGATGGGTCTCTAAGCCACATCAATTGAAATTTGAAAGGAGCTTTTTTGGGACCACCAATCTGCCCAATGGAAAGCTTGATGGGCCAGTGATCGGAGCCCCTCCAATCCAAAATCTCAGAAGTAAGAGTAAAAGCATTGGATTGCCAAAAACAGGAAACTAAAAATCTATCTAAGCGCTCTGAGATGGCAGCGTTACCTGATCTTCTGTTGCTCCAAGTAAACAGCCCATTCGAAGGTTTCACATCTGAGAGGCGAAGCGCTTCCATATTGTGCCGAAGGCATTCTGAAGATGGGCCAAGCCGGGTCATTCCTCCTTTTTTCTCCTCCAGGCTCATGACTGCATTAAAGTCGCCAGCCACAATCCATGGCAAGAAGGGATAACAGTTTCTGATACATCTAATATGCTTCCAGAGTTTCAATTGTCCTCCAATGTCAACAGGGGCGTAGACTGTGGTTATCAGGCTCATTTCGCCAGTTTCCAAAGAAGAAGCAACAACAGTCAAAGCGGATAAGTATGAAATCCAGTGAATTGGAGTAATCTTACTCGGATTCCAGCCCATAGCTAGACCACCAGAGCTGCCCCTAGCGCCTACACATTGCCATTGACCAATAGGCCAAACATTTGGCATGCAAGCAAATAAAGAATCCACTGACAACTTAGTTTCTTGAATACAAATGATATCTGGAGAATGATCCCACAGTAATCTCCGCATAGCTTTTTGCCTGGGGGAGCTATTTAAACCCCGTGCATTCCATGAAAGGACAATCATTGCTTGGAGAGGGGAAAGTGCTCATCCAAGGTTTTTACAACCCCTGATTCAACTAATAAATCCCCTGCAATTTTGATTCTGTCTTGATCCTTTCTCCTGCCTGCCTTGGGAGGAGCCGAAGGCGTGGCCTTTTTGAAAGATTTCTGCGCTAGACCAAGCGCAGCAGCAGGGCCTTTGTCTTTTCTGCCAGCCTCGACTTCCTTGACTAAGTCTGCCCACTTCACTTCTTTCTCTTTTGGCTCGTTTAGAGCCTCCGACTTTTCTTCGTCCATTCCAGATGGATTTCCTAAAGACTCTTGTTCCATCAAATCTTGCAAATCATTAGTGTCTGAAATTTGCTTGTTCTGCTCCAGAGGGGCGCCCAGGTCTTCCATCGGAATGCCATCCTCGATGGCCATGTTGTCAAGGACTTCAAATCTGTTAAAACCTTGGTCAACCTGCCTTTCAACAAATCCACGCCTAGGTCCACGGCCTCTGGCCCGCTTTCTGACTGGGGTAAAATCATCTACGCCATTGAGAGAGTGAGCAGCTGTGCCTTGCGCTATATTGCCCATATTTATGTTTTTTCCTTTACTCGTCCCAAAAGACAGAGATTTTCCACTTTCATTCTGACTCGAGCTGCCCGTTCCCTTACCATTATAGGCAGTATTTTGTACTGGGAAATCAGGTCCTGAGTTCTTACCGTTATCTGCTAACGGGCATTGACGATGGAGATGTCCGTAAACATGACAAATTCTGCATCTGAAGGGAATGGATTCGTAATCGATTTGCTGAATCCAAGACGAGGATCCCATACAAATTTCAATTGAATCTGGCAGAGGGTTATTAAGGTCCATGTCTACGCAAATGCGAGCATAAGTAATGATTTTCTTGTCAAGTGACTGATGTGCAATCGCTGTAGGAGTTCCCAGCATAGCCGCAATCTGTTTGAGGATGTCCTCTCTCTAAAATTCCAACGGCAGCCGAGGAAGGCGTACCCAAACTGGAACACAGGCTGGTAGCTCTTCAGCTGAATTGAAACCCACATGCCAGGGTTTGAGAAACAAGCCAACTCTTTCATAGAAATAAGGGCCTCCTTCGAAAATGCGATTGCGGTCCGTCACTGAGGAGAAGGTCACCAGGAAGTAGCTGTTCCCTGCCATCATAATATCAAAATCCCCATTAACAGCCCAAGAGCGGCGAATCCAGGACTCTAGAGCCGCCTGGGGAATACGTATACCCAGGAATTTGCAAATCAGTGTGTGTGTTGTCAGGTATTCGACATCCTCTTGGACTGATTCTTGAGGAATTACCAGGACTGGTCGGTCCTGTCTTCTTATTAAGCACCCGTTGAACTTAGCCAGCTTTAACCTCTCACCTGTCAGATGCCCTTCCTGCCTCAAAGAATCCGCTCCAGGTGCTGAGGCGTTCTGCCTGGGGCTCGGCTGCAGGCCTGCGTGCCCTTCGCCGTTCGCTGCCGCTTCCATACTTTCTATCCGACCAACCTTATCTAATCCAACTCGATCACATTCGTGAGATTTGACTTTTATATTTTCATAAATATTTTGGATTTTCATAGGAGTGTCTAATTTCCTATTTGGAAGGTCTTTATCCCCAAATCTTGGCCCCATGCAACTAGTAATATGAAAGGGATAATCACTAAGGATGAAGATAGTTGAGTAAATTTAACTATTTTTAATCATGTTAATGTTATATTTTTTGAAGGAACCATAAGGGGAGACTCTATCATGGATAAGACTCTAGACTAAACTATAGGCTATCATTTTTATAAGTTAAAAAAGATGTAAGGAAAAGAGGTGTATTCTACTCATAAAAACTAAGAAAAATACTAATGTAAAATGCTGATTTTAAGAATTATTTATATATGGTGATATGGTAATGTGGGAGTGTGATGATGTGATATGCTGCATTTTGAAATTTTCTACACTATGTGAACTAACAACCAAATAATTATTGAAAAACATATCTAATATTTAGGTTAATATGTAACCTATGAAAATGAAATGCAAATGATAATAGTGTGATAATTCAAGTAATATATATAAAAGAATATTAGGTGCAAGGAGTTCATGGACTCACAAAATTCCTTACCCTCTAGAGTGCATAATTGATAGGATCTATTATTAAAGTCTTCTATCACTAGGTAGGGGACTAATTAGTTATGTCTGAAATTTTGACCTTCTCATTTAATCTTGTCAATTTGACTTTTGATCCAAAGCATAGATTCTGCTACATGGGTAGGGAACCCATGGATGTTTTTATTGTATTGTTTAGCCATATAATTATCATAAATAATGTGATTATTTATGGTGTCAATATTATGTTCATCTAAGATCTCTAATTGGGAAAGTCATGCCTCTATTTACTCTTCTTGATTAAGAAGGCCTTGTAGGGTAACACATAGGTTGGGTATTTCCATTTCTAGGCATAGAATGGCTTCAAATCTAGGCATAAGTGAATATGGAGTTTCCCTTATGAGTGTCCCAATAGTTTTTCTATAATCCCATAGTTCTATATAGAGCTCTAGATGCCAATCTCATTTAGATTCTCTAATAGTTTTGAGAAAAATTGACATTAGTGTATTATTAGTAGTGTCAACTTGACCATTATCTTGTTGATAGTACAAGGAGGTTAAATGGTGAAATATAACAAATTTATTACATAGATAAAAAACTTTATGGTTTTGAAAAGGGGACCTATTATCAATAATTATGACCTATGGGACCTTAAATCGGTAGATGATTTGATTCAAGACAAACTTTATGATAACTAATCTAGTTATAGTTGTTAATGGCATTGCCTCTAACCACTTGGTGAAATATTTAGTTGTTGTGATAATACTATCTAAACATGAAGGGGATAACTTACCTAATAAATCAAAGCCTCAATTAGAAAAGGGAAATGGAGTGAAAATGGGTTGTAACACCTTGGTGGGAACATATATCTCATGTGAAAAATATTGACATTTATTGTATTTATGTACATATTCAATAATATCATGGTCTATAATGGGCTAGAAGTATCTCATTCTATGGATTTTTTTGAGTATTCATGTCACTGCCAAAGTGTTCACCATAAATGCCACTATGATAATGAAAGAGGATTATTTCTGACTCTTCCTATTCAACACATTAGAGCAACATGCCATCAAATACATTAATATAAAGGATTATATCTAAAATAACATACTTGGATAATGACGTAATGACATATTTTATATTGTGAGTTAGAATCTTTAGGGTATGTGTGTTTAGTTAGGCAATTAATGATATATACATAATAATAAGAGGAATTGATAGTGGGATTTTATACATAACATATTAGATCTTCATGGAAGTTAGTATCAATGAGGCCATTAACTTTCAAGGGTGAATTGGTCAACCAATTGGTTATGATATATCTCTAAACAAAAGGTTTGGTTGACATACATTAAATCAAACTCATTAAAGAGTGTAATGAAGCACCATAACCTTCTTATAGAGGGATAACTTAGTGAAGAAATTTTATTGAGCATGATATCTCATAACAACTTTTGTCTCTTGATTGAGTATATAGTGTTACCACTATTTAGTTGTAAACACTATTGTAAAGTATTCCTTTATAGATTGAGTATATCATGTATCATAACCAATGAGGGTTCTATTAATGAAAAAAATTTCATGTTCCTTTTTAGTGACATCTTCTTAAGCCAACATAGGTGAGGGGCACCTCAGTTGCTCTAATATAAATTGTTAGGGGATTATCTAGTTTAGGTGACATGAGAATATGGGAAGACATAAGAAAGCACTTAAGTGTCTCGAATGCCTCTGATAATCATTTATCTAAGTTAAAACACTTGTATTTTTATGCAGGTTATTGATGGGGTGAATAGCATAGGTAAGATTAGTAATTAATCATCAAATGGATCCTAGCTTACCTAAGAATGTTTTAATGCCTACTTCATTTATGCAAGGCAACATTTATAAGATTGCTTATATTTTAATAGGGTCTATATTGATCTTATTATGGGAGATGATGAACCCCTAAAGTTTCTATTTGGTGACTCTAAAAACAAATTTCTTTGGGTTATGAGTGACATCATATTCAATTAAGTGTGTTAATATGGTACATAACACATTTAAATGTTCTACACATCATTTTTATTTTCCAAAAATATCATGCACATAGACCTCCAATATCTTGTGAATGAGATAATGGCCCTTTGATATGTTTCCCATATGTTTTTGAGATTGAATGACATCATGACATAACCATATGTAACCTAAGACATAGTAAATGATGTCTTTTTTTGGTCCTCATAAAAAATGTAAATTGGTTGTACCCTAAAAATCTATCCATGAGTGATAGAAATTCATACCTCATGGTAGTGTCAACAATGATGTGGATGGATGGGAGAGGTAAGTCATCCTTTGGAAATGCTTTGTTATTGTCTCAAAATTATATACATATTATAGTTTTATAATTCTTATTTATCATGGGGATAATGTTGGACATTAATTTAGAGTAATCCACTTGCTTAATAAATTTAACTTTTAAAATTTTGATGACTTCTTTTACCATAAATGTGACCTTAGGATTGATGGGCATGATATTTTCATTAATAGATTTTGCATTAGGTATTGCAACTCAGTTGTGGATGACTACATTAGGGTTGATTCCTACCATGTTGGTGTAGGAGAAATTGAAATATTTTGAGAGTTTTGTGAGGATCTACTTATGGCCTTCCACCTCATACTTAAAGAGTGATGACCATAGCTTGATAAGTATGGAATTATCTTTTGTCCTAATGTGAATTTCAATTATTTATTAGATGAAGAAGGTGTTTCATTATCTAAACATGTCAAGGTTTGGGAAAATATTGGGATATTCACCTTATATATTGAATACATTGTGTTCATCATTAAAGGACACATAATCCTCAACATGAAATTAAGAATCATAATATTCAATTCTAAGGGAAAGGTGGGATATTAGATAAGTAAGAACATCCTCTTATGGTTCAATTATGGGAAGTCATCATAGTCTCATAAAAACCATAAAATTTCCTCATTTTTTTCATCTATATTGAGGACTAAGGGGTTGTTCTCCCTTATGATGTGGGTGATGGTTTTGTCATTAGGAGTCTTAGGCAGAAGAGGCTCCATCCTGACTAAGACTATGAAATCAAATTATGGTATTATTGGATGGGGGTGAAATCATGAAGATGAGGAATCCATAGAGTTAAAAATATATTTTCTTTTTCTAGAGACCATTTATAGAGAAATTAATTCAATTCCCTTGGAGATATTACACAAAATTCTTATATAGTTGAAGGTGTTCAACTTTGGTTTGGTAAAATTTAAAAACTTGGTTTGCAACTAACTGTGAGTCATCATAGATCTTTAAGTTTTAAATATCTAACTATTTTTCAATGAGCATGCCAAGAAATAGGGCTTCATAATTAGCCCCATTTTTTTTACACTCAAAGTATATCTTGAATTCAAAATGCATGACCCACCTTTTAGGGGAAATGAGAATGACTCTTGGCCCAATGCCTAGGTGGCACTTATCATTGTTGTAGTGAAGGACCCACTAGTTGTGTGTGTAAGGGCAGAAGTCATCTATTGAAACTTTTTGGTCGTTTGACATCTCTACCATATGGATGTCAAAAATGTTAGGTGCCCCATTTTGGGGTTCTTAGTTTTGAGGCTCTAAAAGATAATGAGACTATCCCCTCTATGGAAAAAATAGAATGGATAACATAGGTGTGAATGTCCTAGCCTTGTATTATGGATGGTAGGAAAGAATTTTATAAAATCAAAATGCTATTTTCTAAGATTTGGGTTGAAGTAGGTAAGTACCTATAGGAATTCAAAAGGTTGTTTACTTGAACTTTTATTTGGGGTGGGAAGTGTGTTAGCAGACTTAGTGTTTTGTTTTTTCATAGAGAGTATGACAACATAATTATGATCTCACTTTGGTGAAGGAGTCACATAGGAATAATTATGAATCTTAAAATGATATTAGTAGGATATGGGTAGTATTATTTTTCATATTATTGTATGTGGGAAAGCCTGCAAGAATTTAGTGAATAAATTTCTATATTCTTCTTCCTTTGTGAGGAAGAAAAAAGACTCTCCTTTAGGAATCTATATGTAATAATGGATGTTGATGTTAATAACTATTATACCTACCATTATGGTGTGAATCCTCTCCTTGAGTATTATCATAGTTGGGTGAGAAGAAGTAGTCTAGTTTCTTATTGATGAACTTAGAGTGTGATGAGAAAAAAAACTAGGTGAAGGTTGTAGGATGATTGACATCTCTAGAAGGAGCAGACCTAGTAGATCAAGGACTCTAGAAAATTATTATGACCCTATCATATTATGATCTATGAACATACTAAAAAGTACTTTATAAGTGAAAAAGGTATAACATGAAGCATGACTTTCCTTTGTATGTTTGAATGTTGGGTGGTAGTGTTGATATTTGATGTAATGGTTGTTGCATAGGGGAATTTCCTCATTTATATACACCTCTACCATAAAAATCTATGGTAGGCTAGCTTACCCCTCTTAGGAATACTAGCCTTGAGTTCTAGATAAATAATACGTCCCCACCCCTCATGGGTCAAATGGGAGGATGAGGGGAGTGTATTTATTTAAGAGGTTGATAAATTTGACTTTAGGCATAGTGAAGATTACCAAAACAATGATTAGTTTTGGGTCAGTGGTCCTTTTGACTATTACTATGTATTTCTCTTCTAATTAATCTTTTGATAGAACCTATGCTATATCTATGCACTTTTTAAAGGTGACCACTTTGGGTTTTATGTATCCATTAACATAAACTAACTATGGGGTTTTTGTGACCCCATTGGTAGTTAAATGGTAATTGATATGTAATCTAGGATGTTTATGCATGGTCATTTTTAACATATCGAAGGGTTTAGGATCTCCATGAGCCATGAATAACTTTGTTAGGTGTAAGAACTAGATTATTTGGAATAAGGTGTTGGATATTTATCAATTATTTCATGGTGATATCATGGAGGTGTCTTATTGAGTGGATGAAGTGCCTTGATAGTCTATGTGACAATGACAAAATGTGCAATGTGCTTGTCCTAGTATACATGAAGTATGAATGGTTGATATTTTATTTTGGCCTAGTTAGAGTTGTTCATGGATAATTATGGAGTATTGAGCATGTTTAAAAGATACCTAATATTTTTTATAATCTTTGAGTTCTTGTGTGCATAATTGAAATTCATTTGGTAGCCCATAGTTTTCATCTAGATAGTTTGAGTCTATTGGTAGAAAATTTGAGTAGGCCATTTGATGATATCACCATTGACATATGTGGATGAGTCAGGAGGAAATGATCACATGGTTTTATTTATTATTATGCTTAGTTATTATGTGATAAATCTTAAGTCATGTTCCTAAGTGAATCAAAATATATGCAAGTGCAAAGTTAGGTTCCCAAGCATTTTGACTATGTTTTTCCATACTTAGCCAAATTTGCATGAGGCAAGAAAGAGTCGCGTAAACATTTTGATGGTAGCATACATCACATGCGTGGACATTTCAGGAGAATGTGATCATATGGGTTTGTTTGGTTGTGATCCTAGTTTATTTGTGATAAATTTTAGGCCATGCCTGAAGCACAACAAAATATATGCATGTTCAAAGTTGGCCTTTAAGTAAAGTTTTTGACATAGTTGGCTCTATGGTAGAAACATTTGAGTGAGTATATTAATGGAATTATATCTTTCACATGCAAAGGTTCTAGGAGTATTTTGTTATATGGATGGATTATCCTATGTGAGGAGATCTTATGGTTCAAATTTGAGATCATGCATTTAAGAGGAGTAAAAGTTATTGAGGTTCAAAATTTACTTATCAAGAATATTGATGTTGTCCCAGTTGTTAAATTTTCAAAAGGTAAAGGTTTATAAATTTCTAAGGTGATCAATGAAGCACGTTTGCTCCAATATGTTAGGAAGTAGAAAGATTATGCCAAGTATTCTAGGTTTAATTCTGAGTAGAGATAAAGATTGAACTTCTTCCAAGGATCAATAGTGATTGGGTGATCCTACAGATATAGATAAATGGTGTGTATTAAATTTGAGAGGTCAAAGTGATAGTTGTTTATTTTTTTTAAAGACTAAGCTATGTAAAAGAGATTGATAAAGTGCATGAGGTCAAAGTTTTCAGAGTGCACAAGATGAGTTCAATTGTTAAATGCATAAAATTTGATCATTGGCACCTATGCATTAAATTTAAAATAATATATATGTTTTGAGATTGATATAAAGCTAAGATGACATGATATTTTAGCATGGTGTTTGAGGTTTAACTATGACCATTGGCATTTAAATATTTTAATTTTACAAAGGAAAAAATAGTCCATGGTATTTTGCCCCTAACTTTTGATCCAAGATGAATTTTCTAATAGTATAAAAATCAAAGATGTAAAATACTCAATGGTGCATCTATTTAACCTAGTTAGGTGGTTTGATTATTAATAAATACAAATATATTTAGATCTAAATATTAATATGTGTTTGACTATGTTTTGTAAGTGACTTCAAAAGGATATTTGAGCTCGTTCCAGTGGTATTTTTATATCTCATGATGAATTAGATTTTTATAAGTGTTTTATAATACATTAAGATTATCTCTATGGTATTTATATATTTTACCAATTAATCTTGAGTATGAACATTACTTAAGAATCTGACTATATTCATTGAATACACTGGAAGTTTGAGTGATCATGTTGCAAGAGTGAGTTGAAGGTGTTCTGAGTAGAGTTGATGAGTCTAATGAATATGGAAATATTTTATAAGTGACTTATGAGAAATATTTATTTTCATTTTGGATGTTGATCAGATGTGGAGAGTCATAATATATTGGTTATATTTTGACTATGTATAACTAGTTTGAGTGGTCATCTTGAATGAGACAATTTAAGGTGTGTTGTCATGTGTTGGAGTGTTTAAGGCATATGGAGATGTTTTATATATCTTGGAGGTTTTATATATATGACTTTTTCATGTGGTTATAAGAGAGACATGAATGTTTTCTTCATAAGTTTGAGACTATGTTTTTTGTGTTTGAAGACCTAAAGAGCGAGGTGACATAATTTGTAGGGTCCAAGTGTGGATTTGGTGTTATAGGTGTCATGGACCCATGTGAGAGTAAATAAGGGGTCATGTAGTGTGGACCTATGAATTTTGATGTGGTCTTATGTTTTTTGTTTGTTTGTTAATGTGCTAAATGGGTGAATAGGTCTCCATGAGACCTATAAGAGCTATAAGGGCCTTATTAAAAAGTGTAACTACTTAAAGGTGATCCATGGATGTTATGGCCAACCTTTGAGGAAAATTTTTGAGAGTATTTTGATGTGATAAAATACTTAAGGGTTAAGTCAATTCTACTAGCTGACCAAGATGGTGATAATCATGAAAGATCTAAATATAGTGAAACAAAAGGTGATGGTTTTTAAACTTGATGAAGTGTGAATGTGGAGCTAAGTGAAGATAATAACCTTTGAAAGAGAAGGTATAAGTCAGTGAGGACAAATAGAGAGTGAAGAGGATCATACATGCTTATCTGATTAAGTTGGTACAGGAGGACATTCAGGTCATTGGACGTAATGAGCCTAGAGGAAGAAGAATGAGAAAGTTGCTTAATAGGCTATTTGATAAAGTATATTATGATCAAAGGTAAGGTGAATACTATGTGAACTTGGTGGTTGATCTAAGATTTAGATAAAAGTGTGGATAGTGTGGTGATGGAGTTGTTATTGTGAAGGTGAAGAGTAATAATTAGAGTTATATCATTAGGTGTTGAAGACATCATTGCAAAGGTGAATATGTTCATAGGTGTTGTTGTGGAAGCTCATCATCTAAGGGGGTTTTATCCTCCTTACATGGTGAAACTTGCTAAATGTCTAGTTATTGTGGTAGCTCAACTAGAAAAGTGTGGTATCTCTTTATGGGATTATAGTCTCACTAAAATAATGGATGGTATTTCTTTGATCATTTATATATCATTAAAATTGAATATTTTAATTATAGGATTATAGTCCATCTTTCAAGTTTTAGTGGGTTTTATCCCCTAAGAGGGTTTCCCATGTAGATGTTATGTTGATGTGATGTATGATCTTATTCATGATTTGGATGTATGCTAAATAAATTTGATGAATGATGGAATGGTTTTGGAATTAAATGTGCATTTTTGTATACTAATTCACCCCCCCTCTCGGTAGCTAATTCTAACAATTGGTATTAGAGTGGGTCCTTTGAAGGAAGTTTAACAACTTGAAGGAGATCCTAAGACAAGAAGGCTAAACAATTGAATAAAGAGAATAAATAGTGGAAGGCTATGCTCAAAGCACTTAAAGAATGTATATGTACTTTGAACAAACATTCCATAGAGGATGAGAATGTTATCGATGATCTCATGGTTCAACTAGTAGATGACAAGACAAGTTTGTGTTCAAAATAAAAGGACATAATGTTTGATAAAGAAGCTTGACATGATAGTAAAGAAGATGATATCAAGGAAGAATAAGTTGATCTAGAAGATGAGTTTATTAATTTACCTTGTAAACTAAAAAAGTAGAAGAAGAAGAATCATAAAATGAGGAATATGATAAGTGATCTTAAAGCATAAGTCAATTCTCTTAAGGGAATTTTGTTAGGTTTGTCCAAGAAAGAAGAAAATAAGTATCAAGAATAGATCAAGTCTATTAAATTAAAAGGATATAGATTGAAATACATGGCCAATAAGTTCAAATAGGATGAAAAGAAGATCAATATACTTGAGGATCAGTTAAGGACTATAAATGCAAATATGAAAGCAAAAGAAGAGGAGTGCAATTAGCTTAAGGTTGAAATGAAGTCATTGGAAAGTGAGCATGATCTTGTTATAGTCAAATTGGATAAGTTGGAAGAGAAGCATGAGAATCTTGATTATGTCAAAGAGAATACAAGCATTGAAATTAATGCAAGAAATTCTGTTAGACAACCAAATGCTTCAAGGTATGCTATTTTATTTCATGGTCATTGTAATGCATGTAATAAGTATGGTCATAGAGATAATGACTATAGAAGGAATACATTCAAGAATGAACATTCATGGAGCCTTAAAATAAGGAGCAATTAGTCATGGATAATTCATAACTTAGATCAGTCAAGTGGTATGTTGAATGATATTGTTTGCTATAGTTGAAATAAAATAGGTCATATTGCCAAATCATACAAGAATAGTTTGAAGAAGCACTCTACTCCTAAAAGTCAATCAATGGTGTTGAGACCCAAGATTATGAAGGATAATCTTGATCAAGGTGGACTACCTACTACAATAAAGAAGGAATTAGATATGAAAAAAATACATGTCTACTAAGAGAATTTGTCTTCTATCCAAATAGAAAAAGATCACAATCATCATCAAGAAAAAGTTATGAATGATCTTGTTTGTTTAATATGTCATAAAGTTGGTCACATTGCTAGTTATTTTAAGAATAACTTGAATGAGTTCCCAAAGCAAAATAAGGTGTATGGAGCTCCTAGTGTGCAAGGAAGAGGTCACAAATGGGAATGAAAACCAAAAGTAATCATTATTATTTATTCTAGTCATAAGGATGCTAATAAAGTTGATCTAGAAGTCTATGTTAAAAATTAGGATAAGATCAAGGATCAAGTAGGTAAGATGGATGTAAAAGACAAGAAGAGTTAAACTATGGTATGGAGAGTTGAGGCATTAAAAACTAAGAAGACTAACTCTGTTGAGTCCAAGAGTTATGATGAATTATTTTAAAAGGTGGAAAAAGGATCAAAAATGAAAGAAAGTCAAGATTTTATGTTGTCAACATTTGTTGACAAACTTGAAATAAAGCATCCTGTCAAAGTCAAGCTAGACTGTAAGTTAGAGCAAGATATGGAGATATAGGAGTCTCCTAAGTTTTAGGACTTTTAGTCTCATTATGTTAAAGGGGTGTCTCTATCTAGACTTTAAGGAGACATATGTTAGTTAAATGAAGCTTAGTGGATATCAAATATTATTTGGTGAGAAGGTGAAGCATGAAGTTAGGGGGAGCAACAACATCATGAGCTTGTTCCAAAGATTTGTGAAGGAGGTATAATATAGGGTCAAAATGAGTGTCTCTAGATGGCCTAATGAGATTGATGGAATGTCAAGAATATTTTGGTGCTCAGAAGGTATATGCACTTTTTTTTATGTGCTCTAGGTGTTTTTTGGTTTAAATGTATTTTTGTGCCAATTGAAGCTTTTTGAGTGCTCTTGGTTTTCTTAGTTTTTGGCTTAAGGGTAAAAAGTCATAAAAGAGGTTATAGTAATTATATGCTCCCAAATGTATGGTGGATAAGTTTTTTGATCCATAAGTGTGTAATGACTATCTCTAGGTGTGCAAGAAGTTTCAAAGATGGAAATTGACTAGAAGGTTTTGTGTTAACATTGTTTGTTTTGAGATTATAGGGTTTTAGTCTCTGATATAATTTTTTTTCATCTTATGAGTTTAGATATTAGGTTTCATAATAATTTTAATGGGCCAAATGAGTTTTAAAATAAATCTTCATAGAGATCTAAATGTTTTTTATTTTCAAATTATTCATGTTTTTGTCAAGGTGGAGGCTTTATTGGCTAGCTAGTTTGTGCAGGAAGTATGTTGCAGAAGATGATCTTGGTGATGAAAATTATGGCGATTGATGGGGAATTTTAGAGGGCTTCATATATGAAGTTTTAGGTCTTGAACATGTGTCTACTAGAAATTTTAGGCTCTGTAATTTATAGGTAGGGATACAAGGAGGCTAAAGAGGCCTAGTTTAAAGAATAGTGCCTTTTTTTATCAAATTCTCGAAAAGAGAAAGGCATGAGAATTTAAAGATGATTTATCAATTTTATTTAATTCATGTTTCCTATTTGGTTATTGTAATTAAGTTCCATTTATGTTCCTTGTGGTAGCTTGAGAGAAAAAGTTGGTAAGCATGTGTGGTGGTTCTTCATGATGAATGGAGATCTAAAGATGATCAATTGATGACATGGATAAAAAATATTAGGGGGAGTGCCTATTAGATATTTCTTGATGAGTTTCATTATATTTCAATGTTTTATGTGTTCTTTCTTCAGTGTCTTTAATTATTGGTTGAAGAGAGTCTTGGCTTAGAGTAAGAGGAAGTTTATCAAGGTAAGAAGAAGTAGGATCAAGGTAAGGGGGAGTTTGTATCATATTTCCAAGGTGTTCCTCTCCTCTTGGTGTTATTTTTAGGTCCTTGGTATCAAATTATGCCCACTTTTTCATTGTGTCAAAGGGGTAAAAAGTTCCTAATATTAGAATGCTTAAAAGAGAGAAGGATGGTGAGTTATATATTGCTATACAATGGAGTGTTGAAATCAATGAGAAAGAGGGAGATTATGGGAGAGTTTTTAGTGATGTCATGGTAATATCATTTAGGTTTATTGATGATTTGATGAATCACCTTGATACTCTATGTGACAATGACAAACTGTGCAATGTGCTTGTCTTAGTATGCTTGAAGTATGAATGGTTGATCTTCTATCTTGGCCTAATTAGAGTTGTTCAGTGATGAGTATGGAGTATTGAGAATGTACAAAAAAATCCTTAAGATTTTTTATAATATTTGAGTGATTGTGTGCATAAATTTAATTCATGTGGTAGTCCATAGTTTTCATCTAAATAGATTGGGTTTAGTGGCAAAAAATTTGAGTAGGTAGTTTGATGATGTCACCATTTCCATGTGTGGATGAGTTAGGAAGAAATAGTCACATGGGTTTGTTCAATATTATGATTTGATTTTATGATCTCAATATTTGGTCATGCACCTAAGTGCATCAAAAGATATGAATTTATAAATTTGGTCTCCTAGGCATTTTGACAGTGTTTTCCCATACATAGCCGAATTCGCATGAGGAAAGAAAGAGTTGAGTAAGAGTTTTGATGGTAGCATATATCAAACGTGTAGATGTGTTAGGAAAATGTAATCATATGAGTTTATTTATTTTTTTATCCTAGTTTGTTTTTTATAAAATTTAGGCCATGCATTGGAGTGAATCAAAAGATATGCATGTTCAAAGTTAGCCTTTTAGACAAGCTTTTGACATAGTTGTCTCTCTGGTAGAAAAATTTGAGTGAGAAGATTAATGGAATTATATCTAAAATGTGTGAAGGTTCTAGGATAAGTTTGTTATATGAATGGATTCTCATATGTGAGGAAATCTTCTGGTCCAAATTTTAGATCATGCATCTAAGAATAGTAAAAGTTATTGAGGTTCAAAATTGGCTTCTCAAGCATTTTGAAATGGTCCCCATAGTCAATTTTTAAAAAGGTGAAGTTTGAGAAAGTCTCAAGGTGATCAATAGAGCATGTTTACTCCAAGATGTTAGGGAACAATGAGATGGTGTCAAGTGTTCTATGTTTAATGCTTAGTAGAGATAAAGATCGATCTTCTTCGAAAGATCAAAAATGAGTGGGTGATCATATAGATAGATATCAATGGTGCATATAAATTTAAGAGGTCAAAATGATAGTTGATTAGATTTTTTAAATATCGAGCTATGTATAGGAGATCGATGGAATGCATGAGGTCAAATTTTTTAGAGTGCATGAGATGAGGTCAACTATCAGATGTTTAAAATTTGAGAATTGGCACCTATGCATTAAAGTTCAAATAAGATCAATGGTGAGATATTGATATAAATATGATATGACAGAAGATGCAAGCATGGTGTTTGAGGTTTAATTTTGAGTGTTGACTTTTAAATATTTGAAATTTACAAAGGGAAAAAATAGTCTATGACATTTTTCCCATAATTTTTAATCTAGGATGAATTTGATAATGGTATAAAAAAAAAAGATGTGGACTCAGTGGAGAATCTATTAAACCTAGTTAGGTGGTTTGATTATTAATACAGATAAACATATTGATCTCCAAAGATGATTGTGTTTGACTATGTTATAAAAGTGACCTGAAAAAGATATTTGAGCTCGTTATGATGAAATTTTGATGTCCCATGATGACTTGGATTTTTTGGAGTGTTTTAGACTCCATGAGGATGCTCTATGTGGTATTTATAGGTTTGAACAAATGATATTGAGTATGAAATTACTTAATAAGTTGATTATTTTCATTGAATACATTGGCAATTTGAGTAATCATGTTGTAGGAGCAAGTTAAAGGTTTTATGAGTATAATTGATGAGTCTAATGAATATGTAGATACTTTATAAGTCTTAATGGCTAATGTATTTTTTTTTTCATTTTTGGCCCTTGATCATATTGGAGAGTCATAATAGATTGATTATATTTTAACTATGTATGACTAGTTTGAGTTGTAATCTGGAGTGAGATAGTTTAAGGTGTGTTGGATTATATTAGAGTGTCTAAGTCACATGGATATGTTTTAGAGATATTTAAGGTTCTAGACATATTAATTTTTCATGTGATTATATGAGATACCTAAATTTTTACTTAAGAAGTTTGAGATTGTGTTTTGTATGTTTGAAGACCTAAAGAGTGAGGTGACCTAATAGGTAGGTCCAAGTGTGGAGTTAGTGTTACAAGTGTCATGGAAGCATGTGGGAGTAATTAAGGGGTCATGTAATTTTTACCTATACATTTTTAAGTGGTCCTATTTTCTTATTTTATTTTTTGATGTGCTAAATGGGTGAATATGTCTCCATGAGACCTATAAGAGTGACAAGGAACTTTTAGAAAGGTGTAGCTACCTAATGGTGATCCATGGATACTATGGCTAAAATTTATGGATTATTTTTTCCATTTTTTTATTTGAGAAAATAATGAAAGGTTGAATCATGTCTATTGGCCGACCAAGTTTATGATAATCATGAAAGCTCTATATATAGTCAAACTAAAGGTGATGGTTTCTAGACTTGATAGAGGATGTATGAATGTGGATCTAAGTGAATTTAATAACCTTTTAAAGAGAAGTTATAGGTCAATTATGACCAAAATAGACTAAATAAGATTAGACATGCTTATTTGATTAAGTTGGTATAAGAGGATATTCAGGTCATTGGACCTAATGAGCCTAGAAGAGGCATAATGAGTAAGTTATTCAAGAGGTTATTTGAGAGACTATATTTTGAGTGAATTCAAGGTGAATATTGTGTGATCTTGGTGGTTGATCTAAGATGTATAATAGAGTATGGATAATGTGTATGAAAATTTAGTCATTTTGTTAATGTGGTGATAGAGTTATTATTGTGAAAGTGAAGAGTGATAATCAGAGTTCCATCATCAGGCATTAAAGACATTAGTAAAAATGTGGATGTGTTCATATGTGTTGTTGTGGAACCTAAAAATATAAGGGTATTTCATCCTCCTTGCAAGGTGAAACTTGATAAATGTCTAGTTTTTGTGGAAGCTCAGCTAGATAGGTGTGGTAGCTCCTTATGGGATTGTAATCACACTAAAATAAGGGATGTTAGTTACTTGATCCTTTGTAGAGGGTATAAATTGGATCTTGTCATTATAGGACTATAGTCCATATTGTAGGGTTGGGTGCATTTTATCCCCCAAGAGGGTTTCCCATGTAGATGTTGTGTTGATGTGATGTATGCTCTTATTCATGCTTCAGATGTATGTGCTTTCATGATTATGTTTCTAAATCAGGTTAATGAATGATGGAATGGTTTTGGAATTATAAGTGAATTTTTGTAAAATTATTCAGCCCCCCCTCTTAGTAGCTACTTAAAATAAAAGGTTGAAGGGATAACCTTTATCCTATGTATCTAAGGCCTTCCAAGATCATGATATAATTGGTGTCTTTATCTATGACATAGAATTTGGTTAGAACCATCTTGGGGCCCTAGGTGTTTGGTATCAAAATGGTCCATATATAACTATATTTGAGGTTATTTTGACATTTTAGGGTGTTATGTGTGGTATACCAATTAATTTCCCTATAACCAATTCTTTTAGGAAGGAAAAGGGGATGATGTTGACATCCACCCTATTGTCAACTATAGTTATTTGCACATAATTATTATAAATCTATACATGTAGAAAAAATTATGAATCTCCCCTCATTTCCATCTCAAATTTATTAAGGATTTGTAAATCAAAGAAATAACTAGTGTCCCATGATTCTTGACCAGGTGGGAACATGTCTAGATTAATATGATTTATTTGAGATTATGGATGAGGAGTAACATTGGATAAATTCACCAACCCTATGGCATCAAAAAATGATTAATAATGAGTGGAATAGTTCTTGATAAAGTCTAGGAATGAAATTTATGAAATTTTTTGGGTCAAATTAGAGATTAAATCATAGTTTCTCAGGGGTTCAGGAACAAACATTGTTTCTAAAATGTTTTATAGATGAAGGTCCATAGGATAATACTCTCTAGTGTGAGTAATGGTGTTTTCCTCCTATTTAACCTCTATTTATTTGACCCTTATCATTATGATTTTTTATTAAACTCCCATTTGAGTGGATACATTAGTGTTCATAGTCCCTAATGTAGAGGTTTCAACATCATGAGTACATGTTGTCATGGGTTGGGTATGATGAGTAGTGTAGTTTTGTGGGACACCATGATATTCAATTTAGGTAATACATATTTGGTAGTTGGGTATAGTGTTTTTTTTTTATAGATTTAAATATTTTAGTTTTGATGGGTGATAGAATCATTTGAAAAGGTTTGGGATTTTGTATTATTATTCCCTACAAACATGTCAATGAATGTTTGAATTTGGTCTTCTATGAGTCTTGGTACAAATTTTTTATATTATCTATATTTCTAGGTGTCATGAACAATAAATCAATGTAAGAGACAATAAACATTAAAATTGTAGTCTTTAGGTCTCATTTTTCCCCTATTAATTGAACCCTTTTTGATTTTTTCACTGGTAATAGGTTTGGTTCTAAAATTGGGAGTATTATTCTACTAGTTGGTATTGATTTTGATTATGGTTTTGGTGTTTCACATTGAATGGTTGTGGTTGGTTGAATTTGACTTTATGGATGGTAGGAGGGGGATTTTTGTATCTATCCCCTATGTTTTTTTTAACATTGGCATTATTCATAGGCTAATATTGGTTGTTTATGGTGTTTAGTTTTTTAATCTAATCAGTGACGCCATCAGTAGTGGCATTCCTATTTTGATTTAGGACATTGGGATCTTGGTTATTGGTATTATTTAGAATCGTGATTTTAAATACCTATTGTTTTAGCTTGGGGTTATAATGTACCCATTATTCCCATAAATCCATCAATCACTATAAATAGATTCTTGGTAAGTTTGCATGGTGATATGAAGGGATTCTTCATAGAATAAATATGGTAATTTTTTCATAACCTCCATTTGTCTCCTTATTAATGGAATTGAGAAAGAGATTTCACAATTCATATTGATCCATATTAGGTGTAGTGGAATAAGAATATAATATTTTATACCATCGTGTTATGAAATGGGCAGTGAAATCATTATGTTCTTACTTGATGTGTAATAATTATTGTATTATAATATTTAAGATTTTATTAATATTGAAATATTTAAAAAACTTAGCAATTATTTGATAGAAATAATGTATAGACACATTAGGGAGGTGGTAATAAAAATTGAGTTTTATCCCTTCTAAGGTTTTGGGGAAGATTTTTTATAATAATCCCATCCTAAGGGATAATTAACATAATAGATATAACATAATATTTAAATTTTTCATTGGGATCCCCATCCCCTTTGAATTTGGGAATGTTTGATAGGGAATATGGGAGATGAACCCCTCGTATGTTGTCATTGAGAGGTTGTATGGGGTAATCATTATAAGTCCCCATGTTATTAAAGTATGTTGTTGCCATAGTGGGGATAGAATGAAAAGGTGGGGTCATGTACGGGTTAGTTTAGTGACCACTAAAAGGAATGGAGTAGGATTGATAAGGTGAAGTAGATTAAGGTGGGAAATAGTTATTCGACTTAGTGGATTTTGAATACATATGAAAATAAGAGGAGAGGTTATTATATAGAGGAGGTGTAGTACTTTTTTTATATGTGTTTTTTACATAACCAAATGTTACATAAGGTGGGACATAGTTTGTATATGGATAGGGAGAGTACATAGGAGGCATGAAAATTAGAGTAAAGAACAATGAATTATTGGCTACGAAGTCATTTTTCAAAGGTGGAGTGTAAGTGTATATGACTCCTATTGGGATTTGAATGGGTGTTTGATAAGTGAATGGGAGTTAAAAGTGTTGGGGTTAAGGAATCCATGTGTGAGGATATCCCCAAGGAGTTTATGAGAGGCATGGTTTGGGAGGAGGGGCATAATTTCTTGTTGTGATGGAAACATATAAACCTATTATTGTTTTGTTGGATGAGTCAGTGATTGGATGAGAGAAGTATAGGGATGGGCTATTGTAGGATAATTTGGGCCCATCCCCTGACCTATAGCTTGTTGGTTATTTTCTAGGTAGCAAATATGACTCACTAGGGTGTTGATGAGTTGGTTGGGCCTATGTCGGTTCTAGGCCTAAAGACCTCTTCTACATGAGGGGTGGAGGAATGATATGGTGTAGGATGAAGAGGTTGTTTTGGGGTGGGATCCCCAAGGTTATTTTTCTTAGTTTATACTAGTAGGTCAATCATGTGTTGACTCCTACTTGGGGGATGCATGGTCATTTAAATACAATTGACCTTGTCCTCTAAATGAGAGATCCTTTCTAGGTAATGATCATATTTAGCCATGATTTTTAAATCTAGGATTTGTAAATTTTTGTATGACTTTATGGTCATAAAGGATTTTTTTCATCCCATAATAAGGGTCATAGCATTGAAGTTGGGGTGGTTACTAATTTTTATATTTGTCTCATATTTCTTTAATGGAGATCTTGATCCTACTCTAGGCGTTGGGATGAAAGTAATAATTGGTAGTCTATATTTGTGTCAAAGGTTATGTTTTTATATCTCATCAATAATGGTTCACTATAATTTATTTGGATTATCCTATAGCCTTATAGGCCAATATATTTGCCTAAGTTTTTTTGAACATATTCTGTGGGTATATGAATACCCATATAACAAATATAATGAGGAGGGAAGATGGAGAAGAGAAAGTGTAAGAGGAAGAAAGGCATACAAAAAGGATGAATTATTTCATGTAAATTTCACCAATTTTTATGCACATGAATAATACATGCTAAACTATTCACTTGACTCTCTAAGGTTAGGATGAGGTATCCAATGTAATAGACGGGGTATGGATTGGGTTGGTTATTAGGTGGAATGTGATTCAGAATGGATGGTGGTAATGGGATCTCATGATGGAACCAAAAGACCCTAGTATAATCATGATGCTCATTAAGATCATCAAATCTCATCAAGATATAACTCCAAATCCCTTATATCTCTAAGATCATAATAATAAAAATCATCTAGTCGATCTTAAGACTAGATAAATGGGGAATAATGGGTTGAATGAGTCATGGGAAAATATATACTCTATTGGGTTGACTATGCCCAATCGATGCCATATATAATATGTGAATGATATAAAATAAGGCTAGACCTAAGGAGAATAAGGATGTATTAATGGATAACTAAGCCTCGATAATTTTATAGTGATAACCTCTAATCTGAGGAAGGGGAATGATATGTGGACTGGGAATTAATTACTGTTCATCTAAAGCAGTCAAGGAGTAAAAGGTAAATTGACGAATTGGGGTGGGATAGAAAACCTCATGTCTCAACTCAGTGTTAATATCAGACTGTATAGAAACTATGGATCAAGTGTTTTAACCCTAGGGAATAAATTGTGGTGGATAAGACTTGGTGTTTCTATAAGGGTCATCTAAAGGAAGTTAGATAAAAATTCAAGTTATAAGGGTATGATCTTGTTTTAGAAATGGCTTGTGCTATATGCTTGTTTTTATGTTTGAATCAAGGCTGTATACAGGGTGTTTTCATGAATATCCAAGGATTGAATGGAGCATAGATGCTTGCACATGTTGGCAAGACTTCTTGGCACTTTTTTATTATTTTTTATTTATTGGATTTTTTTTTAGTTTATGGAAATAAATTTTTGATTTTTGGAAATTAAATTTTGAAATAAAATAATTGAAAAAACTAAAATTCAATGACAATAAATCTTATTTTTAATATTTTCTAATAATTGACAATGTATGCAAAGGAAAAAAAGAAACCTACACTATTATGCAAGGTGCTAATTTTTCATAGCTTTATTTAGATGCAAACTAGATGGTAATGTTTTTGTATTTTTTTTTTGTTTGGGTGATATGGATTAAGTATACAAAATATATTTTCTAAATATGAAATCAATTCAAAAGAAAGTATAGTCTAAAAACAATGTTACAACATTTGTTTTTTACTTTCTCTGTCTACAAACAAGTTTTTCAAATGATTTGTTAAGGAGAGAAAATAAATATAAATTTTCTATTTTATATTTTAAATAGATAATGAAAAAAAAATTAATTTACCAAAACAAATAAAATAAAAGTTATGATAGCTTTATTTGTGTGCCTAATATTGTCTAAGCTCTTGTGGTTATCTAGTTGGTTGTTTTTAATGCAAGAGAACTTGCTTTAGCTTTTGAGAATGAAATGATATGTTGGATGTAAAATTTTTGTAAAATTCAATAATATATAACTATGGATTATTTGTGAATATATTTTTATAATGAAGAGAAAGTAATTCTATTTGAATGTAAGCATAATCAAACTAACTACTATTTCTTTTTGGTAGAAAAGACAATGAAAAGAAGTAAACTTCTCTCTCTATTAGATTTTCTATTTTTAGAATAAATAAATTAATCTAATGCAACAAAAAATAGACTAATATAATATAACAAATAAGCAATACTAGAATAAAAAGAGACTCTAACTTGACTAAGGCTTATATTAGCTAGAATGCATGTAGTATTTTGATAAAAGAATCCTCAATATGCTAGCTCCTTTTATCCTTGTATGAATTATGGGAACTATGTAACTAGGGGATGCACAAGATATTAAAAAAATGGGGAAGGAGAGGAGACACAACCATAAATGGAAAGAAGCTAAACTAAGGATGACCAATGTTCTAATTTATAAAGACTGAGTTGTTGGACCAAAAACATGTATTCACATGTGGAAATGTAGTTGATAGGAAAAATATAGAGGTTTGACCTTCAATAAATTATAATAGTATTATGGCTACAAAATATTAAAAATAAAAACTTTTAGTGGCAATTTTTTGATCTAAAATTAGGCCAAAATGGCCTCCTATAGAAAGAATTGTGAGTTTGAATGAGGAAGTTTAACTAGTTCAACTAAGAGTTAAACTTAGGAGGAACTCAAAAATATTTAAAATATAAGAGGGAGTGTGTTGGGATTGATTATAGGTGGACTTAGGATGGATTTAAAAATAAACATGATAAAAATCATGAAAAATACTTCAAAGATTGATTCTTGAGAACTAATTTTTGAAGACAAATATAAAGGGATATAACCACCACTTTGTGTAGGGGTAGTTACAAAACTTCCACTCTAGGTGCCATAACCACTACACTAATTTGTAAAACCACCCTTATTTTAATATAAAACTACCCATTTAAGACAAAACCACTACCTATATTACTAAACTACCATGGTGATTGTGTAATTGGAGGGATAGTTCTATAATGGAGGGGTAATTTTGTCACCTAGAGTAGTGGTTTAGTCCTATATGGGAAGTTTATAAAACAAGTTGATAGGAGTTGTAGAAATTAAAAAAAAGGGGACCAAATGGGTTCAATGGAATATTAGGGAATTGAAAGAGGCAAAAGGAATTAGATAGTTCTACATGGATCACAAAATAAGATATCACTACATCATCATCAAATTTATATCAAGACTATCACACCATTTAAATTTTGGGTGCATATAAGACCCAAACACATTGAGATATATGATCACAACTATGGTGATATAAACTCTCAAATTCCTTAGTCAATAGGATAATGAGCTTTAGTAATCCACATATGAGGTTCACACTTTCTTGTAATACTAGATGAATAACTATGCATTGAGGAGTTAGATGTAAAACAATCCCTCACAATGTTCAATCCCATAAAAATGGTGTTACCCCTATATATCCTATATAAAAAAATTATTCCCAACCCTAAAATGTAGATATTAATTCCCACCTATATAAATACACCCTACTTTGAGTAAGATGAATTATAACATAATATAATATATGAATAAAATTAAGGCCAATATTACACTACATTGGTTAGTTTAGATCATAGAGCAATGTGACCTCCAAAAATCCTTAATTGATAAACTAATCTAACCTAAAAAATGAAACCCATGATAATGTAGCCATACATAATAACAATTTTGAAGTTCCCCTTACCTCCTTACGGTTTGAATATTTGATAATAATTTTCACAACTATTTGATTGATTTAAAATATCATAAAATGTCATGTTTAATATAATTTTAAAGAAACAATAGCTAACTCCTATCAAATTCAATTTTTTTTTATCCAAATAGGTAACTTTGTGTTCAAAGTGGTAGGGTGGTTGTTGAATGTCCATATGGAGTTATAATTTAAACCTAGAGTACATCATTTTAGTTGTATATAGGTAGTCAAAATCCTTGAAGCATATGAAATGTTACTAAGTATGGAATGGTCCAAAACCTTAAATAGATACATGGCCGCATACTTATATCAAAAGTGGTTACCTTGGAGAGGAATTGATAACCAAATATACTTTGATAGGGAACATAAGATGAAGCAGATGATCACATAATATAATTCCATAAGTGATAAAGTGACTATAGTATCATCAAACATTGGCATTTACACCCTCTCTATGGAGATGGCTAAATACAAGACTGTAAAAACCTATGAATCTTCAAGCCTATACTCCATTTCTTTTATGGTTCCTTATCTGAACAAAGCTCTATATCTAGGATTTATTTGGTTATTCCACAAGTAAAGTGACCCTTGGTTACTTATATACTATAGTTATTTTGTACCAACCTCATTGATTACAAACCATTAATTCTAAGCCTATAATTCTCCCTAAAACAAAAATTCAAAATGTTGTAAGTATTTCAAAACTGTGAATGAGTGATGAAACAAGTTATGAAAAGGTTCCTTTCACATCTAATTTCCTCTATAAACTATTGAATCATTAATGTATATTTTGATGCTATTGATTTATAGTTATGATTTTATGCTGGAGTTAGATATATATATGATGTATGATTAACAATTATATTATTTGTTTCATGATTAGTATATTGATAGATAGCTATTATATATGTTTCATTATGATTTATCACCATGATGATCCATTTCACTTATAGATTAATTGCATTTGGTAGTTTATTTATGGTTATATGTTGATGATGATTATTATTTCAAACTAAAGTCTAATTACATATTCATTTTATTAAGGTGGTTTTAGGACTATTCCACCATCATAGGTAGTACAAAGGGAGATTATCATTAGAGAGGGGGTGAATAAACCTACATTTGGGGTTGATAACTTCCACAGAACCTTCACACACCACATCTAGTTGCATGAGAAAATGAATATTACTTGCATTAGTTACTTGGTAACAACTGATTCTTATTTATTTTGATTTCATTACAAGTCATGATTTTCATATGTATGTTAAATCTCTATTGTGTTGTGTTTATATTTAGTGCATTATATTTGGTAAAGGAATCTATGTATTGATCTACTTGGATTGCTTATGTATCTCATTTATTTGGTCACATTATGTAGTTTGTGTTACAACATAGGAAAGTTATTGACTATGGTATGTTTCTTAACTGATCTCATTTAACTTTGCCTTTATAATCTTGATTATGTTTTTGGTTGTCATAAGCTTAAATCAAATTTATCTTGTTTAGTTGCTTGTATATATTGATTTGGTTACTATTTACCCATTTTTGATACTTTCCATAAATCTCTAAAAGAGAAAAATTACCTTAAATCAAGTGGATTTAAATATGGCCTTAAAGCTTTAGATATTTCAGACATTGCATACATTGGCATATTTATGTAAAGTGAATTTGAATGGAAATAAATGTAGTTATGTTTTGTTAATTTCATGATTTAATAATATGATGACATTATTATGGTAATTTTATTTATCCAATTCTAACACCATTTGTGTTGAAATTATCAATCTTACTCAAATTGCACTCAAATGCCTAATTTAGGTCAAAATCATTAAATATGTGCTAAATGGTTCAAGATTTTCATATACAAGTGCTGATTTAGGATACTGTATCCCTAAATAAGGAAATGCATTTTATGTGATTCCTAACTTTGATCAATTCATTTTGAGTCAAAATGATGATTTTGCATTTGTATGCTCTAGATCACTCTTTTCTTCTAATTCACTAGTACACATCACATACCTTTGTTATTTTTTTGTTGGCAACATCCTAAATGGGAATATAGTTCCAATTCATCTAACATTCCCTTATAATTATTTCCGAGTCAAATTACATTCTAGTAATATGACTTTATAACCATTTTTATTAATGGAGGGCCAATTTCAAAAGAATTGCAAAAATATTGATTAATCTTGTTTAAGGATAATCAATTCAAATAAAGAGCTTAAGTGGATTTTTCATGGAGGTTATTGATTATTTCAATATTGGAAATTTATTCCCAGTAACTACATCACCTAGTGATATCGTCTATGCAGTGGCATCCATAAGCCATAAATGCATTAAATATTTGAATTATGGGCCCCCATGCCTAATTAATGCCCCTTCCTCCCAAATAATTATGAGGATATTTATGGATTTAATTCCAAATATTAGATTAATCCATGACCACACATATTAATCTTCATATGGATGGTCAGGTTTGATCTTAGACTATTTCCAAAATCTATAAATAGAAGGTCATAAAACACCATTTCTAAAATCTATTTTATTCTAAACTTATAATGTCAAAATCTCTTCACAAGTCATTTGTGTTTTGATTATTGTTTTATTTACATTTGGGTAAGATTCATTTAATAGACCAATTTGGGGATTTCTTATATTAATTATAGGTTATACATAGAGTTCTTGAGGAAATGGAGGAGTAAAGAAACCACTTTTGACAAAGACTAGAGCTCTATATCAAGGGGAGAACATGCTTAGATCTGCTCTTGGGTGGTGGAATCGATTTGGGAAGGTAACTAGTATTATTTTATTTAAAATTGAAATTCATTATCATTAGAATATATCACATGAATAGTTTTCATTATATTGTCAATTCTTATGCATTCTTTTGTGAGTTTTCATGACTAATGTTTGAATTGATCCTATTTGAAATCCATATTACATCTTGGCATGCCTAGTGGGATTGATGGAGTCCATTTCAACAAGGAAGACACTATGGTAATTTTAAATTTCTATTTTTGTCGTTAAAAATTCCTTAACAAATTATTTATGATTTTACCCATTTTTGTGTACACTTACAGGTTACACAGTGATTGTCGATGATTCTTAGTGATAGTTGATAGTTAGGGCCAACCACCCATAGTTGGGTTGTAGGGGAAATACATTTTAAATATTCATTTTTGAAATTTTATTTATGTCATTTCTAACATATTATATTTCTTAAGTCTCTGGTCTAAACCAAATCATGATCTAAGAGATTTCTTTTAGAGTTTTTATTCTATATTAGGCTAAGTAAAGTTTTAGATAAAAATCATTTCTTACCTAAGCATTTTTGAGAAAATTCAAGTTTATATTAGTTAAAATTGAATTTTAAGTCTCTAATCTAGTTTTATTTCATGATCTATAATGTCTCTTTGTAGATATTTTTATTCTAATATGTTAACAAGTGCCTTTGAAAATAACATTGATGCCTTCAAGTCTACAAGTAATTGTTAATGGTTAAGTATCGACCGACCATAGTTATTTGAAACTTTATTGGTGGCAGTGTTAATGAATAGATGATGGTTAGAGGTGATTATTAATGATCACTATGTTTTAAAAACACAAACTTAAGAGCACTTAAACAAAATTTGCTCATCCCATTTACAAAAGTGATTCAAAGCTAAACAAGACTCACATTTTTTATGTAGGACTAATGAGAAAAGTGAACATTTAGATCTTAATTAGTCTTTTTAACCTCCTTTGGTTCTTAAAAATAACTAGGATTATTTCCATTTGGTGTTTAAAGAAAAAATCCATGTTTATGTTGAATGTTTTTTAGTTGAACTTAAGGCCAAGGGGCCAAAGAACATCACTAAACACTTAAATTTGGTGATTTAAAACAAAACTCACTTCAAAGTTCTTTTTTAAGTAAGTCATTTATCATTTCTTGTTTAGTTAAATTTATTTGATCAAAAAAGAATTTGTGCATGTATGCTCTCCCCCCATCCCCTATAGGTAGCTTGTGGGATCAAAATTACCATATTAATTTCAAATTGTGCATTAGTACAAAGGTGTAAAAAGGATTTTGTCAAGGCTCTCCCCAAGACCTGCATGGCTTGGGTGATCTATAAACAACCATAAAACCTTTTTACTTAGATTTTTGTATTTCAGTCATTTTGGCTTATGAGGGAAACTTCATTACCTCCCTTAAGTTCTATATGGAAGTTTTGATCTAGGGATTCATCTCTTGGCATCATCTTCAACCCCTTTGCATGGGGGTATATAGATTAGGATCCTCTCAATAGGATGGTGGTTTGAGTGGTTAAACCATCTCCATTATTTCAGGCTAATCCCAAGACATATGATCATTTTAGACATTGCACTACATTGAGCAAGTGATAGATGTAATTGTTATGGAAAGGACTAGACATTTTCATAATAATAAATTTAACATGGATCCATTTGATTTGTTGCTTCTATTGTGTTCATAATGTGAAATTTGGTACACATGGGATCCATCTATAGATGTACAAAAATTATAGTTTAAGTCAACCCCATTTAGCCATACCTTGATAGGATTTAAGATGATTACTTATTTGTATTTGTCTTAGATTACATGGTATTGATTTGAGTCAAAACTTATTTGTTAACAAAGATCATAACCAAACACATTGTCCATAATTTTTTGAATAAGGAGGCGTTACATTGTCCAAGAAAAAATCAATCTTTTCCTTGTTCAAATATGTCATATTAAACATTGTGTGATATCATCTAATTTGTATAGTTATGCTTCCCATTTGAGTCTATACCAATTTCCAATTTTTTTTAAGTCCTTCCTTTATAGTTTAAATTCAAAATTACACTTTTTTAAGTTCATAAGGTTGATGTGTTAAATTGGGTTCACCATTAACACTTAACTTGAGGGAACTTGTGTTAAATTTATAATTTGGATTGAAGGACATTTATAGACTCATTATCCCATTTTCATCATTGGTGGACTCAGGTCATCTTGTGTATTGCTCATGGTTTGAGTCCTAGAACGCATTTTATACCACCATTCCTAGTACCATATTGTGATGTTGTGCTACCTATTTGCTTCTAGTTTTATACTTAGGAATTATTGAATGTTTTCAAATATTGATTTTCTTGATTCACATTATCTCCTTCCTAATTTGAAGGGAATTATTCTAGTTTTCTAGTAGCAACTCATCAAATTTAAACCTGCTTTTACGGTATTGACATATCACAAAAATCTAGGATTTGGTGAACTAGTTTTCACCCTGTATTTTTGAGTTATTATACCCTCTTCCAATTTAAATTATTTCAACCATACCGAAGGTTGAGTAAATTCATGAACATCATTATTATAATTATGTGTTGTTTCATGCCAACCTCCTTTTGTAGTTTCTTTGGTGCCTTTTCATTTGTTTATAGAATATCAAAACACATACCTTGTTTAAAATGTTTGCAACACATAGTCTAGATCTTGGAAAATGTATAGAACAAACCTTTCTAAACATGATACTAAGGTACACTCATAATGTGGTCTCTTGTGGCCTTAGTTACAAGGTAGATAATGTTTATGGTAAACACGAACACTCTATCTTATATGAGGATGTCACCCTCTTTGGGATTATTTATTGAAAATAATATGATCCATGACAATTTTTGTGCATCATCCTCATCCTGCCCCTTTGATTTGTGAATCATGCTTGAAGGTTACTATTTTAGGATACCCTCTTTTGATTTATGTACTATGCTTAAAGGTTACCATTTTAGGTTATCCCCCTTCACCTAATGTGAGTGATAAAACTCCATCATGTGTGAAGGTTATCATTTTAAGCTGTTCTCCTTTAGATTATGTGAGCAATCCATCTCCACAACATGTGAAGGTTATCATTTTAGGACCTCCTCCATTGGTTTGCATAAGTACCCAAACTATGCAGCATCTTATTATTACCATCCTAGAACCATAACTTATATTTATTAAGCATATTATTAAAGAGCCTTCATTTGATGAACCATTCCTATTGATCTCTTCTTCAATAGTTTAATTTTTTGAGATCCCATTATTGAATCACAAACCATTTTTATGGCTAAAATAATTGTTCCCCACTTTATAAATTTTATGTCAATCCTAGATCGAAAACAAAAACCATTACCTCTTCAAGAGCCATCTTATGAGAACCAAAATGTGTTCCAAGTTGATATTTTGTAACCAATTATGACCCAAAACCCCAATGTTATTGTTGAAACACCCATTTGTAATGAGTCAACCTATGATGAATCATCTATTCATATTTCAACTATTTTAAATAGCCTCATATCCTTGATAAGCCAATCTTGGGAGAGTTATCTCTTGATCTTTTTCCACTCATCGAGGAGTCTCTTTTTTATAGACAATATTTTGCTGAGTCATCCCTCGAGTGGTACTATTTTTTTGAGGGGATTTAATTAGATGATCCAATCTATGTTAAACCCTTCCTAGATGAATCAATTTTTATAGATCTCATTATGTTATCATAGGCCATTACTTGTTCAATATCAAACATTTCAAAAGAAATTATTATAGAAGAAACCATATTAGTTAAAGAAACAATATTAGAGTCAAGTTCTATTTTTTTAAAAACATCATATTTAACATCAAAACTAAAATCAACATCAATTGCAACATCAAATTTAGATTCCCTTGTATCAAAATCAAATTCAAAAACATAATATAGTATTGGTTTTTATGACATTGGTTACATTTGCCTTGCAGATCAATTTGAATATATTTGTGATCCTTATAGAGTTTTTGAGGATGATTACTTCAACATTGACATAAATCATCCTAATATCTTCTATGAGGATTATGATAAATTTCATCATCCCATTATAATCCCCCATCATAACCATTTTATTAACATTCCACCTCGCACAAACATCGATTGGTACTGATAGAATCATGTTTTATTGAATTGCATCTATGGTGACATACCATTTACAAAATCTCAAGGGGACCAAGACCACATTTATGCAAAATAAGAACACTCTTCTAGTGAAACCTTTTCAAAGGCATTAAGGGATGATCAATTTTCAAGATTAACATATTTTAGTAAAACCTTTTTAAAGGTGCTAGAAGACAATAAAAGTCAAAATTTAATATCTATTTATGAAATCTTCTCATAGGTACTAAGGGATAATCAAGAAAAATTCATTGGTGAAAACCTCATCGAGGTGCCAACATATGAGAATAAAATTTATTATTTACTTGATGAAGATATTATTTAAGATAAAATCATTATATCTTCTCATCTACAACATAATCAAATGGTAATTACTCTCAAGATCAAATAATAGAACAATCTGGTGATCTTATTAAGAGTATCGTCAGAGGTCTTCAACCCCACCATAACCAAAATTATGTCAAATCCAATATCAGCAACATTATGTGTAACGTTTCTAGCATATAGTGCTTGATGGACCATTTTTTAAAAAGATGCAACCAAATAACTAATTGTTATCAAGAAACAATCAACAAGGCATGGAAAATTTGAATTCAGAATGAGCGGGAAAAGAATCAGGGAGAGTTTGGCAGGAGGAACAGATCCTGGTGGTACAGCAGAGGAAGAAGGAAAATGTGGAGGGCCAGATTTACTGACTGAGGTAGACAAAAGAAGGTTTTCATCTGCTAACGAGCCCTATAGTGGGGCTGGAAACTCACCATTGAAAAGAGTGCTAGAACTGTACATAGAGAAAGTGAAAGATAAAGCTGAATATAAAAAAGAAAAGAACTCTAAAAGATAGACAGGGGACCCCAAACAAAGGACCTGGTCATCGTTGTTTGGGAAAAAACCAATAGTGAAATCCCTTTTCCCACCGATGACATCTAAATCATGCTGGGAGAAAGGTGAGTTTCAAGTTTTTATCCCAGACCCTCTACTTGATTTTTCAGTATCTTCCATGGAACTCACCCTAGTCGGAAAGTTTCTAGGAGCTAGACCAAATATAGATTCACTCAGATCTATGATCAAAAAGAAATGGACTATACGGAGAGAAGTAGACATTACACCAATGGTGAATGGCTTTTTCTCTTTTATCTTCAATTTTAAAGAAGATTTGAATAAGGTTCTTTGTGAAGGGCCTTGGTCTTTTGGAAAATGCACTCTTACAATCAAGAAATGGGAAACAAAAATGGATTTATCAGACTCTTTTTTCTTGACCACCCCTATATGGGCTAGACTGCCTGGTCTTCCATTAGAATTCTGACATGAGGACATTTTCAATGGAATTGCTAGTTCATTTGGTGAATTAGTGGCTGTGGATAATGCCAAGACTTCAAGAACTAAACTCCAAAGTGCCATAATTTATGTTAAAGTGGAAGACTTGAACCATCTCCCAAAAAAAGTGGAATTAATTTCTAAGTTTGGTAAGAAAATCCAAGAGATTGTCTTTGAAGATTTGCCAAATTCTTGCTATGCATGTAAGAAACAGGGGCATTAGGTCAAGAATTTCCCCAATAGGGGTAGACCCCATCCAAGAAATTTTTAGGAAGGGAAAAATATAAAGATTCAACAAAAGAAATTATGGAAGGTAAAAGAGGACTATTGAAAGATAGGGAAGAAACAAGAAGCTTCAGTTGATCTACACACAGAAGAGGTTAAAATTTATACAATAGAAGAAGATGGTGACTTGAATTTATTAGGAGCAATAGAGCCCCTATTAAAAAAATTTAGTCCCCTAATGTAAGAGAAGGGGATGAATTCAAAGAACAAAAAATCAGATCTTTTAACAGAAGAAGAAGCTAATTTTCTAAACTAGAATACCCAAAGTTTAGAAAATCAACTTTTTAAGGTAAAGGATATTGAAGGATTAGAGGAAGGAGAAGTATTACCTAAAGGGGGGAATAATATAGAAGAAGGAGAGATGTGTGAAGCCCAGATGGGGGAAAAGCAGGAGGCATCAAAGGATGAAAATAACACTCCAGTGAAAGAGGTCCTAATGGCAGAAGAAAAGAACGAGACTGGTAAAAACTCAAAAAACCAAAAGATAAAAGGTGAGAAAAAGAACAATACAAAATACATGGAGATGAGAAATGGTAGTGCGAAAGGAAATGGTCCTCTTAGGAGCAAAGAAGGAAAAGGAACTGAACCACAAGCCAAATTAAAACCGGATGTAGGATCTCTAGATAAACCTGGGAAAAAATCTGCAAAGAGGAATAGAGAGATGGAAAGCAAGCACAATATAGCAGATGGAAAGTAGGCAACTCTACCGAAATGGATCCATATCAATACAAAATAATGAGAATCCTTAGCTGTAATATTAGGGGGCTAAATAGCATATACAAAGTAGATTTAGTTAGGAATTTTGTCAGAGAGCAAAAGCCGGACTTCCTTCTGCTCCAAGAAACCAAAATGAGTAAAGATAAAGCAGAATAAATCAAATATTTTAAAAATTACACTATTAAGGCCAGCAGCTCTGAAGGTGCTTCAGGGGGAACCATGATGCTATGGAAAAAAAACCAATATTCTGGTTTTATTTTGATGGAAAGTAAAAAAAATTTGGCTGTTAAAATAACTAGTTTTGACCAAAAGGAAAGATGGTATGTTGTAAATATCTACACTCCCAATGCCAAGAACCAAAGGAAAAAGGTCTGGGAAACCATCTCAAATCTCAGAAGTAAAGATTATTGTGGGCGATGGATTATTATGGGAGATTTTAATGTTCCTCTCTATGATTACGAGAAAAAGGGTGGTAACACTATTCAAATGGAAGGGAGATTTGATCTCTTGGAGTTTATAAGTAAAAAAGTCTTTATGGATGTGGAGCTGCAAGGAATAAAGTATACTTGGAGTAATAGGAGACTTGATAATGAATGTATATAGGCCAAGCTTGATAGGGCTCTCATTTCCCTAGACTGGACAAAAGATTACACTTTTAAGTTGGAAGCTTGCCATAGAATAGGCTCAGATCATTTCCCTCTTATTTTCACAGCAGTCAAATTGAACCTGAAAAAGAATCATCCATTCAGATTTGAAAAGATGTGGATGCAGCACCCACAGTTTGAAAGCAAAATAAAAGAGTGGTGGAATATACCTATTGAGGTAACAACTCTCTTTATAGTTGCTTCCAAGCTCAAAAATGTTAAAAAGGAAGTTAAGAAATGGAATAAGGATTTTTTTGGAAATATCTTTGAGAAAAAGAAGACTATTAAGGAAGAAATTAGTAGAATTCAGGAAAAAATTTAGGAAAACGGTTATACTTCTGACTTCCATAGAGAAGAAAGTGAACAACTGGTTCAATACCAAGATATTATAACTAAGGAAGAAACCTATTGGAGACAAAGATCTAGGGTGTAGTGGTTGAAATAAGGAGACAAAAATACAAAGTTTTTCCATCTTTCCACTCTGAAACATAGAGCTAAAACTCATATTCAACACTTGAAAAAAGGAGATCAGAAGATAACAGAGGAAAAGGAAATAAAGGAGGAAATGATTTCTTTTTTCTCCTCCCTGATGAAAGCTGATAGAAACATCAACTTGAAAAGTCAGGATGATATCCTACGCATGGTTCCTCCTTTGGTCTTGAAGGAGCAGAATAACATGTTATGTTCTATACCTAAGGAGGAGGAAATCTTCAAAGTAGTTAGATCTCTAGGAGGTGATAAAGCACCTAGACCAGATGGGTTTCCCATGTTCTTTTTTCAAAAGCTCTGGAAACTAATTGGCAAAGATGTCAGTAATGCGGTGAAGGAATTCTTTGGAGCCAAACAGATGCTGAAGGAAGTTAATGCTACTTTTTTGTGTTTGATTCCAAAAAAGGTTGGAGTTGACAGTACTGATTAGTTTAGACCAATTAGCCTGTGCAATTATCTCTATAAGACAATATCCAAAGTTCTAACAACTAGATTAATTCAAGTTATCCCATTGATAATAGCTGATCAGCAAAATGGATTCATTCCAGGCAGACAAATCCTCAATTCTATAATAACGGTGCATGAGAATATTCACTCACTGTTCAGCTCTAACAAAGAGGGGTTCATAATGAAAGTGGATATTGCTAAAGCTTATGATAGGGTGGATTGGTTATTCCTTTCTAATAGCCTTACTACCTTTGGCTTTGAACAAAGAGTGGTTGATATGATCAAGCAGTTGATATCTACTACTTCTATTGCTATGTTGGTAAAAGGGAGTTCGTCTCATTTTTTCAATCCGTCAAGGGGATTAAGATAGGGGGATCCTATTTCCCCTATTCTATTTATAATTATGGATGACAGTATGGGGCAAAACTTAGGGGATTTAGTTTGTAAAGGTTTATTTAAGGGCCTGAAACCCTCTTCGCATCCTTTAATATGTTCCCATGGTCAATTTGTTGACAACACCATCTTCATGGGGCAATCTGAAGTCACAAAAGCTAGAACTTTAAAGGAAGCTATAAATTTATATTCTTCTACCTCTGGACAACTAATAAACTGGAACAAAAGTGCAGTATTCTTTACTAATACCCCAAGTCACAGACAGAACAAAATAGCAAAAATCCTTGAATGCTCCATAGGATCTTTCCCTTCCTCTTACCTTGGTCTCCCTTTTGGGATGAAAGTTCTTGAAGCTTTCTGGGAAGGAATAATTAAAAAATTTAGTAAGAAATTAGTGGGATGGAAAGGTAGTTTTCTAAGCCAAGCTAGAAAGCTCACCCTCCTTAAAGCAAGTCTACAAAGCATACCCACATACGCTTTGAGTCTTTTCAAAATCCCTACTAAATTTGCTGAAGCTATTGAAAAAATTTAGAGAAACTTTCTTTGGTCAGGAACTAAGGAGAAAAGAAGAATGCCTTTAATAGCATGGGATAACATCTGTAAACCTGTCAGGGAAGGTGGACTATGAATAAGGAAAATTAGAAGTATGAACACAGCTCTCTTAGCTAAGCAGGGTTGGAGGGTTTATCAGGAAAATAAAGAATGGAGCAAAATATGGAAGCACAAATACTTATTTAAGGCAAAGTCTCTCCCTAAATTCTTTTCTAATCTAGACATTTCCCATCCTTCTACCATATGGGGGGTAGTCCAGGGTGTTTCTACGCTATTTCGCTTTCTACATTCAAAGAAGGAATTAAGAAACTAAGAAGAATGGTCAAAGTTAGATGTTACCTGGATGTAGTCGTGCGCACCGAAATCAGATGTTGGAAGGTACTCCTCTTTGGTTGTGGAGGAATGACACCTGCAAAGAAAAAGAGACTAAAACATGAAAAACGTTAGATGAGGAGATGGTGGGCTATCAAGCAAAAGCTTGATCCTGGAAGTATGAAGACTTCCTTGAGGGATATCAACCCACTGATTAAAAATAGAATATTTGACAAAAATAGAAATAGTTAAAGATAGAATGAAAGAAATAAAAGACAAAAAGCAAAATGTGTACCTGATATGCAGCAAATTGCTCTACACAATCACCGGTGTTGGTCTCTGTGCCAGCGTCAGTCAAGGAATGGTGTTGATGTCGGTTAAAGTGCCGGCGTCAGTAGGGGTAATGACCGGCATCAGTTGAGGCAGTAGTTTTTGGACGAGGTCTAGTCAGGTCTGGATAGGGTTTTAAGATTGCAAAATGGTCTGAAGTTTTTGTCTGGGGGTTAGGGAACCGGTCTGGGAGTCAGAGGGATTGTTTGGGGGTTTGTACAAAAATATGGGCAGAGTTACAGACTGTATATTCTGAAAAGGGTGGATAGAGATGATACGGGAGGAAGTCAAGTCAGGTTTCTAAATCTAAGTCAAGGTGGTAATATCAATTAAAAACAATAACCAAAGAACAAAATAAAAGCATAGAGGAAACACTTACCTGTTACATGCTGAAGACAGAGTAGGAGACATAATTGATGTTGTTAGTGTGTTGCAGAAGTTCGATGTAGCAGACCTTTAGCGAGATGACTGAAGCAGAATACCTGTATTGGAGAGAAAGAATACCAAAGATTTGATTGTAGATTAATTGGATGCAAAAGTTGGCTGATCCTCTGGAAGGTCGAATGAAAGAATGTTTTAAAAGAAGGTCTGATAACCAATTGGGAAACTAATTGGCAACTGAATAACAAATAACGGATAACAGATAATAGATAACAGATCCTGTGTTCAGGTTGAGAACGTGATATTTAGGATAATCGATGCCAGTAGGACTACCGACGTCGGTCGATGGGTGACCGACGTCGGCAATGTCAGCCGAGTAGTGACCGACATCGGTAGATGCAGAATGGGGACACAGGCTAATTTTAGCTTTTTGCTCATTTTTACATGCTACCAAGGGCAAGGCTCATGGTAAAATGGTCGACAGGGGTTAAATAGGTGTGGGAGAATAAAATGAGGGTTAAGGGGAGAACGACAAGGGTTAGACACAATTTTGGTGTCTACATTTGCCCCTTTTTATCTTGTTTGTTGTTTTGGATGAACTGCAAAACAAAAATAAGAGGTGGTTGCCCCAGGTGTGGGATAAGGTCGATTTCATCTTGTTGGTTGTTCGAATGAACAGCAAGACAAAAATAGGAGGTGGATTGCCCCGATTATGGATGAGGTATTCCCCCTCAAAGTAGGAGTTGAGGGAAGGGAACTAGGAATCAGGTGCTGATTTGACAAAGAGTGGATGAAAAATGGGTGAGGGTGAATGCTGTAAAAGTCGTGATTACGTGCATACCACTTCACGAGATGGTCAGGTCAAATTGTCATAGGTCAAGGGTTGAGGAGTGCAAAAATTGAAGTAACCAAGCCCCAGCATATAGTCATAGCTGATCGAGTTATTCAATCAAAGCTGTAGCTCTAATGGTTCATCATGTTCCAGGTATCTCGGGCTTAGGAAGTGCTCCTAGAAACACGAAAAAGTCACAAGTAGTGTGGATCAACTAGCTTGCGATCCTATACTTGTGAGGGTCCAAAATATAGTCTGCACATAATTTGGCTAACTAGTCATGAGGTAACATACAGGAAAAAACAACCAAGGCAACATTGTCTTGGAAGTGGTCGAAGTTGGAGGAGATAGGCATGATCTCCAATGGTCATTGGTCAAGGTGGATGAATGGATGAAAGGATGTGGCCGAGCTAACCTTAGAAGATGTTATGTGATCTGAGTGTTGCCTACATAGCCCTTGTGTAAAGGGCCGCAGGCCAATGTAGTTCTCCCTAAAAGGGAGGAAGGGTCAAAGGGATGGAATTGGTCTTGGTCGAGGGCAAGGTCATGGTCAACAGGAGGAAAGAAGGTTTGTCCATCAGAGAGACGAACAAATGAGGGTGGTCGAGCTAACCCCAGATGATGTCATATCATCTGAGTGCTGCCTACATAGCCCTTATGTGAAGGGCCTCAGACCAATGTAGTTCAAACTAGTTGAGAAGATTGGTCGATGATTGGTTTGGTCATGTATCGAAATGATGAGGAGAAAAAGATGTTACAGCCTTTTCCAAATGGTGTATTCTGCAACATTTGTTGAGGGGTGTTTCATCCCTAGCAATTTTCCATATTCGTGATGGGTGTATGCTAAAGATGAATTGAGGTCTATTTATGCTTCAGGAAGTATTGGTTTATGCTTAACATAAATTGTGTCTGGTTGATAGTTTCCATGTGTATTGGTGTCCATAGAAACTAGTGTGAATAGGCTATGGGAGGGGCCTGAAAAGAGAGTTGAGTTGAGTTGATTGACAAGTGATGAAGTTGAATGTGACCAAAGTGTAGAAGAAGTGAAAAGCATATTGCTCTTTCATTGACAAGGACTAGAATGACAACATAGATAGGGGTTATTAGAATGAAGAGCCCCATTCATGCATGACATCATTGACCATATGTTGTGTTAGAACGGTAATCGAATCACTTTGATATTAAAGTGAGCTCGAAGTCCCTTGAGCAGGTGTTAGGATAGGAGGAAATAGGGTAACCCATTTTAAGAGTAGAGATAACCTTGCCCTTTTTTATGGGAGACCCTGAGACAACTATAAGTCAAGTCCATGACAAGTTTTTTTTTGTCACAGACTGATCAATGCGAGAAGCCTGTATAGAGATGTTGTTGTACTTGGTGGTCATTTGTGAAGCTGATCGATGTGGGAAGCTTCTAAGATAGTGTTTTTTATTGCCAGATTAGTCATAGCCATCCTTCAAGGGAGTGGTCTAGAATTTTGCTTAATATAAGGGCTTTTAAATAGCTATCCTTTGAGGGAGCAGTGTATTAGTTATAGCAATGATAGTACAGCTGTCCTTCGAGGGAGCAGTCTACCTTTTTAATTTGATATTGATATGGTGACCGTGGATATTTTGACATTTGGATTTGTTTTGACAGAAATATGAGTCATGGACAAGATTATAGAAGGTCAAGGGCTCCTTTTTATTAGGACAAAGTATCCATACTGTATAAAAGGGTTATAGAGGAATGGTTAAGAGGAATAGGGATGAAAGGAATTAGGACTAAGAGGATGGGGATTGCTCAAGGGATGAGCTCAAGTTAAATGTCAAGTGAATGAGTACTCGACTAGTAGTAGAATGATCGCAGATGCAACCCATTAAGAGGCTTAGGTTCTGGTCGTCCATCAAGAGAGGATAGACGATAAGTCCTTGATCCATACTTGTGCATGATAATGAAAGGTCCGAGCCAATTAGGGGAAAACTTGCCTTGTTTACTTCACTCCATATTAGTCACGTGCTGATTCTCTTTGAGGATGAGGTCTCTGATATTGAAATCTCGTTCTCACAAATTTTTGTCATAGGCTTGCTTGATGCGATGTTGATAGACATGGAGATGATTAAGGGCAACAAGAGGGCGCTCGTCAAGTAACTCAAGTTGATCTAAGTGATCTTGATGAAAGTCATTGTTGGAAAGGATGTCATGTAGAGAAATGCAGAGAGATGGGATCTGTACTTCAAGAGGTAGGATAGCCTCTATTCCATACACAAGAGAGAAAGGGGTAGCACTTGTAGAGGTTCGGATGCTAGTGCGATAGGCCCACAAAGCGAAGGGAATGTGAATGTGCCAGTCCCTTCCTGTGTCGCTGACCACCTTCATGAGAATTTTATTGAGAATTTTGTTGGAAGCCTCGACCTGCCCATTTGCTTATGGGTAGTAAGGCGAAGAGAAACTGAGATTGATGCCAAATGAGTCACATAGCTTTTGGACAGTTTTGTTTTTGAAGGACTTGCCATTGTCAGTGATGATCTTATGAGGGACACCGAAATGATAGATGATGTGGGTATTGATGAAGTCGATGATCTTGTCGACTTTTATGGAGACGAGATGAATGGCTTCCACCCACTTGGTGAAATATTCAGTGGCTGTGATGATGGATTGATGACAAAGAGACGAATGAGGGTTAATCTCACCGATGAGATCTAAGCCCCACTGAGAAAAAGGTCAGAAATCCTGAGTGATTTGTAAGGCATGGCTGGGGAGATGAAGCAAGTTAGAGTGCTGTTGACACTTGATGTAACATCGAACATAGTCACTACAGTCTTGATGAAGGGTAGGCCAATAATAGCCCAGACGAAGGATACGCTTGGCAATCGAATTCCCACTGAAATGTCTGCCACAAAGCCCATCGTGGACTTACTTAATGGCCTAAGATGCTTCAGTGGAGGTGAGACAACGAAGAAGGAGGCCTTCAAAGCCTCGATTATAGAGAAGACCCCCTAGCATGGTATAGCAAGTGGTACACTTGATAAAAGCTCGCCGTGCATTGCTAGAGAGGTTGGGAGGAATGACAAAAAAAGATAATAAGTCCACAAGTTGCTTATACCAATCATCTCATGGGCTAGGGTCTATAGTGTTGACATGATTAATGTTAGGAGAGATATAGGAAGGCAACAACACATGATGCACCATGACAAAAAGTCTGGATGTAGATGAGGAAGATGGGATATGCAAAGCGAGAGAAGCCATGGTGTTAGCAAAATTATTTGTGGATCAAGGAATAGTCTACAGGAGGTAATGGTTGAAAGATGTAAGGAGAATGTCAGTACAATTTTTGTACCTTTGCAAAATTTCATTTTTATAGAGGTATGAACCGTTGACCTGATTGACGATTAGCTGTGAGTTGCTGAAGATGTTGATGGACTTGATGCTGAGAGAGAGGGTGGTTTGAAGTCCCAAAATTAAGGCCTTGTACTCAGCCATATTATTGGTACAATCAAAGTCGAGCTTAAAAGACAAAGGCATGGGCTCCCCTTTGAGTGGGATGAGAATGACCCCGACACCTCCACTGAATTGACATTTGGAGCCGTCAAAGAACATGGTCATCTGATAGACGGTGTCATCGATGGAAAGTGTGGTGATAGATTCATCAAGAAACTCACACTATGAAGGTTGATTGTCAGGAAGAGGGGCATCTGCTAGTTGGTCAGTGATGGTTTGCCCCTTGATAGATTTCTGCTAGATGAATTCGAGGTCGAACTCAGCAAGCAGCATGAGCCACCGAGCCATATGTTGATTCTGATATGGCTTGGAGTGCATATACTTGAGAGGGTCAGTGTGGGAGATGACAAAGGTCTTGTGGTTAAGAAGATAATGGTAGAGCTTGGTAATGGCAAAGATTAATGCCAAACAGAGTTTCTCGGTATGGGTGTACCGAGTTTCATAGTCGATCTGTTCGGCTGATATAATAGACTGCTTGTTCACGGTGATGCTCATCTTGATGCACGATCATGGCACCTAATGAATGATTAGTGGCTGAGATATAAAGGTAGAAGGGTTGGTCATCTTTAGGTGGAATGAGGACTGGTTGAGAGACCAGATAGCATTTAAGGGCTTTAAAAGCCTCTTGACAGTCTTTATCCCATGTAAAGGAGACATCCTTCTTAAGGAGATGATGAAAAGGTTGGCAGCGGTCAGAAAGTTGTGAGATGAAATGGCAAATGGACTGGAGCTTCCCTTGCAAACTGTGAATCTTCTTGAGATTGGTCGGGGGTAGCATTTTGAGGATAGCGCAAATCTTGGCAGGATCTATCTCGATGCCACGGAAAGAAACGATGAAGCTGAGAAGCTTGCCCAAGAGGACCCCAAAGACACATTTCTTGGGGTTGAGGTGAACATTGTATTGAAGAAGATGAGAGAAGATGATCTTGAGAATGGTCAGATGGTCACGGCAAAGCTTGGACTTGCCTAGTAGGTCATCCACATAGTCCTCCATGATTTTGTGGAGGAGATCATGGAAAATGTAGGTCATGGCATGTTGATAAGTGGCACCTGCATTCTTCAAGACAAAAGGCATGACTCGATAGCAAAAATTCCTCCATGGGGTAATGAAAGTGGTCTTGTGCTGATCTTCTGGAGCAATCAGGATTTGATTATATTCTGAAAACCCATCCATGAGAGATAGCATCTCATGGCCAACCGTAAGATCAATAAGCTGGTCAATGTTGGGAAGAGGAAAGTCGTCTTTGGGATAGGCTAGGTTAAGGTCACGATAGTCCATGTAGATCTAGATCCCCCCAGGCACCTTGGTGACTGGGATGATGTTAGAGACCCACTGTGGATAATCAATGGACTGGATGAAGGAGACAAAAAGGAGGCACTGAAGCTCCTCTTTGACAAGGAGGGCAATGTGAGGATGCATCTTTTAAAGCTTTTGCCTGATAGGCTTAGCCTCTGGTTTAGTGACAATATTATGGGTAGCGATGGTGGGGTCGATGCCAAGCATGTCACTGTAAGTCCAGGCAAAGGCCTTGCTATGGTCGAAGAGGAACTAGATATAGTCAAGCTGCTCCTGAGCATCTAAAGATTGGCCAATCTTTAAGACATAAGGAACATCAAAAGAAGGAAGGTTGATGTCAATGGTTGATTCATTTAACATAACCTAGGTCTCAGAAGGGAGGGAGCGCTGGAGGAAAGATTTGTCGGCACCCATATAAGAAAGAATGGTGTCGTCGTCAATGCAGTGGACAGTGTGAATGGTTGCCGACTCATCTTCTATCATGCTGGGAAAAATGAGAGGGAGAGACCTAGACATCCCATTTAGCTGATAAGTTAGGGGTTCTAGGTGGATCATGTTTATGCAAAAAAAAAAACTAGGAGGAATGGAAACCATCGACTCCATAGGTGAAGGAGGAAGAATGGGCGAGCGTGGAGGAGATTGGTTAATGGTTGGTTCAGGACAAAGGTCTACAGGGTCTTGAGTGGGGTCATGATATCCCAGACCATATAATTTCTTGGCATTGTCATAATTGAGCGGCTCAATAGGCTGATGGGAGCCCTGCTCATAGCGTCCGAAACCAAAACCCTTCCATGCACACCTATAAAGGTAAGTGTGTGCAAAGGTGGGGTTGCCAAGAAATGAGAAGTCTGATGTGAATGGTTGGGGTGAAGAGAGAGGGTTTCCATTAGTAGGAGCTTGATTGAGCCCCCCATAGACAAGATTGGTTCAGAGGTGAGGAGGACCATAAGGCACGATCATCCTGATCTGATGGTTGTAACTAGGGTTGTGATGAAGGCGTCCATACTCTTGTGGTGTTTGGAACATGTCTAAGGTCAGCAAGTGATACTCCCCCAATGAAAGTCTTTGGAAGATGTCTTCCATGGGGTCTATAGTCATCACTTGAAGGGGAGGTGTGAGGGCGACCACCTGTTGCAAACTGGTTGAAGCTTCCATGGATGGAGGCAGTGCCAGGATTGATGACTTGATAGGAATGAGGACATCATTTGGATGGTAGGTGGTGTTACAAGTTTTTAAGGGTGAAGGGTCAGTGGGAATGGTGTGGACTTGCCCATCGTGCTCAAATTTCACACAATGGTGCAGGGTGGAGGGGACACAAGCCATGGTGTGGATCCAGGGTCGGCCCAACAACATGTTGTATTGAAACTCTCCTTTGATGATATAGAAGAGCTCTGAGACTGTGTGTGGACCAATGCGGATGTGAAGGACGACTGTGCCAATGGTTGTGGTAGTGGTGTCATTAAAGGAGTGCAAGATTGTGCTAGTTTTAGAGATGCAATTCTTGGGAAGAGCCAATTGATCAAAGGCATTGCTGGAGATAATGTTGATGCTGGTGCCTCCATCGATCATAATACATTTAATGCATGTCTGATCAACATAGGCAGTGATGAAGAGGGCGGCGTCCTGATCTTCCGTGTTGGATGTGGGAATCTCATAATCATTGAATGTGATGGAGGCAATAGGGGCTAAAGAGTGGACAAGGGCAGCAAGTGGCTGGGGGTCCTTGGGTTGGACCTCCGCTGCCTACAGGGCTCTAATGAGGGCCTGACGATGTTGAGGCGAGGTTTGGATGAGGTCATAGAGAGACATATTCATAGGCGTCTGGTGAAGCTATTTCAATAGAGTCATGAATTGTCCCTGAAGAGGAAGAAGAAGAGGAAGGTTGAGGCGTGCCAAGGATAGAAATATTAGGCTTGGGCGGTTGAGGTGGATTGACGAAAGGGTAGGTCTAAGGAATAGCGGCTTTTTCTTTCGCCTTGTCCTTTTGTGACCTAGTGGTTATGTGAATGGCATTGATTTCAAAGATAGGAGGTGAAGGAGATAAAGGGGTTGTAACTTGTTGATGATATGTTGATGGGTTTGAAGAGGTTGGAGGGTTATGAGAAGGATTCAGGGGTCAGTTGAGAGTGTCCTCAAAGAGAAGAGTGTGTGGCGAATGATAGCCTTAAGGGAACAACAAGTCTCGGTATCGTGTCCTGGCGTACGATGGTATAAGAAAATCTTCGTGTCATCGAACTAGGAGGGCTTAGACTCGAGGGGTTGAAAAGGCATGATGGGTGGAAGAGTTATGTTGGAAGTCTGCAAAAGTCAGTGTAAGATCAAAGAGTATGAGCCCACTAAAGGGTCCGTGCTTGTTGATGTGTGCAATGCTGGTGACTTTTGCTTGGGCGGAGTTGGAGGAGGCTTCCGTACCACCTTCTAGGTTGATGGTGCAGCGACAAGTAGAGATGGTACTTTCTTCATGAGAGGTATTGCCCTTTTGGGAGAGGGTAGGCTAGTGGTAGGCAAAGAAAGTAGAGGAGGCAACCGGTTTTGATTAGAGGTATGAGTGGGGAGGACTTTGGTTAAGGTCAAAGGATGAGGGACCAAAATGGAGGGTAATGGTGATGGGGAGGAGGCGTTCACCTCTATGGTTTGGCAGTCTTCTTTGATTTGATTTGAAGACTACTATTGGTAAGGTCTGGTCTAAGTCCACCTTCACTTGTGGATGAGTGAGGTTGGAGATAGGGCAAACACCAAGTGACTTGATTGGTTTAGATGGGGTAGATGAGGGTTTCGGTCCTGATGTGGTTGATTGAGGTGTAGATGGTCTAGAAGTAGAAGTCTAGTTTTTGTTGAGAGTCTTGGGAGATTCTGCCATGGGAGGATTAGCAGCATGAGATGAGAGGGCACGGGCATGTTGATGAGTTGTGAGACGTTCCCACAATACCTAATGCTCCACTTTCCTTGAAGGGAGAAGTTCGAGTTTCTCCACTAATCGGGAAAATGGTTGAGAAGATGTTGGATGAGGTTTGGGTTCTTGAGAAGATGTTGATAGTTGTGGGATCGAAGGTGTGGTAGTCTCAGTTCCGAGGCATGATGAAGTCATGATAGGTTTGTCCTTGGTTGGAGATGAAGGAGAGGCAGGTTCTTCCCTAGGTGGAGAAGAAACCAGAGAATGAGGCTCCTCAAGCGGGTAAAGGGCAGGGATGATTGTGCCCTCCACTTACGATCAAGGAGTAGGAAGGGTTGGGTCCTCCATGGGCAGCAAGAAGGAGGATGGTGAAACTAGTGGTGCTGGTAAGGTCGAGGTGTCCTCCAAGATGAGAGAGATTGATGGAGAACTAATCGGAGAAAGAGGTTCATCCACATGTGATGGACTGATGGATGGACTCACCTCTTGAGGTTGGTCAGAAATGAAGGGCGAGACCGTATTGACTGTTCAAATGTTGTGTTCATGAGTGTTGTCAATCAAGGTCTAGACATTGTTTTGAGTTGGTGGATGATTAGGGAATGGTTGTTTGAAGATGTCGATACCCTGATTAGGTGGTGCATTGGGATTGTCTAGGATGAGGTCACCCTTTTCAAGCATGTCTTGGATTATGTTTTTAAGGGTTTTACAGTTGCCCGTGTCATGGCCTTTAACACGGTGGTAGTTGCAGAAGTCATTTTCCCTATACCACGCAGGGATGGCGTGTGAGGGATCAAATTGTGGAGGTGGTCAGATCTGGGGGAGATTGAGGACCCCCTGTTTAACAAGTTTTTCTAGCACAGATGCATATGATTCTCTGAGTGGAGTATACTGTCGTTGTACGTATCTCTACTAGAATTCTCAGGTGATGCTTTGAGACGTGGATGGTTTGGGCTAGTTAGTTGAAGGGGAAGAGGAGGAAGATCTAACAACCATAGCATTTGTTGAAGCTTTAGATTTAGGATTGGATGAGGAAGGCTTAGAAGAGGGGTCATTGGTCTTGGAGTTGGGATTCTTGCTCTGCAACTTGACTTTATTCTCCTCGATGGCACGTAACTCAAGTTTGTGGGCCATCGTGAAGGCTTCATCAAAAGTGCGAAAGGTCTGAACTCTTAAGGTGGAAGAAATATGTTTGGCACAGGCTTGGGAGAAAAGTCCAATAAGTTTGGGTTGGGGTAAGGAAAATGAGAGTTAATTGATGAGGCCCCTCCATTGAGTGATGAAATCAACAATGGATTCATCCTCGAATTGGCGGATAGAATAGAGGTCTGTGATTAAGACCTTCTTGGTGATGTTGATAGAGAAATGATCAAGGAAGAGCTAGGCCAGTTGATTGAACGTGAAGAGGGAATGGCTGGCAAGGGAGCTATACCAGTCAAGTGCAACACCTGAGAGAGACATAGGAAACGTGCATAAAAGCAATGCATCATCGTGGGCAATAAGGTAACAAGCATGTCTGAATGCCCATAAGTGCTATTGTGGGTCTTCCTTGCTTTGAAAATGATAAAACTTAGGAAGTTCCCACTGGCTGGGATATGGCCTGATCAGGATAGAAGGATGAATGGGCTCATTGTAAATTTGTTCGTATGAGAGAGTATTGCGTGAGCCAGAAACGGAGGTCTCTAGGCTAGACATCTTGTCCATCAGCATTTTGATGATATCTATTGACAGATTGGCAAGTGGAGTGCCCCCTAGATTGTAAGGCACTTGAAAGAGGCTAGAAGAGGTATACGACGTAGTCAATTGTACCAGTAAGGGTGCAACATATGGATGACTAGTCGTAGGGATAGAAGAGGAGACTAAGGATGGTTGGGTAGAAGGCATGGCTAGGCTCGATGTTGCCACGGGAGGTTGGTTAGTGGTAACATGGGCCAATGGATAGGTAGCCACCCTAGTGTTGATAGGAGCAAGGGTAGGTGGAATAGAGATGACCAGATTCTGAAAGGGGGTAGAGAGTGGTTGAGTGGGCTGAGGTTGATAGGGGGCTGAAACCCCAGTGGAAGTGGGCCCAAAGATGGAGGGAGAGGCCACACTTGGATGGTTGGTCAAAGGCTGGTCATTGGTCAAGGCAATAGCCTGGGTATCTAAAGGTTGAACTATGAATGCTGTTGATACGGCCGCAGTCTCGAGAAGAGAGGTCAGCATTCCATAAATTGGATTGCCCAAGGAGTCTCGCGTTCGGCTATTCACGAGATAATGCTGCAAGGCTTTGACGTTGAGGTCCAAGAATCATGAAAAATCTTGGTCCCCTTTTGGGACAATAGGAGTCTAAGTCGGGGATGGTCTAGTAGGAGTTCTTTCAGTCTCCAAGTGGAACTCCATTATAGGACTAGTTATGGACGGGGTAGACGGAAGCAGGTGATGCCTCACGTGATCGACTAGAGCCTTGGCTTGGCTACGAGTCAGAACCATTCAAGGCAAGAAAGAACATCCTCACAAGCTCAAACAAGCAGATAAGAATAGAAAAGATGAAGAACACAAGCAGATCCTAAAAAACCCTTAGGAGTAAATTATTAAGATTATAGTGGCTTATGCCTTAGAATATGTGTAGAGGAAGATTGGTTTTTGAGTCGGGTCTTAGAAGAAGTAGTCTATGGATGGTTTCGGGTTAGTTATGGTGCTCAAAAGCCTATGTTAGGTTCCGTATGTGGCCTGGTGCTAAGGAGCAAGCTCCCCTCACTTCACGAGTCCAGTGATAAGCTGGTCTCACTTAGCCAAAATATACTTCCCCTAGAGATTATCCTCCGCCAGAGAACAGAGTGGGCTTTCCCCTTGGTGATGAAATCCAAGTAAGATCGCTGAGATGGGTAAGGTATCCACTGGGTGATGAAATCCCAGTCGGGCCTTGTCTCATGTAAGTTAAGATGTTTGTTTTGTGCAAGTGGTTTGGTCGTGTAACATAAAGTGGACTAGATTAATTCATGATGCAATTATTAATTACTAGGTGTGGTCTAAGAAATGCAAGCAAGCAAAAATGAATGCAAAGTGTTTTAAGCCCAAGTCGAAATGTGAAGTTGGAATGAAAACAAGTTGAGAAAGGGTTGAAGAATATGATTTTTGACTAGTCTAGAAGTGCAAGAAAAGAAAGAAAAGTTCTTTTTAGTCCTGCTGATGGTGTTGTTTAGAAGAGACGAAAGAGGTGAAAAGGGAGGAACCTAATGCACCTATATGAAAATAAAGAAAGAAAGAAAGAACCCAAGGAAGGCCCTAGGGTCCCACCGGGCATGCCAGAATGTTTCTACACTATTTCGCTTTCTACATTCAAAGAAGGAATTAAGAAACTAAGAAGAATGGTCAAGGTTAGATGTTACCTAGATGTAGTCGTGTGCATCGAAATCAGACATTGGAAGGTTCTCCTCTTTGGCTGTGGAGGAATGACACCTGCAAAGAAAAAGAGACTAAAACATGAAAAATGTTAGATGAGGAGATGGTGGGCTATCAAGCAAAAGCTTGATCCCAGAAGTACGAAGACTTCCTTGAGGGATATCAACCCACTGATTAAAAATAGAATATTTGACAAAAATAGAAATAGTGAAAGACAGAATGAAAGAAATAAAAGACAAAAATCAAAATACGTACCTGATATGCAAAAAATTGCTCTACACAGTCGCTAGTGTTGGTCTCTGTGCCAGCGTCGGTCAAGGAATGGTGCCGACATCGGTTAAAGTGCCAGCGTCATTAGGGGTAATGACCAGCATCGATCGAGGTAGCAGTTTTTGGATGAGGTCTGGTCAGGTCTGGACAGGGTTTTAAGATTGCAGAATGGTCTAAAGTTTTCATCTGGGGGTTAGGGAACCGGTCTGGGAGTCAGAGGGATTGTTTAGGGGTTTATGTAGAAATCTGGGCAGAGTTACAGACTGTATATTTTGAAAAGGGTGGATAGAGGTGATATGGGAGGAAGTCAAGTTAGGTTTCTGAATCTAAGTCGGGGTGGTAATATCAATTAAAAACAATAACCAGAGAACAAAATAAAAGCACAGAGGAAACACTTACCTGTTACATGCTGAAGATAGAGTAGGAGACATAATTGATGTTGTTAGTGTGTTGCAAAATTTCAATGTAGCAGACCTCCAGGGAGATGACTGAAGTAGAATACCTGTACCAGAGAGATAGAATACTAGAGATTTGATTGCAGATTAATTGGATGCAAAAGTTGGCTGATCCTCTGGAAGGTTGAATGAAAGAATGTTTTGAAAGAAGGTCTGATAACCGATTGGGAAACTAATTGGAAACTGAATAACGAATAACGGATAACAGATAATGGATAACGGATCCTAAATTTAAGTCGAGAACGTAGTATTAAGGATAACCGATGCCAGTAGGACCGCCGACATCGGCCGATGGGTGACCGATGTCGGTGACGTCGGCCGAGTAGTGACCGACGTCGGCAGATGCAGAATGGGGACAGAGGCTAATTTTAGCTTTTTGCTCATTTTTACATGCTGCCAAGGGCAAGGCTCGTGGGAAAATGGTCGATAGGGGTTAAATAGGTGTGGGAGAATAAAATGAGGGTTAAGGGGAGAATGACAAGGGTTCGACACAATTCCGGTGTCTACACAGGGGACTAAGCATGTTTTAAAAGAAGGAAGTTCCTGGAAAGTTGGCAATGGTAATAAGGTGAAATTTTAGGAAGATATTTGGTTAAAAGGAAAACCTTTGCAAGATGAAATCCAAGATAAAGATGTTATAAACCGTTGCAAGTAAAGAGTGGGAATATTGGTTAACCAATACTGGCAGAACAACTCCTGGGTGAACCTCACTGACTATGATCAAGATTTCAAGGATATTCAAATATCCCTAAATTCTATATCTCTATACCCTAATCTTAAAGATAAGATTGTTTGGCACAATGAGCCAAGTGGACAGTTTAAAGTTTCTTCCATTTTCACTTCAAAAGGGAAATGGCAACAAACCGCTGTGGATGAAGGCCTAGATCAAGGGGCTCATCCCTAAAATCAAAATCTTTTTCTAGACCCTTCTCCAAAACAAAATCTTAACTTTGGACAATTTACATAAAAGAGGAATATATATTGTGAACAGGTGTATCCTTTGTAAGAAGGGTCTTGAAGATAGAGATCATTTGTTTGTAAACTGTTCTTATACACAGCTAGTCTGGAAAGAAATTCTCAATATGTGGGGCATTGCATGGATCCATCATAAAAATGTGGAATTATCTCTTAAAAGTTGGTACTACCCCTCCAATAATTTTGAAGCAATTTTTTTATGGAAACTTACTCTTCCCCATATTTGGTGGGGAATATGGAAGGAAATAAATAACCGAATCTTTAGAAATAAAGAGCTCCCTAGATGGGTGGTAAGACAGAACATCATTAGAGCTATTAAGGAGAATTTTTTATCACAAAAGAATCCAACATCAACCTTCCAAGTGGATAATCCCTTAAGTATAGAAAACTCTAAAGTTAAACTTGATAATCCCAGATTAGGAGTTACATGGAATGCTCCCCCTCAAGGGTGGATTAAAGGAAACTTTGATGGAGCTGCTAAAGGGAATTCGGGGAATGCAGGTTGTGGTGGTGTCTTGAGAAACCATACGGGAAAGGTTATTGATGTTGTAGCAATCCCCATTGGTAAATCAAATTGTCACATTGCCAAAGCTACTGCCACCCTTCAGACCATCAAAATAGCTATGGATTCAGGATATCCCAAATTGTGGCTAGAAGGGGACTCACTAAACATCATAAATATTCTTAACAATAAAAATATTGTGTCTTGGACTATAGAGGCTATGGTAATGGAGATGAAAACCTTAATAAAAAAATTTGATAAAGTGACTATAACCCACACCTATCGTGAAGCCAACGGAGTTGCAGATTGGTTAGCAAATTGCGCAGTCCGGATAGGACAAAAAATGAGGTGGCAGGAAACATTAGAAAAGAAGGTGGAACTGAGGGCACTCATTCTTCATGATGCAACTCATGCAAAGGAGGGAATGATTAGATTTTTATAGAAACATAATGAGTTGGAGAAGTGGCTTCACGGGGAAAGGTCTTAAATCATTAAAGAGGAAGGCTCTTGAAAGTGGAAGGCTCTCGAGGATCCTTAACGTGCCCAAACAAAGCCAACTCTCAAATCAAACTGGCAACAGGTGGGATCATTGTAAAGTTCATAGCGATTGGGTTTCCAAGGAAATGAGTATGGCTCACAAAAGGAAGGGAGAACCAAGGAAGTAGGAACCCAAAAACTGTGATGAATGGAGAGAGAAACAAGATGTCTGGAGAATCCTACAGAAAGGAAAGTCATGAACTATATGGAAAAGCTCCATGGGTCAAAACCGCATATCACTACGGCCTTTTTTAAAAATTGGATTGATGAAAGGGTCACATTGCATGGTATCACAGTGAACCTTACAGAGGATTTTATAGTAGAGGTTATAGGGTTGCCTACGGATGGACTTAAATTCTCCAAACAGACAAGCATTTTGAACGAGGCCTTTTGTAAGTTCCCCAAGACGGATGTGGAAGAGCAAAAGTTGGTCAAGAATGGAGATTTATATGAATTGGAATAGATTAAGGGGATATGGAGGGATGTCTTATGCTGTATAAGGGAGTATTTCATCTTGGACAGAAGGAGCAAGAGAGTGCATAAATTCCACTTTGTTTTCCTTAATCATTTCAAGCACAAGGTAAGACTGTCTTTTCCCTTTTACCTGCGCTATTCTTTGGTCCAAAGTTTATTTGCTCATAGGAAGAAGGAAACACGTCCTATCCTACATGAAGGCTTAATTCTGTTAATCGAAGGCTAATGTAAGAATAAAGCTATGGTTAAGAACCCTAACCAGGGGAAAAATAAGGAGTCTGGGAGCAGAAAGAGTGAAATTGTAAAAGGGAAAGACAAAATCAAGTTCCCTAGTGCCAATAATAAGAATGTAGAAGAAGATACAGAGTGGGAGAGATTTGATAAACCTAGGGAGGAAAATTTGGAGGAAGAAGAAGGAACTAAAAGCTGGAATACAAATTCAAATGAGGATGAAGAATGTCAAGAGAAGAATGAGAAAGAAGGAGTCAGCAAAGAGGAGGAATCTGAAAATAGTAAAGAAGAAACTGAGGAAAATCAGAAAGTGTCAAAGGAAGATATTGTCTGGGATGGCCCTGTTGAGGACCCTATTTCAAGAAATGAAAAGGAAAATACAGTTCAGGATGACAATCAAGAAATGGACATGGAAATTCAAACTGCAACCAAGAACAGTATCAAAGGGGCCAAGAGGATCACTTTGAAGAAGGTGGGAACAGTACCAATAAGAATTTTGAGGAATGGAGAGAGAAGGGGTAGAATGATGGAATGCACACACCTATGAGTTGGGTTAATTGCAAAGCAGAGGCTTCTCTCCAAATTGATTCTTGGATGTGTAAGGAGATTAAGGATCTCAAAAGGGAAGTGGAAATTATGGAAGATAACCAGAAAGTTGCATGGAACAAAATTAACATCATGGAAAAATAGATAAGAGATATCCCCATCAAGCTCAAAGATTACGAGAATAACCTTTGGGAACTCATTAAGGAGAACAGAACGAAAATGGAGGAAGTAATGTCCAATATTTGTGCTGCAGCTGTCAATATTGGAAAAAGAGCAAATGAGGAGACCAAATCCTTGGAGGTGCCTAGCAAAAGGATGAGACAAAGGTCTAGAAAGAAGGCTACACAAGAGGGAGCCAAGTTGGTGGCAACTACTACTTAGGATACTACTATTGTGAAAGGTAAAGAAATTGTAAAAATGATTTTGGAACTAGAAGAATAGTCTGGTTCTTCTTGTTGGTTACATTTACTGGTCCTATTCTCTGGTTTATTTTTTTAATCTTCTGTCTATGGTGCAGCCAGATCTTTGTTAAATCTGGGTTTTGACCGGTGGTCTCTTTGGTGGTTTCAAGTCCATATAAAACCTATTTTTGCTACTTCTCTATAGTAGTTTTTAGGTTCTGCCTGTGGTCGTTGAGGCTTTATCTTTCTTTCTTTGTACTTGGGTTTTGGGGTCCCTTCAAAACCTGATTTTACCTTAATCTAAAACATTATGTGTAACTAAAATTCTTGATATTTATTTATTTCCCATTAATTATACACTCTATTATCATCCACCTATTCATTACCCACTTATATCAGTTATCCTAACATTCATTACCATATCTGGCATCACTTTCCTTTATAGAGGACATGGATATTTTAGAGTTAAAAACTCTACATTTTTAATTTTTGAAGTTTTAGTTATGCACTCCAAGTTTTGGTCCTACGCCCTTTGGTTTGAGACAGTGAAGTTTTGACTTAGAGCGTGGGCTCGAATTTATTTTTGCCTAAATTTTGTCTATGTGTCAAAATTGAGTAGAAGCTACCAAGTGTCATCAGCCAAGGTACATTTCATAATTTCTATAAGTTGGTTAGAATGTGCCACGTGTCCCATAGTAACTCATCAGAGTGCAACAAGTGTTAGCATCCATGTCTCATGTTTCTTATACATTTCAAAAGCTTCTTTTCAATAAGATTTTTTCAGGATCAAGCAGAAGGTGCCAAGTGGAAACTATAGAAGGTTTCAATATGCTTTTCTAAAAGCAATAGGAGACACCACGTATCCCTAGCTGAAGAAAGTGGAAGCCGTCATGTGTCAACATATAAAATATCTTCACTTTGTTTCATTGATAAGTAAAGACTGTGGTGGGTCTCAGGTTTTTTTAGGTAAGCAGAAGCTGCCAAGTGTCATCATCTATGTAAATATGACATAAGGCCTAAATGTTTCTATAGTATAGATAGAGTGATGTGAATAACAACAAGTGTCACCTTCCACAGGATTCTCAAAAGATAGTTAAAAGTAGTAGAGACCGCCACATGTCCCTTATTAAAGATGTGTAAAAAGTGCTACCTATCCCTATTCCCTTTTTGAAGTTGCTCAGGTGAGAAGTGTTGTGGGTCCCATTTCCTATAAGTTTTAAAAGTTTTGAATAAGTGGACTACAATAGATGTCAAGGATGGAACACTCTTGAGCAAAGACATAATAAAGAGTATAGGTTACACAAAAAGTGTTGTGTGTCTTCGATAAGTGCTGTAGAACATGCCAAGTGTCATTTTTTGGTGCCTCCTAAATAATAAGAAGGTTTTCAAGTAGAGTAAGGGAATCGGCCAAATGTCCTCTCCCATTTGATAGTGGGAAGCATCATGTGTATCTATTTTAGCCAATGAACTTGCAAGAAGATAGAACATTTCAGATTCAAGAAATATCCTGTGTTAGACACTTCCAGTTTAGTTAGAGTTTAGTTATACCATTGGATTGGGAATGTGCAAGCAATCTAGAGCTAATCCAATGCTATAAATAGGGGTGTAGAAGGGATTAGAAGGGGATATAATTTTTTTCAAGATATTATTGTCAAGAGTTTTTTAGACTTTTTTAGCTATGATCAAGAATATCATTTGCCTTTGTTTTATTTTATTGAGTTAGAAATTTTATGTAACTATGCATGTTTCTATGCCTTTTATGTGATTGAAGAATTAATAAGAAGACTATGTTCTATGCCTTTGTTGATATTTTTTTGTGTCATTGTAAAATTAGTCTAAGTTGTGAGCCTTTGTTTCTATTTTTTTCATCTTTTACATTGATCATGTCTTGTTCACTCTTTAATGTAATTGAATCTTACATATAACTTCACTGTGCTTAGAATTAAGGGTCAAATTAAATTTAGGCACATCACCATAGTTTGATTTTCTTTCATTAAACTTGTGTTTCTATTTAATTCCTATCCCTTTTCCCATTATACACTTGATATAAAGAAGAGCCAACTTCTTTAAAATATGGAGGTTATTTCAAGTTGCAAGTCCCACATTCCTGAAACTTCCCATTACTGGTGTTAGAAATATTGCAATTTTAATCATCAATAGTTTTTGGCATGCCTGGTGGGACACCATCTTGATGTTTCTTTCAAGACCATATGAACTAGAGAGCTACAAGGAGTCAAATTTGTGGACCAATAACAAGATATCAATCTACTATAAATCTAGGTATTCTTTTTCCACCTTTGATAACTTGTCCATGATGAAGAGTCAATTAGTTTATACCAATACCAAGAGTAAATATGGGAGCTCCTATACCCCCAAGGAATTATGAAAGTTGGAACATTGGTAGTCCTTTGATTCTCCCAATACCACTAGCCACTTGGGACCCTATTCTAGTAAATGCTTTGAAAGCTCTGCCCAATTTTAGTGGTCAAGATTTCAAAACACCTGAAGAACATCTTCAGGATGTGTCTGATGTATGTGCTATACATGTGGTCACACAGTAGAATGTTTCCATAAGATTGATAGCAACTTATTTTAAAGGGAAGGCTCTAGAATGGTACAGATCCTTGACTCCAAATACACTATTCACATGGGATCAACTTGGAGATCTTTTCTTTGAAAAGTTTGAAGAAAAAGGTGATAAGTCTTCTTTGTTGCAACAATTGATTACTATTAAAAGGGCACCCCAAGAAGTAATGACAGACTTCAAATCAAGATTTCATAGGACTTGGGAAAGAATTCCTACTACAGCAAGACCATTACAAGGTATGGCTATAGTGATTTATCTTAAGGCTTTAAATTCAGATATATCAGTCATGATTCAGTCACTTGGAGGTCAGACTCTGCTTGAAGCTTATGAATATGCAGTCAGAGCTGAAAATAATTTAATAGATGTTGGAAAGTTATCCCTAAAGCCTCCCATGCCCATGTTTCTAGAGATTACTTTAATATTGCCTCAATAAGCCCCTAATTCCATATCCCCACCCATGTCTATGTACACATATCCTCAACAACCTGATAAAGAACTTGTGCCTACCTAGTCATCTAAGATGGATGAGATCAAAAAAATATTAAGGACATTTTCAAATGAGTTAATTAACATAAAAAGGCAACATAATCCTTACCCTAAACCCTAATATCAAGGTTGCCAAGGGAATAGATTTCCACCTCAGCCAAACTAGTATCAGGTTCATCAAAGGCAAAATAACCCTCAGCTAGCAAACCAATTAGTTGCAGTCCCTACATCCTCACAGACTATTCCCCCAATCCAAATAGAGAGATTATTTAAGGGTAGAATAATTATGTAGATATCACCAATGCCTAGTGTTTTCCTTGTAATAATGCTCATATGCCCAGATATTGTCCTATGGGTAATATACAACAAAAGGTAGCAAATCAAAGAAGAATGGATGGACAATTTATAGGTACTTCTGACACTCAAGCCTAGCAGTCCCCTGGTATGCAAAATTCAATCCTAATGGCTCAGATGCAAGGGATGTCCTTACAATAAGAATAATAAATAGCCCCTGAACATGCTCTATTTTCATGGGTTGAAGATGAAGAGTCAGTATTCTTGAATGAAGCTTCCACTTCCAAGAAGCCAATAGTATGATCATATTACTACACTAGATCAAAGAGAAGGATGATAGAATAGCCTGAAGTCACAAATAATGAAGTTATGGAGAATCCTTCATTTCAAGGTCATTGAAACACAACCATTGGACAAGAAGTGCATCAACCAATATATAATCAAGTAGTTTTTGGACAAGTTCAAGAAAAAGCAAGGTATCCTTATTTTCCAAGAACCCAAACCCTAGGACCAATAAATGTGGTAGAATAGTTGAAGAAGACTCTAGCACAAGTATCATTTTGGGACATATTAGTTATTCATGAACAAAATACACTATTACAAGAAGCTCTACAAGGCCAGGTAGTGCCCAAACATACTGGTATCAAAGAAGGACCTATTGAAAAAGAAAAGCTCAAAGACACGATTCATCTATAGAGAAAAACCCTAGTGAACAATGCACCAGAGGTAGGCAAATCCAAACTAGAACCCTTCTATTTGACTCTGATAGTTGGCAAGAAACTATTTCATAATGAAATGATAGACTCAGGAGGTAGTACTACAATAATGCCTAAGCAAATAGGTGATGCTTTAAAGATAATGTATGAGCCACTTACTAGAGGAGTCATGCAGCTAGATGGTAAATCAGTACAAATAATAGGGAGAATTAAACAACTCCCATTGCAATTATATACTTGTCCTAATATAATTTTCAATCAAGATGTACTAGTCATACATATACCTCCTGTATTTGGTTTATGTTTATCTAGAGACTTTACAGCCAAGATAGGAGGATATATGTCACTTGATTGGTCTCATCTCATCCTAAAAACCAAATATGGTTCAAAGATGAAGATATTATCTGAGCCACTATACAAGAATCACTTCACCAATGAACCAACCTCAAAATTAGAGGTAACTCATGCTATGTTGAATAAGGAATAAAAAAAAATTGTTGAGGAGTTAGGTGACTAGACTGAACATGATCAAGAAGAGGAAAATAATCATTTGTTATCTATGATGCAATGTGACCCATATGGAAATTATGACTCCACTGGCCTGGGTACTTATGTCATATTTGATGAAGATCATAAAATCCCAAATGTTTTAAGGGAAGAAATGCCAAAAGATACCTCTTCTCTCAATCCTCAAATCTCACAACATGAATTCCAAATTCCAAGTTAGAAGTCACAAGCTTGTTCCTTAATCTCTGATGAGGAAGAGATAATTTCTGAATTTCTTCTCACTTTGCAAGATGATATGGAAGAGCATGGACACTTCCTTGATCATGATTTTAATGACTTTTTTAGAGTCATTGGGACAAGTTATACTATTATTCAAAAGGGCTATGAGCTAGTTGCAGATGGACAAGATAGCATTGAGACTCAAATAAATTTGCAAAATTGCTACAAGCTTTTAGGCTTATCCTTTCAAGAGGTTGGTGAATTTTGAGATGATGTTTTTAAATTCATTGAGGAGGATAATCATGCAATGGAACCAAAATTTGAGGTAGAAGGACATAATCAAATAAATGATGTATATCAAAGGGCTTATGGTGATGAGCCAGTAGCCATTGATTTCTTGATGAGACATGCCAGTATGAAGAACCAACATTCAACAAGTTTTCAAGAACAAGAAGAGTATGTATATGTTGAAAACATGTTTGAATTCGATCCACTCGGATGCAGGCTAATCAAGGTGGCATGCAAGAAGAGCAAGTAACTAGAGCTTCATCACATTTAGCCACTTGTCTGGCAACATAAGTTGTCTCACCATGGAGGAGGATTCAGACATTTCCCTTTTAATCTAGAAGGAAGGAGAACCTAAAGAGATTCTTGTGAATGGGATCTAATTGAAACATTTTAGATAAGTTGTGTCTCTAATGTATTATAGTTAGATACTTTCCCTTTCCTAGTTTCCTTGTTTTTCCATGTTTCTTTCCTGCTCTTTCTTTTAAATAAGTGTTCTTTAAACACGTAGCTATAGCTCATAGATTTTATCAAAATTTTCAAAACTCTCGACACATTAAATATCTCCCAAATCCTTAAATTCCCCAAGGTACCTTATACAACCACCTTCATGACATGTCTAAATCACTGTCCCATGAAGATTTAGTAAGATTTGCTAATGATTATCTAGGTTTAATGCCATTTTAAGACTTGATGGGTCAATAAATACTTCATAACAAGAGTTAAAGCTTATAGTGTCTCAAACATTCCTACGTCTAGTAGAAAATGCATGTTACTTGCATTTTCAACTCATAGAAAACTAATTTAAGGAAAAGTGCCTTCCCTATTGCAAAATATTCATACCCAGTACCATAGTTCACTAATTTTAAGAATAGATATAGATATGGAGGGAGTATAGTCTTTGCAACAAGGGTCTAGGATTTATGAATCCATTGACCTGTTTCTTACAAGAAAATCATATGCTTGAACCCCTACACAACCATTAAAGACCTATCTGTAGACTAGAGTCCCTAATGTTGGTCATGCAAATGACCCAACAAAGGTTAAAGACTATGCAAATAGAATCATGGACCCAATTATTCAATTAATTAGTAGCAAAACTCTTAGAGAAGGGGCACATCAAAGGTGTATTTAGAGGGCCAAGGTTGGACAATATGAAACATTCACAATGAGGATATGGACTTCACAGTTGGCATAATTCATTATCCTAAGTGTGCATATGTGCCCTGACTTAGTTGAAATATGCACCAGATTGTTTCATACACCTTCAAATACCATACAACAAGGTCTGTTCATAGTGAAAATTACACCAAAGGCTATTAGAGACATGTTAGCCTTATATCATGACAAGACAACCATGTTTCCCACCATTACCAAGATGCAAAAAATGTGGGCAAACGTCAATACTTAATTGAGGTTTCTGAAATTAGAATTGCAATTAGGCAATGATGATACCACCGTGTCGACACTACCTACAGCAAGAGCACAATTTTCAAAAACTAGTCAAGATGCACTTTCCATGATGGCTTTCATTTTCAAAATGAAAGATGATATAACCCTCTATGAGGAACAAATGGCTATCCTCTTCAGATTGAAAACTATTGACAAGACTCAGGAGTATCAGCTTGATTTCTCTGAGCAGATTGCATATTCCATGGTGGAACAACTTGCCCAGTTCAAATATAAAGGGATTTTTAGGTATTCTTCTTATCTATTTCACCTTATGTTGTATCAAAACTCTGGTATCTTTTCCCAACACATGCATCTAAATATGTATGACCCAAGCTTCAGTCTACATAGGACCACTCCTGTGTCTACATGGACATATATCTTATCCAAAACTAGTGACCCATATGAATTTGGGAACTTTTTGTTGCCCCTAATTTTTGTCATCTGAGCCCAGAACTAATTATAAATAGACTATGTCCAAGTGTCTCAAACCTTATGACCAATTGCACTATTCCTTGTGATTATTTTTTTGGATCCCATCATACTATTATTAGAGTCATTGGTTTTAGTGGAGAACCAGTGTTGCTACCTAATATTTTGACCTTTAGGTTAGCATTATTAGAGGTCACCAGGTAGGTGTCTATGGTAGATAATTAATATGGCATTGAGAAGAAAAAGAAGAAAATGTATGATGTTTCATGGGTGACAAACAACATGGCCCTAGAGGTCAGAGATGCTGAGATCATGTTGCTAACAAAGCTAGCCATCCTAGGTTTCTCTCTAATTGAAGATAAATGGGTATATGACCCAAATGGTTTCATAACTTCATGGATCAGGACTAATAGGTTTGCTGCCAGAATTGCACATGAGGGCCGTCCCTTTTGGGAAAATAGGAAAAATACTAGGGAAGATATTCTTGATTTTTATGTTGAATTGATAGATTTACCCCTTCAACAAGATAGACCATGGGAAAATTTTTATGTTAAGGAAAGGGATTTTGACCCTAAAATTAGAATGAATTCTAGTTTAAGAAGAGCATTAAAGAATAAAGACTGAAACACCGAGAAAATAAAAGCCTATTGAAAATATAGGAAAGAGATTTATCAGACAACTCACTCTTTTGGAAATGTGGATTCAGATGAGAAATGGGAGGAAATTTGGGATGAATGTCATCTATCCCCTATCTCTAACCCTGATACAATCAATTTGTAGACATAGGGTGGAGAGCTAGAATCTAGAGTAGAATCTAGTCAAATAGAGCAGACCTCAGCTTCAGTCGATGTAACTATTTGGCCCCAATCTCTCAATACCATTGAAAAATAGAAGAGTGTGGTATCTTCACCACCAAAAGCTTCTCCATCAATGTCAGTCCTTGAGGTTCCTAGTTCTACACAAGCACCACTAGCAATAGTGGTAAATGTTGAAGAGAAGGGACCACAACAAGAAGAAGAAACACCAAGGAAACATAAGAGGCTGAGGTTCCAACTTGATTCAAAAGAGAGGGCAGAACCCGCACAACACCATTCATAGAGTACTTTGGTTTCTCCTTAGGTAAGTATTGTTTCTCCTCCTTCTTCTCAATCTCTCTCTTATTCTATATGGGTGATGATTCCATCAGGCCAAATAATGTCCCCTACCACCTCTGCTATGTCCATTTCTCATTTTGCCTTGTCTATTCATACTCAGGCCATATCATTGCCTCATTTTCCACCCTTTATTCCAAAGAAATTACTTCCTTAGATTGCCCCTAGCCAACATTTAGCTATTCAATATGGCTTGCCACAAGGTTATCCTTTTGCAGGTGGGCACATTGCCTCTCCTTCTACCATCCAAACTCAAGCACATATTGCTAAGAAGGCTAGAGAAGCTAGAATGGATAAAAAGAGGATGAAAGATAATAAAGCCTTGGCTACACCACATATGAGGTCACAATTTCACCCAATACAATAACAACTAATGGTGACCCATTTGTCACTGAATATAGTCAAGCCAAATGACTAGATGTAGCCTGCAGATTACACAATGAATGTAGTAGCTATAGACATGTCCCTTTTTAGACCACAAGATAGGGTCAAGCTACTAAATGAATCCACTTCTATAGTAGCTAAAGATTATTTTAAAATATCAAAGAAGCTATAGAAGATGGAGGCTGATCTAGCCAAAGAGAAGGCAAACTAAAGCAGTTTGACCATAGAGATAAATACTAAGAATAACAAAATAGAGAGTCTAAATAAATAGTTTCAAGATATTATTTCTCTTCATAATCACCAGGCTATCCAGGCCCAAAATGATTCTTTAAAAGTAGGGCTAATGTAGGTGAAGGATGTAGTGACAACCTTAAAGTGAGAAAAGGTAGCATTTTAGGAAAAATGTGAGGAAAGTCTGCTACAAGTTACTCAACTTCAACAGAAGTTGTTGAATGAGTAGAAAAATACCACTGTTATACAAGCCCAAATTCAAGTAGAGTGATAAATGATATAACAATTAACACTTGAGTTGGCTAATAGGCCAAAGAATGCAGGGGTTTTGAATCTAGTTAAGGAGCTTTATGAATAAATATGGAAAAGAATCTCTATGGAGATTACTCGACTCAGACCCTCTTTAACCTTTCTGCTAAATGCATAGAAATTGTGTGAAAAGGTGGAGACTTCAGTTGAAAACACTCTATATACTATCTCTAGGAGAGGTTTTGACTCCCGAATTCTACTACAAAAGTTATATGATGCAACTGATGGAACATTGTCAGCAGCAAGGATTAGTGACAGAATGGTCACTACTGAAAGAGTGAATGAGGTTCTCAATTGCAACTCTATAGCAATCAATTATAGAGAGCTTCTAGATGTGGTGAAGGAAGGAATCAAAGATATGAAACAACACATTGAAGATCTAGTGCAATTAGGTCTTCCTTCTCCTTTTCTTGATAGCAACACTGTGTTGATGATTGATGAGATCAAACCTTTATTGTTAGCTAGGAAAAATGATCAGGTAGTCTTTTAGGATTTAAGAGATGATTCATCAGTGCCTAAAGAGAAGCTATTTTGATTCCCTTTTCCTATCTAGAATTTAAATTGAAGGCTACAGTTCATATTTTGCAAAAAGATTTGCACAAGGATATCATCAACCTTGATTTAGCCTTCAATGAATTGCAAAATAAGCAGGGATTATCTAATGACGAGTGGTCTATTTATCAAATAGCTTTACTGAATTTGTGATTTTTTGTCACATTTGATCATGTGGGAGATTGTGGATTTTTTCTTTTTGAGTAGGTTCAAAATTCCTTGGTGTCGCCAAGAACTATAGAGTAAAAAACTCTACATTTTTCATTTTCTAAGTTTTAGTTATGCACTCTAAGTTTTAGCCTTGCATGCTTTGGTTCGAGATAGTGAAGTTTTGACTCAAAGCATAGGCTCAAATTTATTTTGGTCTAAGTGTCAAAATTGAGTGGAAACTGCCAAGTGTCATCAGCTGAGGCACATTTCATAATTTCTATAAGTTGGTTGGAATGTGCCACATGTCCCATAGTAACTCAGTGGATTGCAACAAGTGTCAGCATCTGCGTCTCATGTTTCGTATACATTTCAAAAGCTTCTTTTCAATAAGATTTTCTCAAGATCAAGCATAAGGTGCCAAGCGGTAACTATGAAAGGTTTCAATATGCTTTTCTAAAAGCAATGGGAGATGCCATGTATTCTTAGCTGAAGAAAGTGGAAGCTATCACATGTCAACATCAAAAATATCTTCACTTTGTTTCATTGATAAGTAAAGACTGTGGTGGGTCCTAGGTTTTACTTTTGAGGCAAGCAAAAGCTGCTAAATGTCACCATCCATGTAAATATTAAATGAGGCCTAAATGTTTATATAGTATATAAAAAGTGACATGGAGACCAACAAGTGTCACCTTCTGTAGGATTCTCAAAAGATAGCTAAAAGTAGTAGAGACCGCCACATGTCCCTTGTTAAAGATACACAGAATGTGCCACCTATCCCTATTCCCTTTTTTAAGTTGCTCTAGTGAGAAGTGTTGTGGGTCCCATTTTCTATAAGTTTTTAAAGTTTTGAAGAAGTGGACTGTGACAGATATCAAGGATGGAACACTCTTGAGCAAAGATATAGTAAAGAGTATAAGTTATGCAGAAAGTGCCATGTGTCTTCGATAAGTATTATGGAACATGCCAAGTGTCATTTTTTGGTACCTCCTAAATAATAAGAAGGTTTTCAAGTAGAGTAAGGGAATCAGCCAAGTGTCCTCTCCCTTTTGACAGTGGGAAGTGTCCTGTGTATCTATTTCAGCTAATGAACTTGCAGGAAAATAGAACGTTTTAGATCTAAGAAATATCCTATGTTAGACACTTCTAGTTTAGTTAGAGTTCAGTTAGGCTGTTGGATTGGGAATGTGCAGGTAATCTAGAGCTAATCCAATGCTATAAATAGGGGTGCAGAAGGGATCAGAAGGGGAGAGAATTTTTTGTGAGAGATTATTGTCAAGAGTTTTTAGACTTTTTTAGCTGTTATCAGGAATATCATTTGCCTTTGTTATATTTTCTTGAGTTAGAAATTTTATGTAACTGTGCATGTTCCTATGCCTTTTATGTGACTAAATAATTAATAAGAGGACTGAGTTTTGTGCCTTTGTTGATATTTTCCTGTGTCACTATAAAATTAGTCTAAGTTGTGAGCCTCTATTTCTATTGTTTTTCATATTTTACATTGATCATGCCTTGTTCGCTCTTTAATGTAATTGAATCTTACATATAGCTTCATTGTGCTTAGAATTAGGGGTCAAATTAAATTTAGGTGCATCGCCATATTTATATTTTCTTTCATTGCACTTGTGTTTATATTTAATTCCTATCCCTTTTCCCGTTATACACTTGATATAAAGAAGAGCCAGCTTCTTTAAAATATGGAGGTTGTTTCAGGTTGTAAATCCCACATTCCTGAAACTTCCCATTGTTGTTGATAGAAACAATTCAATTTTAATCATTAACAGATATCTTGTCTCAATTTTTGAAGGAAATAGAATCAACAAATAACAAAGATCATGAACACATTATTGAGATCCATATCACTAGTAAGTTATTGATAGAGCAACTTTTATGAAAGGGTGTTGGGTAGAAATTTTTATAATTCATCATTTTTTTTATTTCACTTATTGATTAGTAACTACATCTCCATGTCAATAGGAACAATAAAACCCATTTTTCATTTATCATTTTCCATTTTCCATGCCTTGTCTCATGGAGGCAACCCTATAGACCATTTCATTATAGGAATTATTATACCATTATTTTCCATTTATCTCATGTTTTTTGAACTAAATTGACTTGTGGTCCTTTAGGACTATGTAGGTAGTGCTCAATTTCTATTGAGGTTGGATTCATCACCCCTTCATCATTCTCTTATTATTTCATGAGAATTATAATCTTGAAAATTCTCACCATTTTGTGATAAACCTAAGCTAATGATCTCACCATTTTACAAGTAAAATCTATCATTATTTGTGGGAAACTTTATTTCCACTATAGCCAAGTATCTTTTAGTAATTTTCCTTATACCATTCTTTTACTATTGAGCAAGGCTTATTTTTAGTTTTCCTTCTTATCCCATTTTGATCTTGGTTCCTTTGGTTGTTCCTACACCTTTTGTGAGGTTATTCTGATCTAGTTTTAATATTTTTATAATTTTGTGTTAAATGACAGCCTATGGGAGTAATGTGACATTTGATCTGGCAAGTTATCTTTCATTAATTATCTTATTTGGTATTGCTAATTATAACCATCTATGGGTAAACCAATATTGTGTTTGATACCCTTGATTATAACTACCTTTGCGTAAATCCAAATTATGACATTATTTATTAATTATAATTTCCTATGGTAAAATTGGGTATAATGCCTTTTTATCATGTATTGTCACATCATCTGGTCATTAATATTATCATTTGCCTTGTCATTTACCTTTATTTACAAACTTGTTATGACCTGTTTAGCTTTCCATCACTTTTTGTGTTGGTAGAATTACTATAACTTGAGGTCCTAATGGGACTACATAAATTATGCTCAATTTATGTTGAGGTCAACCTAGTACCCCTTTCATTATGCTCTCACTGTATTACAAGCATTTTAAGTTGGCATGCTCTCACCATTTTATGAGCTGGACCATTCTGTATCTCTTAATTCTCAATCAAGTTGAGATGAAAAATTATAAAAAAACATTGGTTAAATACCAAAAATCCCAAAAAAAATTATTTTTTGTGCATGTTTATTTTATTATTGTTTATTTATTTGTTCTTTTGAGTTCCTATTTGATCTTTTGTTTTACTATTTAGTATTTCTTTGATTTTCTTTATTTTCTATATACATCTTGATGGTCCACATAGATATTGATTATTCATAACTTGATCTCATGTTATTAAGTTGTTCTTTTTTTGTTTTTAAACATTTTAATTACTACTTGAGTCTTGATTATTCATAAATTGATTTTAAGTTGAGTTCATTTATGTTTATCTTTTTCCTTGTCTTTGATTTTATATTTATATGTAAATAGTTGTAACTCTAGTTTTGGTCATTATTTACCATTATCCTTAATTATAGGTATTCACATTTGAACTAGCTCTATGCACTTGAAATGCCATGTTATTGTGATTTATTCATACTTATGATGCCTAATTAATTTTTTTATAGAAAACACTTTGTGCTCTAAATTCAAGTCTTAATGTCAACACTACTTTGATTAATAGATCTCAAGATCACTATGTATAAACTAGGTTAAATAGGTTTCACACCTAACTCTATGCTTAGACATGCATCTCTTCACATACATCATAAGTCTAATTAATCTTTGGTCAGTTTTACTTCATCCCTTATTCTATTCTCTCCATTTTGGGTGAACTAAATTGGCCTGAGGTCTAAATGGACTATGTAGGTAGCTATAAATTTCTATTGAGGTCAGCTTGGATACCTACTTCTTATTTTCATCTCTTTCATCAATTTATTAACTCTCATATGCCTAGTTTTTTTTGGGTTTCTAGCCATTCCACCATTGCATCTATGTTTCCACCCAATCTCTTTAACCTATATTTTTAGGTTATATATTTGAGATATTTTGATTGCCAATTTTCCCATGTTATGCTACCCCATCTAAGCTACGTTAAGAATCAAATCATCCGTACAGGGGTAAACCATTTTTTATTCCTTATTAATGAACACAATTAGCCCTACTAAGGCATAAATGTCTTATCAAAATCAAATTTGCTCTAATGGGGTACTTCTTATTATCTCATTATGGATACCACATTCCTCTAATTCAAATATCTCCATACTTTTTCCCATGATGGTAAGGTTTTAGTGTGTAAATTATCTCAGGATTGATCAATGTAATAAGTGCACAGCTTACACTCTTAAATTGGGTGCGTTCAAAGTGTGTCACTTACATTTATGGATTGAATCCTTCCCATTCCCCGCATCTTTAGGGTCCATTATACCTCTAATTATATTTTGATCATTTATGGTAAACATGTGTGCAAGCATTAGATCATCTAGATATGATCTATTCCATAGGTAAATCTCTCATTGTCCCTCTCTTTTTGAGAGTTCATCCTTCTATTTCATCCTAGTATATCTTCTCATGGGGGAATAATGGGTCATTTCCATTTTATTATTGAAAACTCTTTTCTTTGAAAAAACATTACTTTGCCTGAATGTCTCACTACACCTTCTCAAATAGGGGCAAAATGTAGACATCTAATTAATAACACCATTTGTGTTGAAATTGTCAATCTTACTCAAATTACACTCAAATGCCCAATTTAGGTCAAAATGACTAAAAATGTGATAAATGGTTCAATATTGTCATATACAAGTGTCGATTTAGGCCAATGTATTCCTAAATAGGGCAATACATTTTATGTGATTCTTAACTTTGATCAATTCATTTTAAGTCAAAATGAAAATTTTGCCTTTTTGTGCTTTGGATCACTCTTTTATTCTAATTCATTAGTATACATCATGTACCTTTGTTATTTTATGTTGGAAACATCCTAAAAGGCAATATGGTTCCAACACATCTAACATTACCTTCTAATTCTTTTCAAGTCAAATTATGATATAGTAATATGACTATCTGACCATTTTGATTAATTAAGGGCCAATTTCTAAATAATTGCACAAATATTTATTAATCTTGTTTAAGGATAATTAACTAAAATCGAGAGATTAAATGGATTTTCTATGGAGGTTATTGATTA
>JARHVA010001000.1:1960000-2042500 GCA_037957365.1 Torreya grandis | reverse complement strand
TTTTTGGTTCATTTCTTGATATCTACAAAAAAAATATATACCCCTCCATTAAGGGTAGGGACACTCCTAGTGGGGATGTGTGTAGGAGACCGTTGATCTGTGGTTGGAGGTAAAGCACTCGGATGATGCTCTCCCTCTATTAGTTGATTCAACTTTTGAGATTATAATTAGGTTATGTTTATGGATCATGAAGTTATTTTATAAGATCATTTATACTATTGTACATATGATATTTTATATATTTGGCTTTGTACTAGAATCTAACATATTTTACATTATTATCTAATGAATATTCAACACAACAATGTCTATGATATTTGTAAATAATTCTAAAAATTATTATAATAGTTTCTACATGCTTATTTATAGTTGAGTGTAGCTTATATAGGTGTTATTTTGTACTTGATTAATTCCATGACTCATTTTGTTAGTGGTATTTATCTAGTAATCTATCTTAGGTTATTTGGATACTATATGGATTAGTTTTTTAGCTAGTGGGTTAATGTGTTATTACATTTAATGATACAAATGCATTTAGTAGTCAAATAATAGTCTTATAAATATTTAAATATTATTTCATATAAGTACCTTAAGTGAAAAAAATAAAAATAAAATGTAATTTTTAGTTAACCCAATGAGTTTTTAATAGTTCTAATGTAATTTTTCCTATCTAAATAAATAGAAAAACTGGGTATGGGACTTCATTGAAATGTTTAAAACCTTCAAGTCATTCCAATTCCCATGAAAGATAAAAAAAGTCACAAGTTATGTATAAGCCTTTGTTTCAAACCTTTCCCCTCTAAAATATTTTAAGCTACATCATTTCTCCATAGAATTAGTACCTTACCCCTTAGTCCTATATAATATCGATAATTTCTAGGTTTTTAATAATGATCTCCATATATTATATTTATTACTCAACTCTATGGTGTTTGATTCGAAAATAATAGATGAGAAATAGAGGGATGACCTACTCAATAATAATTAATATGATAATGGTATCATGAGTTTAAGGGAGATTGCAACCCCAAGGGCATGGTTTAACTAGAACTTGTATTTGATCTAGACATATCAATTGGTAGGCCAATAAAAACTTCCTATGTGAATCTACAATCCTAGTTCATAAATTAATATCCATAAATGACCCTTGTAATGTCAACATTGGCCGTAACTACACCCCAAATTAGATTAATGAACTGAATTAAGTTCTCCAATGATATAAAGATGCGATTTCATGGACATAAGAGGACTAAAAATCTTTGATCTAAGTGTAATAACACAACTTATCCCACTTAAATAAGGACATAATCCATTTAGGAAAATATATTGACACCTAAAGCCCATATTATATCCTTTAATTTGTAAATAAGTTCATAAATATATCTCTATTTAGATTATCTTCCTAATTATTCATTCCAATTGAGCCACCAACCTATTCCCCATCCACATGAAGAAAGGGGAAATAAAACTCTATGTCAATTTTAGGAATCTAAAAAAAGCTTTAGACAAATATAAATACCTATACCTTATTTATATGAGGTAATTCAAATGGTCAATGAAACCTAAATGATGTATTTCTTCAATGCCTTTTTGGGAAACAACCAGGTCATGGTCAATCAATAAGACATAATGAAAATCTATTTTGTAACTAAGTGGGAGCTTGAGGATATAAAATATGTTATTCATACTCATAAATGTTAGGGACACTTTTAAAATTTCCATGTATTTTTATTTCTAATATTTGACCAATAAATACATAATAATTTATATGGATGAACTAATTATTTTCTCAAAATGCATGTCAGATCACATTATGCATTTGTATAAGAAATTTGAAAGATTTAGGAAGTATGGTATATCTTTGAATCCCCAAGAAAATTGTCTTTGGGGTAATAGAAGGTAAATTTTTGGGTTATATTATTAAAAATAAGGTATTTATATTGACCATGAAGGGCTGATGTAATTTCAATTATATCCATTCGTAATAGAAAAAAAGAGTTAATGTCCTTATTTATCAAAATTAATTTTTCATGTAAATTCATTTTTGATTTTGTTGAGATTTTTAATCCTCTTAATGCTATGTTGATGCATGCATCAAAATTCAAATGGACTCCTCTAGCCAAAATGACATTTTGAGACATCAAGTATTCCATAACGTAGGGGCCAATTGTGGTAAGCTTAGACTACACAATGGACTTCTACCTCTACCTTTTCACCTCAAATAATACTATGGCCATCATGATCACATACATATGATAGCCTTCAATAACATGAATTTAAAGGATGTAGAATTGAATTATCCCACTCTAGGAAAACATGATTATGCCTTGGTGAATGTACTAAATAAATTATGTCACTATATCATGTGGAAAAATAATCATACCATAGTACCGAACCCATCCATAAATCTCATGCTATGATATAGTGAACTTGGGGAGCATCAATGGAAATGGGTGACAAAACTACAAGAATATGACATTAAGATAGATCCTAAAAAAATGGTCATAGGTCAAGGCCTTTTTAGTTTATCATTGATGTTGATCCCCATCTCAGTATAATGTAAGTTAGGGCTTAACTATGTAAGACCAATGGTATGATCATGAATTTCACTACCTACTACATGAGCTATGTTTTCTTGAAGTCAATTAAGAATAATGAAGTTGTTTGAGGTTGAAATCATCACATTACATGATAAATAAAAGAGTCTTATACCATAATAATTATGAATGGATTTATCTTAGATGTGTGACCAAAGTTGAAAATGAATAAATTTTGAGTATTTTTCATTATAAACTTAGAAATAGACATCCTTCAGGAAATACAATAACACACAAGCTATTAATAATAGGATATTACTATCCTACAATATCAAAAGATTCTCATTAATATGTCTACACATCCTAATAATGTCATGCATATGCAAAGAGATAAATTCACACATTGATGCCCTTATATCCAATTGTAGAGGGAAAACCATTTTCCTAAAGAGGACTATATTTCATTGGTGTCATCAAACCTAGCTCATCTAAAGGACACAATTTAATCCTCATAGAAACCAATTATTGAACTAGAAAGACTGAAGGAGTGGAAACTAGAGTAAGTGTAACTAAGTGATCAAGTTCTTTTAGGAGAACATCATTACAATATTTGACACCAATTTCTCCTTCATTTGTGATAATGACTCTGCATTCCATTTAATAAAATTATGTAGACATTATTTTTCAATTATATATAACCTCAACCTTATACACTTGGGAAAATTCACACCTTGGTTATTCCTCTTAGTTATGGACCTTCCCCACTTTTTAAAGTCTCACATCTACTCTGTATTATGCCCCTTGGCCTATCTCTTAGTTCTACTAGTCTTATGTTGATTACCCATCCCTTTTATCTTTCCAAGAATTATTAAAACATGATTATCTTCCACTTATTCAATTTTTAATTTTATACGTACTTTCTTTATCCCTAGACACTAACTTCTATAATAGACACCTACATCAATGTTAATGTATTAACCTGATGTAAGTGTTTGGTGCCTTAAATTCATATAATTTATAAATAAAATACATCCTAATGGTCAACCTAAGTGATTTAATGTGAGTTACTTCTCCAAATGGATTGATATAAATATAATATCAACCCTAATTCATTCACCACCTAGAAACTTATTGCCTAATCTCTAGGCAACCTAAAAAATGCATTATATCAAGCATTTAATTGAGAAAAGTTTCCCTATTTCCTCTTATTTCCATATCATTCATAGGGATAAAAAATATACATATTTGAAGTACTGAAATAAAAACCCAATAGCTATATTTTCCAATTTACAAGTTAGGTCACTATTATACTTACGTATCACATATTACATTATTCACACATAAGACAACACATAGGGGATAACTACATTAGTTTGAGGCCCTATTTTTAGTATTGGATATGTAGGGAGAATTTTATGATAGAGATATATTTAGGGTCAACTTTACACCATGTGGAAACTAACCCATTTTTTCCACAGCCACTTGGAAGATAAACAAATAGGGTTTTACAAAGTCATCAAGGACTGAAAGTCAATGACCCAGATCTGAAATGCATTAGAGCAAAGACAAATTCAAACTAGGAATCATCTAGGTGGTCACATATTTTAATATTAGGTATTTTTTATAGGACACTTATGTCAAGTTTAAATAGTAGCATTGATGTAACCATCTAAAGATGATGTTAGTGTCTACAACTCTAAAGGCATCCAAATCAGAATATGATGACTATTCCAAAATCATCTTCTATTTGCTTCATATTTTTTCTAGATATATAACTAAATTAGCATAAAAATAAGCTATGTACATTACTTTTTTGTCATTTAAATATCTATCATAGTTATACTTACTATTCTTAGCATAACTTAGCATATGCTATTTAATGTATGTTTATATCTAAGCCTAGTTCCCAATTGGTCTGTTGTAAATCTAATTATTGGATTTTTACTTATTCATTTATTTATATATAACCCTTTAATAAGTATATAGGTAATCTCAACATAGAAAACATTTTTTTAGGGTTAAACATTTGATTAACTCAATCTTTTAACTCTAAACCCTAAGTCTTGAATCATTTTATAATTTTCTATTTTATTGATTGGTGTACTTTGTTGTCAATTATAAGTTTTTCATTTGTGAAGCAATGGAACATGTTAATGAAAAAAACCATTTTCAAATGGAAGATAAAGAGGTATTGATTATTTATCTCAATAATTAAAAAGATTAATGGATGCATTTTTGTATGTTACAAGAGATGAAATAAGTAAACATGATAAAACTAAGGATTCTTCACTAGTGATGGTGAGTCTTTATAAGGTAATACAACTAATTCCATACTAATAAATCAACATAAATCTATTGGAAGAATACATTATGTCTTCTGACCTTTATTTCATGAAATTATTATTGCTACATCTACCATGAAATTACCAATTATTTCAACACAAATACTAGTTTCAATGCCTATTACTACTCAAACCATGTTTACACCTCCTTTTGGTGACTAATCAACTTGATAATCTAAAAACCATCAAGTTTTTTTAGTTAAAAAAATCCTTAAACTTATAAATACCTTGGAGGAAAATTTTACAAACATTAAAAAAATTATTTAAAATATCCTCATGCTATTGATTCATAAAATGTGTTACAAAACCCTATTACACTTGAGATATATTTTCACCCTTTGAAAATTGGCTTTGTTTCACCCAATTTCACATTTTATGATGGTAAGAGTGATCTTGAGACATCTTCAATCCTTTTATGTGGCATGCCATGACTATGCCTCTAATTATAAACTCTTGAGCAAATTATTTCCAATAAGCCTCAAGGACTATGCTTTGAGGTGGTTCTATGACTTACCTCTCCAATCCATGAAAGTACTCAATCCTTTTTTAGATCAGTTTTATCACACTTTTATATTAATATTTATAAAAATGTTTCCTATGTTCAAATTCCAAAATTAAACAAGGAACAAATGAACCTATCGATGAATATGTCTTGAGATATAAGATAATGCTACATAAAATAACCAATCCTATGTAACATAATGACCTATAAGACATATTCAAACAAAGTTTATTATCTCCTTTATATGATTCCTTTGTTTTCAAGAAGTTAAAATCTTTTGATGACATATGACATGTTTTATAGGATTGTGAAATGAAATTTATTTCATTAATAAAGCTCAAGTATATAGAAAATAAAGTAACCACATCTACATCCAATAATAAGTTTACAATCAAACCAGGTTAAAAGTTAAAACCTATTGATCATAAAAAAAAATAGTTTCACATCATCCTAATCAACTTATCTTATCCAATGTACTAAGGAGATAATTTACACATTTACCTAATTCCCCAGCTTTATTACTCCCATCTTTAATAGAGTTTTAACTTATATCTCTCCCTCGTCATATAGAGGTTTATATGATTAGACCTCTATCCAAAGTATATGATGTGAATGTTTATTATGATTATCATCAGGGGCAAGGACATCCTATGAAATTTTTTTTACCTTGAAGCATAAGATCCAAGATATTATCGATGATCAAAATATTTAATTTGATGATCCTCCAAAGGAACTCGGTTCATAACCTATTTATCACCACAAACAAAAATATTTAACTATATTGTGCAACAACATTTTAAGAAAGAACCATAAGTGAAAATGACATATAATTCACATCTTCCTCCATCACATTATGAGTATCTATTAGATTGGATTATTTGTACTTATACATGACATACCTCCTATGGTTAAAATACCCTCATTTTATTTTGATAATAGTGAGATTAAGGATTATGAATTTGATCTTCATTATTTATTCATTCTAGCATGCCTTGATAAAAACCCTATACACAGTGTTATGATTGATAATTATGCAAGTGATAATTCTCTTACCATGAAATTACTTACATACTTGGGTTTCACTCATATTTATTTACATCATTCTACTAATTAAGTTAAATCATTTGATGAGATCTCCTATAAGGTTCTTAATGAGATTGACCTACCTTTACATGTTAGACCCACACATGTGGTTAGTACCTTTTCAATTATACCTTCCATGGTCATATTTAATATGTTATTAGGAAGACCTTATATCCTTACACTTTGAACAATACCTTATATAGTGCATGGGTGTGTTAAATACATTCATTCCAATCAAGTAATTATAGTTTCTAGAATTCAATATGAACATTATCTTCAACAAGAGAAACTTATTCCTAGATAGCTAACTATCAAACCTACTAAGGCTAATGCACCACAAAATCATAACCATTAGGAAATCCCCTTTACTAGGTGTCCAATACTTTAAATACCATTACATTAGATAAATAAAATGTATTCCACAAAATTCTCATTACTACGTATCACGTGTAGATATCTAGAGCACCTACACATGTTCCTCTTATTAATATTTCAAATAAACCACTAAGAACTCAACAATGGGTTACAATAATCCATACTTCTAGTAATTCTATTATTTATCCAAGACTATATATTCCTATTAGACATACACATAATATCACATATACCATAATGACAATATTACACCTATGTATGCTTGTCAACACCATCATCAAATTATTACACCAATTTAAAGTGTTTATATATCTATGAACACCCTTTTGATGGGATTATAGGATATACTTTCCCTTTCAAACATTCCAAAAAAGACACCAAAAAATCAAAGAAACATTAAAAATTAAGTAACCTTTTTTGACACCAACACGTTCTATTGGCTCATTGGAATATGTGTGTTAATTCCAAGTTAATGGGTGGTATATTAGTTACTTTGACATACACATGTGTTTTATGCTTATACTTTAGTTTGATACAGTCATACACATATACATGATCTATTCATATTTCATATGTAGGGCCTTCCCTCTACTCATGTCATATGGACATTGGGGGCATCCACCTTTATGATCACGATACTAACAGGTTATATCATTCTATGTTCACTTAAAATTATCATTTTTTTAGCTCATAAATTTACTTACACATGATTTTATCCATTATTATATCTTTCATAGGGTACTTTATATGCTATTAAATTGACATTTTTTACTAACACATTTGATCCATGAACTACTATGATATGTTTATGATGGTAGTTTATGATTTTCTCTATGCACTTCTTTAAATTCCTTATCTTGATATTATCTTTATTAGTCAAGCATTTGAATGTGTTCACTTGTTTGTGGCCCTCATGGTTATGTGTGCTTTCTTTGAAATTTGATTTTGTCATTGATTATTGTATGAACATTTGAATATGTCATTCTTTGTTTTGTGGGCATTTAATAAAGTCATGTCCATTTGATTTTGTGACATTGGAAAATGCCCCTTGGTTATAGTCTCCTAGGACCAATATATATATATATATATATAGACACACATACACACACACACACACACACACACACACACACACACACACACACACACACACACACACACACACACACACACACACACACACACACACACACACACACACACACACACACACACACACACACACACTTACACTTTATTTGGAGTGCTATTGTGTGCATAATTGATTTAATTATTGATCTTTTGTTGTTATTATCTAGACATTTCCATGATCCTTATCATATATCCTAGGAATTCATGTAATCACATTATTCTATATTTTTCAATGCTACATTTACCTAGACATGTTATTTATATATGATACATGGTTACATTCATGGATTATATAATTATTTTATCCTTTTGAGGTGATGTAACTACTAGTTTATATTATTCCCTAAACTCAAAGGGTGGAATATTAGTGGGCACATGTCATGTAGGCATTTTATTCAAATTTGGCATAATTTTTAGATTTAGTGGGAGCATGATTTATAAAAAAATTCTCTACACTTATTCATTATTGGGTACTTATATCAAATTTTAGATTTAGAGGGGGCATCCACACATTCATAATTTTTTGATTTAGTGGGGTCATGGTTTGGAAGCATGTTCTCCACACTTAGTATTAAACATCTCTAGATTAAAGTGGGGGCATGTTTTTGAAACATGTTATCCACATTGGTACTTGTTTTAGTTTTTATATTTCTTCATATATAGTGAGGGAATGTTATGGAAGTATGTTATCCACACTTATATTATTTTCAAATTGGGCAAATCACATAGTAATGTAATTTTAGACTCACAATTGTGGTAAAATTCTATATATTAGTACCATTTTAATACATAATCTTAGTATGAGACATATCTAAGGTGAATATTATATGCAATGTGTAATTAATATTGAAAAATACAAACCAGGTTTAGATTTCAAAACTCTTATATGGACTATTACCATATCATGGACTTTTATGAATTGATATAGTGTGTGTAATTTTATGGACTATATTGAGCCAATATATTATAGTATTTGGTCCACTTTTACTATGGTTGATGTGATTAAATCACTCAATATTTTGAATTTTTAAGGTTTGAATTGATTATATCATTTAGCCTTACCAAGTTATAAGTATCATTGGGTTGCACAATTGACCTAATCTCAATTTTTAGGTGGAAGCTCAATTTTTTGCCAAGTTTAGGGGCATGTGCCTTAAAATCTCTCTCTCTCTATCCCCTTAGATATATTAAATTTATAGATTTATATATTTTTCATAAAATAATTTAAAATACTTATAATGATACATCTTAAAAATCAACTTGTCAATAGGCAATGTGGTTACATTAACTCATAGGTTTACTCTTAAACTTTTCTTTTTAAATTTCAATCTTTCAATACTTTAAATTCCAAATTATATGCACTGATCATACATAATAACATGCTCTTGGTTGAAGGTAAGTCACTAAAAAATCACTTAAGTTGGGCTCATATAAAGATAAGGTGTGTTATACACACCTAGGTACACATTCCTTTAGTTTAAACTAGAAATTTCATTACTAGGTTAAGGGGGGGAAGTGTAGACACTATTTCAGAATTCATTACTAGGTTGAAGGGGGGGAGTATAGACACTATTTTAGAATTATATAACACCTTAGTCTTGTACACTTGGCAAGCTCAGACCTTGGTTATTCCTCTCAGTTTTAGACCTTCCCCATTTTATAAAGTCTTGCATTTTCTCTATATTTTGCCCCTTGGCCTATCTCTTAGTCTGACCAATCTTATGTTTATGACCTATGCCTTATATCTTGCCAAAAATTCTTAAAACATACTTATATTCCACCTCTATAAGTCTTGATTCTATATCTTCTTTCTTACTCCCTAGACACTAACATCTAGGATAGACACCTACATCAACATAAGTATCTTGACCTAACGTAAGTGTCTAATGCCCTAATGTCATCTAGTTTTCAAATGAAACATATACTAATGGTCAACCTAAGTGATTTAATATGAGTTAATTATCTAAAGGGATTGATATAAATAGAATGTCAACCTTCATTCATTCAACACCTATAAAATTCTTACCAACTCACCAAGCAACTTAAAAAAGACATTATATCAAGCATTCAATTTAGCAAAAATTACCTATTTTATCTTATTTCCATATCAATCATAGGAACTACACATATATAGGTCTGACGTACTGAAGGAGTATACCAAGAGCTATATTTGACAAGTTACAAGATAGTTTAATATTGTACTTGTTTATCACATATTTCATGATTTACACACATGCCAACATGCAGGGTATAAATACATTATTCTAAGGCCCTATTTAGAGTATTAACTATGTAGGTAGCACTGACTAATAGAGGGGTCTTTGGGGTTAGCCCAATATTGTGTGCCCACTAACCCATTTTTCCCATAACCACTATGACTATGAAGAACTATGGCTTTGAAAATTCATGAGTGATAGTACATGAACTATATTTTAATGTACTAGAGTGAAGGTAAATTCAAACCCATAAGTATCCACATGATCACATCCTTTTCTACTAAGTATTTTTTATATGAGACTTGTTTTTATTTTAGATTTTAGCATGGATGCAACTATCCCATACTAATGCTAATGTCTATAGCTCTATAAGAATCCAATTCATAATCTAACAACTATTCCAAAACTATCTTCTAGTCTACTTATTGTTTATTCCAAATCCATAATTACATTATCATCAAAACAAGCTAAATATATTACTTATTTATCATTTAAATATCCAACATAGTTATATTTAGTATTCTTATCATAACTCAAGATAATAATTTTACTATATGTTTATATATGAGTTTAGCACCCAATTGTCATGTTGTAGATCTAATTATAACTCTTGTCATTATTCATTTCTATATACCCCTTTAATAAGTATCTAGGTAACCTTAACCTAGAAAACACTTTTTTATGGTTGAACATATTCATTGAGTGGGATTATGATAACAAATTAACATTAAAGTCTTCCTTAAACTATTAACCTCAATGGAATGGACTTTAAGAATCAATCAATAAGAACATTATTGATTTTATCAATAAGTCTAATACAAACAAACCAATAATATGGCATTCATTATGAAAATATTCCTTGTGAGCTAATCAGACAAGACACAAGCAAACCCTGAAATATTCACTATTTATTCTTATATATGTGTATAATTTAGTGTTTCCCATAACTTTGAGGATTATCACATATCATTTCATTAAGGATTGCATGGGGAAAGGTGACCATATGTATTATATATTATTGAATATCCTAAAAATGAAGGAAACACATAATGAGATGTATAAATTTATAAAACACCAAGATGTAGTAAATATATGATTTTATAAGAGATCTAATGTCAATTAATCTCATATCTCATCATGTTTTGGGATAAAGACCATTAATATAAAGTTAAATATTCTAGGTTAGATCCTTTATGGATTGTCCCTTACCAAATCTATAAAATATTAAGACATAATGCCCTTAGGCTAAAATACCTATGAGGGAAGGATATATATTTACCCATGAATGGATAGTTATTTAATAATTACTTATTAATAGTACAATCCAAAACCATCATGGAATAACTATGAGTTTTACTTTATGTAGAGTATGGTTAGATTAATTTATTTTTGTTCATTTGTTTCTTATTTTTATTTATGTGTTTTGTCTTTTGTTTTTATTTTCTTTTTCTTTTTTTGTACCCAAAGTTTTGAAGAGATAACCTATTATATAATTAATATAAATTGATAAAAATTATGTCTCCTTGTTTGAAATACTCTTATAATCTAAGTTACCATTGTGTTGAATTATTGAGCATGTTAAAACTGGTTGAAGAAGCAACATATATATCGAAAATAGTTTTAATTTTTAAAGGTTTGAATTTATTTTGAATAGTCAATAACTAGACAATGTATTTCATATTTTTAAGTTAGAATGTGACAATTATTATATGAATCATCAGATTAACTAAGAAAAAAATCTTGCTCAAAGGAAGTGAAACTACACTTTTACACACTACAATTTGCCTTGCATTCCATGAGATATCATAAGAGTAATCTTTTATGACAAGAATTTTATGAAATAATTTCTTAACCTTGGATATACTGGTTCCCAACCCTCCTATAGAAAATAAATAAAAATCAAATAAATTGATAACAAAGTTTAAAATACGCTCTCATGAAAGGGTAATTCAGGTAACCTCCATCACAGGCTTTCTCTCCTAGTTAGAAATGTAAAAAGGCATAGAGTGGAGCCAAAGGTATCTATATTAAGGTTATATATGCCTAGATGGTTGAAGAGAAATTCCCAAGCCTTCCCCACTTATCCAAGTAATGAATTAAAAAAAAAAAAAATTAATAATTTTAAGTAATGAATATTACTCTCATTTTATATCAAAAACTCAATGCTAAAGGTAAATGAATCACTTTTCACATATGATTTAGTTCTTGGAAGTAATAAAAATTAGAATCTCATATGTTGAAAATAATTAAAAATTACACATTTTCTATTAATAGTATGTAAATCTATTTATTTGTTTATGTTTTGGCTTGAATTAAAACCTAAGATTTCAGGTTCTAAACACTTGGTAGTGTTTTCCCTGTGGAAGTCATATTTTTTTATGATCGACACATCCCATTTATTTTTATAACCAAGAAACCTTTTTATGACCTTGGGAATGTTTTTATTTATTAATTTTGTCATTTAGGTCTTAATTTGATATTGTATAGGTTTTTAAAATGTGAATTCTAATTCAAGTGTGCATGAAAATGTGAATTTCATCATAAAATTTGGGATTTTATGACTAATTTTATTGAAATATTACAAAAGGGGACTTAATTTATATATTCTATATCCATCATAACAATTTAATCACCATTTTGTACTTAGTCTATTGGACTCTTATAATATCTAATTTGATCAAATAATTTAGTTTTATATCTAACTTTTAACTATGTGTTCTTTATCTTACAAGTTACATTTTAACTCCACATGAACCTATTTTATCTAGTTTCATGAAACGCTTCTAGAAACAACATAATAAGAACACAAAAACATGTCACGGGGCACCTTCCTATGCCTTTTCACTTTTTCACCTCATTTATATATGATAGTTTATGTAAGACTCAATGTAGTGTGATGTTTCAATATAGTCAACATGTTTCATGTGTCATCCATTATCTCCCTCACAACTCATAATTTTTTGAGTGACCTACACATATATATGGGCAATGTGACACTATGATCTTATATAACCTTTACACATGACATTCCACACCCTCACACATCACCACACATTATTTCATCCATATAGAATTTTAGGTACAATGAACTTACGAATCTAATCAAATCATGACAAGTGGTACCTCCTCACTTCCTTACACCTCATAGTTACTCATGAATTAATTGAGGTTGAGGACTATGAATCTTGAATAAATTAATTAAGGACACATAGTTCATTCACATTAATGCACTTAAATTTTACTAATATTGAATAAAACCTATCTGGCCAACATAAGTGGACATGTGGAATGCTAAAGGTACCCCATGAAATATATAAAAATCAAATAAAATCAAACATAAATAAAAAAGTGATTCAAATTAATGTCAACCACCCTAACATTAAAACCACATGAATAATCCTTTAATTAAATCATTCAAAAATTTGATATGACCCATATAATTAAAAAATTTAGCCAAATTACCCAAACCTTCATTTCTTTATGAATCTTCTATGACTGATAGTCTCACTAAAAATTATGCATAAATAGAGGAATTTTATGCCTAAATGAATTATTAATATTGATTTAGCCATGGTTGGATTTATTTTTACAAACCAGACAAGTCAAATCTTCTTGGATGCTATGTTCTTATAGGGAACCCTAACCCAATAGTTTTAACATTATAGTTCCCTTGGTGATGATATTTTTAGAGTTGAGTTATTCAAACCTAAGAACAACCCAAGTGAGGAAGACACGATGTGCATAGATGATTTTATCACCACAAAGTAGGTTGGACTCCATTTGATTACAACTAAATAATAAGTAACACCCTACATATACCTATTTTATGGTGTCTTTGTCAAGGTTATACATTTAAATTTTTTTATATTATTTCTTATAAACCAATACATGATTGTATTTATTAATAAAATGGATTTCAAGAAACATTATATAATTCCCCCACCTATGACTCATTACAATCAAGATTTTATTTCTCATCTTATTAGAAATAATTATCAATAGGTTTTAAAGGATTAGTCTTAAGAACTTAACCACTAGGTTAATAAATATGAGATTAACATAACTCATATTCATCAATTAAGACCATGCATTAAAATTATAATTAACCTAATGAGTGGGACATTTTGTACCAATGACATAGCCCATGTTAAGAAAAAATTGGGTCCCTCTCCTATCAATTATCCTCAATGACAAACATATTTTATCCCTAGGAGAAGTCCTCACATTCAACCTTAAACAAAATATCTCAGGGGTGTTGAAGTGTGACCACTTATACATTATGTCCTACCTAGTGGATGTCACATTTATCATGGTCTATTTAAACATAATTAAAACATGGACTCCAAATTTAGGAATATCAATACCAAAAAAACATTTTGGACCTCTATATATACTAGTTGTGGTACCACATGACATGGATTTATTATTAATTTTACTCACCAATATACTATACTATCTACAAACAACCCATGCTTAGAATATCTAAAGGAAATAATAATTCAATTATGATAATTAGATCCTATTTATTCCAATGAAAATTCAACATCATTATAATAGAAGACCTACTATTATCCCCTCTCAAATTACACATCTTCATCTCAAAGAAGTTGACTAAATAACAAATTACCTTCAAGATACTTCATAGAATTGGAAGTCTCTAGGAAGGAGAAGAAATCACCATTTCCCCCATTTACCTAAAGGTTTTATAATTGAAATGTCATAAAATAGAGTGAATTATGTCCAATTTCAACCCACTAAGGCTCATTCAATTTTAATTTCCATGTTCATCATCATTGGGAAAAAATGGGTAGGGTTAGCATGTATGTAAACCCATCTAATGGTAAATTTCAGTTAATATATAGGCATATTCCACATCCAAATGATTGGGTTTATGTCAATGCCATGTATATTAAGGAGGTGAAAGTAAGAATCACATAATAAGGTATTATGATAGTTCTGATACAGGCCCCATAGCCAACCAAAATAGAGGAGAGACTAGGGACTTCCTAGTTCCAAGAGGAAGAACCACCATACACTAAGGCATATTTAATAAATAAGGAACTCTAAGGCCTCTTACCATCATAAAATACACCAACCATAGTTAACTCATAGGAGGTAACTCACAGCATGACTTTTTCTCCCTCTATTACATATTTTTCAATAGTTTAAACCCCTAAATGTTTGAATCCTTTAGTGTAAGTGGCCACCTATCAAGTTAATTCACATCCTATTACATCTCTTTATATGCATATATTGGAGATTGTTCCATTTTTCACCCATTTTTATTCATTTCAAACCAATAATTCCACTATGTAATTTTCCTTAAAATATCTTCATGTTGACTTCACTTTCATTCCCATTCAATCAATCCCTGTTAAGTAAACTATGATCTTTCCTTCTCAAATCAGTTGTACCACCTTAGATCCAATCTTTACTTCCTTTATTCTACCTTAATTAGGGAACAATATAGTAGGGTCCACTACCCAAGCTTGCCTTAATGCCACTTCAATTTGGGCTACCATTCAAGATTCTACTTGTGCCAAATTTGTCAATGGTTCCACTTCATGACCCCCATATCACATTACACAAATAATGGATACTTATATTTATAACAATACCACCACCACCTTGTTAAAAAATGTCACTAAAAATATCATTGATGAGTAAACCCAATATGCATAATGGACTTAGATTCATGGTCTCCATACTCAAAATTTTATATTATGCCTAGACCTCCACCCTTAGAAACATCTTCCATTATTAAATCAAAGGCACCACAAGGTAAAAATGTACAAGTCCCTCCTCAGTTCATAGAAATTTTAGTACCTACCTTATATCCTAATCATACTTTGGATCTTCTTTTAGTCACTCCTATTGTGACTAACCCCACCTCACCACTTTATCTTCCAATTTCACCAACCTTCACTCCTTTAGTGTCTTGTAAAATATTTGTATTTATCAAGCCTTCCACACCTAATCCTAGGCCTATATATCATACATCAACTTACCCACAATATCCTTAATTTAAAACCACCATGTTACATTCAAGAACTAATTGGATATAAATCATCCAACTAGCACAAGATCACATAGTAATGTTGATGATCATTGATGAACTTGAAGTCAAACTCTAGTTTGAAAAGCCCTATGAGAAGCTCAAAGGGGTGACCAAAAGTAAGGTTTATTACAGATTTGTAAATTATTTCATGGTGATGTCATTAAGGTGTCTAGGTGAGTGGATGAAGTGCTTTGATAGTATATGTGACAATGATAAAGTGTGCAATGTGATTGTCCTAGTATGCTTGAAAGATGTTTGGTTGATCTTAAATTTTGGCTTGGTTAGAGATGGTTAAGAATGATTATGATGATATTAAAATGTGAAAATTGGTATTATAATAGGTTTTATATGATTTTAGTACTTGTGTGCATGAATGGATTTCATTTGGTATTCCATTATTTTCATCTAGACATTTTGAGTATAGTGGTAGAAAATTTGAAGTGGTAAAAAATATATACATGTGCAAAGTTCATCTTTCCACATAATTCTTGACATAGTTAGCTCTATGAAATAATAAATCTGAAGAGGAATTTTAATGTATTTATATCTAAAATGTGTGAGGGTTTAAATAGTATATTGTTATATGGTTTTATTCTAGTATGTAAGGATATCATATGGTCTAAATTTTAGAACATGTTCTTGAGTGAAACAAATGATATAGAGGTGTAAAGTTGGCCTTCTAAGTAGATTGCAATGGCTCTTATACTTTGTATGTATTGCATAAAGATAAAAAATCAGGACCAAATTAAGATATAATGGCTCATGGGTGATTTTAAAATGAATATATATGGTGAAAAATAAGTCAAATAGGTCAAATATTTAATTTTTAAATAGAGATAAAGATTGAGCTTCTTCTAAGATCTAATGGTGCATAGATGATCATACAGTTTTGAACTAATGATGTGTGTTGAGTGAGATGGTAAGAAGTGCATAATGTTTAATAGTATAAATGATCATAATGAATGCATTATTTCTAAGTGTCATGGTAATGGGGGTTTTGAGTAATATCAAATGATGAGCACTATAAGATAAAGAGCTGACTGATCTGTAGAGATCTATGGTACGTGATGAGTCAATATTACAAGATTACACAGATGAGGTCAATTGTGTGAGGTTTAATATTTGGTATTTGTTCACTATCAGTAAAAGGTAAAGATTCATATAATAAGATATATGGTGTGTGATTGATATAAATTAGTTAGGACATGAGATGCGATCATGGTGTTTAAAGTTTAAATGTGACTGTTTCAATTCAAATATTTGAATTTAACAAAGGAAAGAATAGTTCTTGGTTTTTGAGCCATAACTTTAGATCTATGCATAATTTGACCATGAAGTAAAAAAAAAGTTGTAGAGTACTTCAAGGTAAATCTATAAAAAATAATTTAATTGTCTAATTTGTGTTGTAGTCAAATTTATTTATCTTCAAATTTGACTATGTTTTCATGTATGTCTTGTAAGTGACATAAGAAGATTGTTCAAGCTTGTTTTTATGTTGTTTTAACATGTATTGATGAATTAGATATTATGAAGTGTTTTAAACTACATGAGAACCATATTTTTGCATTATTAATGTTTTAACATTTGTATATAGTATGACCAAACATTAATAAGTTGACTGTGTATTTGTTTGTGACATTCCTATGTAACAAGTCAGTGTTTGAGTTGTTGAGCATACATAGAGGTGAGAAGAGTTGACTATGATCATTTAAAGATGATAAAGGGGACATAAGGAGTGACACATGTAATTTAAAGTGTTCCTATGTTCTTGTATTTCTCAATGAAGTGATAAATGGGTGAATAAATCTCTTTGAGACCTATAAGGGCTACAAGGGCCTATTTGATAGGTTTTTTTACTTAAGGGTGACCTATGGGTGCTATGGCCAACCTATGATTATTGTATTAAGTTATGTCTTCATATGATAGATTCATTAAGGTTTAATTCATGCCTAATGGCCTACCAAGATGTTATTAATCATGATATCTCTCTATATATGATGATTTATTACTTATGAAAGATTTGAGAGAGGCTTGTGTGTGTGAATTATGGATCAAAAGAGAGGTAGAGTGCCTAATATATGAGTTGATGAGTATATAAAATTGAGGACTATTTGTATGACATATTGGTCATAATCCTATTAGAAAAAATAGTGCTCTTGTAGATTGAGTAAGTTTAAAGGTGAAGAGCGATAATCAGAGGTCCATCATCAGGTGTTGAAGACATTAGTTCATAGGTGTATGTGTTCATAGGTGTTATTGTGGTAGCTAAAAATCTAGGGGGTTGTAGCCTCCTTACAAGGTGAAACTTTTTAAAGTTCTAGTTGTTGTAGATTAGATACATAGGAGTGGTAGCACCTTATGGGATTGTTTTCTCACAAAATAGGGGATGAAAATTCCTTGATCAGTTGCATCTAGTATAAATTGGATCTTGTTATTATAGGATTGTAGTCCAATTGCAAGTTTTAGTCTATTTTCTCACCCAATAAGGTTTCCCATATATGTCATGTGTTATGTTCTTGATCTTGTATTGTCTCTCTTATTCATTTCTATGAATGGTGTGCATGCTTCATGAATGTTAAATATAATTGACTAAGAGTTTTAAACGTTTGGAATTGAATTTGAATAATCTATGCTCATTGATTCACACACCCCTCTTAATGATTATACCTCTAATAAGGTTGCATCCACTGGACCACCCACTTATCATGTGGTAGAATAATACTTATTATCCTTGACCAAAATAAGGAAAGGAAGGATAAGAGAGCCAAATGAGTGGTTTGAATATCCAAATTCTATTATTTATTCTATAGGGGATGTGGTAAATGAACTTTTTAAAGGAATGAAATAGAATATTAGAAGATTGGAGACCCAAACAAAGGCCACAATCCTAGACAACATTATTTTTGAAGTAAAGGGAGGCTTTAAATCCATTTATGACATACTACTAAAATGTTGGAAAGCCAAGACAAGAAGTGGCCCATGGAAGGCTAAGATGAAACAATTTAATGAGCATGTTCTCAATTTTGATTTAAAATCACCACATCTATCAAGGTATTATAGAAAATAAATGTTCCCATAATTGGACCTTATGACTCATGATATAGTGATAATCTAAAACTAGATTATTCACATGAAGAATTTTTTTACACTATGGGCTTGGGAGAATATTCTTAAAGTGATGTATGTTGATAATGTCATTCATTCAATCATGGAGTTATTTTATGAGGTAGGGATTATATCTATATTTAAACTAGATGTCTAATTAGACACTTTCATGGAGTTCTCTATCAAATTATCCAACTTCATTTCATAATTTGGTAATACGTCCAAATATGTCAACAAAACCAATAACAAGTAGCTCATAGAATTAGTTTGAAATGCCAAATATAACTCTAAGAGATCCACTACTATGAATAGATACATTCTCACTCTCCTCTCTAATCATGCAACCTGGCTTAGTAATACCAAGATACTATTCAAGATAACCATCATCAACCTGATTAAAATTGATGAAGTTTATCAAGTGTGTTAAAATCTTATGTAAACCCAGTCTCCTAGCTCAACCACTATGTTACAAACATGAACCTATCAAACAAATTCCCCCATTACCACTCCTCTAGGTGGCATACTTCAACTTGGTCCCACTCAATCTAGTATGAAGCTAACACATCCAAATTAGCATGAATTTTACCAATGATGAGTAACAATTTAAATATTCATTAGAAAATAAGAAAATAGATCATAACATAAAAAATAATTAGGAAATAATATCTTAATTAGGATAAGGATAACCCCATTTATCTAACTAAATTTTAGGACTATCACTTGGTTGGTTGGTCACCCCTTAGTTATATTATGATGAAGTTCTTGTCTCTTTTATAACTTCATTTAGATGTTTTCAGTTGAGGTATATTCTACTTTCAAAATACATAAATACCTTAGTAACATATGTATACTCCAAAATTCTATAAAATGGTTGGAATTTTCAATACAAGATTTAGAAGATTAAATAAATTTGAGAAAATTTTCATGATCATCTAGTTATTTTTCATGGATTCCTTTTAAATTCTTACCTTAGTTTGTGGAATCCGAATTATGTCCATGGACTATGATATGAGTCAATATTGTCACATACATACTTAGTTAGGTTGAGTTTCTTGCTAAACTAATTAATTCTTGTGGTTTATCTCATTCATTTAAATGGTCATGTAAATATTTGTTTTATTTACAATCTCTATGGCTATTTATTTTCAAGATAATATTGTAAGGATCGTGCTTGTTATAGGATTTCCTTAGGAATATCTACCTTGTTTAGTTAGGATTGAGCATTAAGTATATCTAGTTATCTAGTTGTAATTTCTCATCCAAACTTGGAGATCATTTATGAAAGTAGTGGCACTCACAATCCCTAAGGAACCCATTTTCTGTAATTACATTTTTTCCCTTTGTTTGTTATTTTCTTCACTTGACCTACCTATAAGTTTCCTAAGAAACTATTACTGAAGTTTATTTTAGAAAGAGTGACAAATATTCATATAATTTATGCAATGTTTGGAAAAGGTTTTTGAAATTTATAATTAATAACTTCTACATACCCTCAAACCTCCTCTTGAAAAGTTACATAGGAGAGCCCAAAACTACAACTAATGCCTTGGACTATGTCTAGATTCCTAAAATGAGAGGGTGAAAACTATTATCATAGGTTCCTAAATTATTATAAAATTTTAAGGATTAGGATAAATATGATATAATTTAAGTGCACAAAATAGTGTATTATATTCATATAGTTGTTTTTATAACATAACCATAGTAAGCATTAAGTTTCCTACATTATGTAGGATTTAAGAACCATTGGTGTTTCATAAATAGAAATAAATAATTAGAGTTAATTGGGTATAAAGTAACAAAACATTATACATGAGAGTTAATGTAAGGAACAAAGTGAGAAATTAGATAGATAACCATAACAAGATGAATCTCTATTGATCTCTTCAAAAGTGGAACCCCATTCTTATTACAATCAAAAGTATATAAAGACATTTATAGTATATGACTATTCATCTTCTTCTCATAATTGGTGCCAAAAGTGTATTATATTCATATTATATGCTATTTCAAGTCGTGAAGATAGGATAAAATAGACTTATACATAACAAAATGAGTACATAGTGCATAGATATCAAAAAATATATCTTATACAATTTTAAAATATAAATTATTCTAATGACACTTTCTTAAACCTAAAATGTTGTCTTATCTCTATAAAAAATCATAGGATATCTAAAAATTCATGATGGATCAAAGGTTGAATAAATGTTTAGACTAGTGAGAGTCAAAGTAATAACTTAAGGCATCATTTTTTGTTTTGACCTCTTGTGCACTACTTATCCACCATTTCAAGTTTTTAATTAAGTATAATACCAACCTAACACCATTTTTTATTTTTCAATAGGATGGCATAACCAGGTGGCCACCCTTTACCATTTTTCAACCATCTTAACCCTAATTATCTTACTAAATAATCCCTAATATAAAATGTTATACAATTTTTTTCAAAATTTATACTTTGTGCATTACTTAACTTGATGGTAGTGGTATAGACACAAATGATGATGGAAATGAAGAGTCATTATACTTGGAATACATATCCTTTCAATTAGTGATGATATTTTATAGCTTTGAATGTGGTCTATACGTAGGTGTGTTGACAATCTGGGTGATTGACCTAGAAAAGGGAGTTAGATCAATCTTGTAATCATGCTAATTCAACATTAATTCTTAGATCAACTATAACATGGTGTGTAATGGAGCATGGTAACCAATAATTTTCTTAATATATTCATCATTAGTTATGCTCAAGGTTTACTTAGTGTTTTTAACCCTTGTTTTAATCTCACCACTCATCTGCTCCATCTTGTCTACATGTCATTGAGCTTGAAGGCTAGTAAAAGAATTGCATAAAAGTTGACTCTACCAAGTCAATAGGTTATCATGCACATTTTACCTAGCATTGAGTGACTCCAAGAGTGCTCCATCCTTGTTCTCCCTAGTGGTAGTGTGGTTGTCCATGGTTTCTTTAGTGTTGGTGGCCTTTACAAAATTTGAACTAGAATTGGCTAAAGAAGTATCCAATTAATACTTCCAGTCAAGTAAGATGTGTGTGACCTACTGTGACTGAAGTAAAATAGTATCAATCATTCCTTGATACTCCTCTAGTAGAGTGATGAGAGTCATAACCTTGATATTAACATCCTACCCTAATGTGTTGACTATATAGAGTTTATGTGTTATGCACCAATGCTTTATTTAATTCAAAGACAAGTTTTTTGAGTTTTCATTGATTAGATATGATTTATTCCTCAATTAAAGGAGTGACCAAATTATAAAAAGTGTCTTGGATAAGCTTGGTAGCTTCATGTAGGTGAGCCTTCAACTTGACACTCTCAGCTTTAGATTAATCCAACACTTGTTATAGAGAGGCATTCTTCTTTGTAATGGATTCCTAGAATGTAATAGTGGCCTATAATTATTTATTCAAGGGTAATATAGAGACATCCAATGATGCTTCTTGTTAAATGGGGAATGTTTCCAATGTTCCTAAAGTCACTAAAAAGTTGCGTTATGGCATGATCACTAGTGGAAGTGACAAGGTGGTGTGTCAAGAACCCATAGTCAAAATGTCCCATAGTCAGAGTCTTCCCAAAGGAAATTATAGTTGATAAAGAGATATTAGAGTTTAAGATAGTTCTTCTTCTTGCTCTATCTTATCTAATCTTGCTTGTTGTTGCTTAGGTGCTTATTTTTATTGTCTCACCTCTATTACAATCTTGAATTATTGTGTAACATCTTCAACCTATTTTATTTTAACACCCTCATTTACTTTCTTGTTAAGCTCATCCTATATATATTTATTTTTCTCCTATTATTATTTCTATATTTTTTGTTCATGTTTTTTTTCTTTCTTCTATTCCTTCAACATAATGTCCTTGGCTTGTTTGGCCATAGCCTATGCCTTTGCCTATCCCTGTGCCACTTGGTTAGCCTAAGCCTTATCTATAATTAATTGTTTTTCCTTTTCTTGGGACTATTTTTTGTGAATTTCTTCATCTTCATCCTCTTTATTCTTCTTCTCACGTTCTTCAACTTACGACTATGCATGAGTGGCATCCTTCATTGCCTGATCTTTCTATGTCATTATGTTTTATTATTGCTTATCCTTTTTGGATTTGGCCTTGGTAACAAGATTAACATATTTATTCTTATATTATTTATCCATATTATTTTGATGCACCTCATATGCCTCCTTGGATACATGTATAACATTTTGTTCCTTCTTAGATACCTCAAGAGCCTTATGTTAGTCAACCTTTGTATCTTGGGCCTTTTGTATAGCCTTGGCTTCTTCAACTTATCAACTTGGTTTTTGAGGTTAAATTATTGAGCCTGATCCTTATGGAATTTATTATCCTCTATTTTGACTCACCATTCTTCTATGTAATCTAGTTCCTCCCATGAATCCTATTGTTATTATATTTTAGGTTGATTTGGTGTGAGATCTTCAAACTCTGGGGCTTGTTGTGAAGGAAATGAATCATTTGGTTAGATGATAGAGATAGAAGCATATGATTTATTATGTCTTAGAGTAACCAACCTAAATTTAGGTGGTGGTGAAGTTGAATATATTAAAGGCTATACTTCTTGTACCATGGCTATCTAGCCGAATGTGCATTCTTCAAGGGTAGACAAGACCCTAGCCTCATGCCTAGTTCTTGGCCTATACACTAGGTAATTCTATGATATTTATGATATTAGTGAAAAAACATATATGAATGTAAAGTTGGTATAATATTATTGATATAATAAGTCAACCCTTAATTGTATCTGCTCATCTTATGCTTGCATAGTGTCGACTATGATGGATGTAGGGCTTGGTGGTAATTCTACCAACAAACTTGGAGGAACCTTATTACACACTTAGAACATGTGCACTACCTTTTATAATAATAATTCATTATCCTCCTATTTATCATAAAAATATCCTTCCATGTCTATAACCATTATTTGGTAAACATCCTACTCATCCATGCCCAATTGCAGTAAGTTGCACAAACTTACGATCTGAGGAACCTTAGGGTCATAGAGATAGATTAAAGTGTTCCTTAGCTTGTAATTTAGTGGGGTAGATGATGATTTATTCTCATATGATATCTTTTACTTTCCTTTCTATAGATATGAAGTTGTGGCTTCCTATTTTTAATGTACTCAAGGGACTGTTACACTAGGTGGTATAACTTTGATTAGTGTGGCACGTCTAGATGCATAGTATTTTTTATTGGTGGATTTATCTTTTGCTATGGCCATGGTAATAAATAATGGTAGAGGTCCAAATGGAAACCTTAATAGATCATGAATATGGATGAACATGCCTTTTGGTATCAAAGTGATAGCATCATGTTGCCCCAAGTATTACATGACATTTGGTGGCACCCAAAGATGTGTAGTGATTAACTCCAAACATTCCTTCCATCATGTCTTGAATTTACCCTCATAGGGTAGGGAACTTTACTCAAGTGTCTATATCAAGTTTTAGAACTATTGTGTTATCCAATAGTTAGTGTTAGGGTGTACCTCTCCTTTATAAGACTTATATTGAGTTAAATAAAGTAAAAAGATGAAGAATTGATATTGAAAGGTATTCTTAGAATTCATGTGGCACTTTTTAATGTTTTTTAGTAGCTCCTAAATAAAGTATTTAGTTCTAATTAAACTACTAGTTATGGTAGATCTTGTAGTGTACAATGTCCATGAGCCATTTTGGAATTTAATTTATAAACTTATTATTCTATTAAAACCTCTATGTGATTCATTCTACCAAGATACACACTAGTTCATATTGAATTTCTTAGATTGGGATTCCTTTAGATACCTAAACATATAAGTCTCTGACCTCCTAAGGGATATAAGGCATTCTTGTCTTGTATGGGATAATAGAATATCCTCATATAGGCATGCCCAAATATTAGGAAATTACTTCTATGTTGATGACTATATTGGTTTTAGCGATAATGTAGATGTTTCCATCATTTTAGTGGTTGAGAAAGACTTTCACAATCTCCCCCAAGTGACCAAAAGTGGGCATATGAACAAAGCACTCAACATTTATGTTGTGAAACTAGTGCGGTACTTTAAGATTTAGTGGTTACATAACATCGATGGGATCTAGTTGAAATAGTTTTTACTATACTACTCAAAGGTAATTGAAGGGCTTTATATCAATGAATTTTGTCTACTAAAGTGCTAAGTCAATGCCCATTGGTTCTTTTTAAGCATCTATCAAAATCTTAATGAGTTGTGAACAATCTATGATCACTGAGTGATGAAATTAAAAATCTTTTGGCTCTTTGTGTAGTAAAAATTAGCTTGGCTCTTGAAATTTGAGTTTATGAAAAAATTTGAAAATATGAAATGTAGACTTGGTTCAGAACATTATGCCTTTATAGATTTCATAGATGTTGGTTTATGCACAAATATCATGCTAAGTTGTCCATTCAAAATCAATGCAAATGTTTATGTGGAAAATATTATTTGATCTAATAATTAAGGTTGTTTGTCATTAGCACATGTGTTGAGATATTTCATTATGTTCTTTGTTATTTGTATTTTAGCATGAATGAATGATGTTGACCAGCCACTAATTATTTAAATATCAGGTTAATCAAATCTTTGATCTAGTATTAAATTCTTGAGGATGACCGTTATAAGATGAATATCTTGGTTGATGTGACTTGACCATACATTTTTTATACTTAATTGCTTTCTTTCACTCCTAGTAACATCCATAATGGTGCACCTAAATTCTTATGTGCATGATTAGCATATGCAATACATGTTATTTTAGTTCCCTAAAAGCTACTAAAGAGATCATCTATAAACACACACATGCACACATAGGAAAATAAAAACAAAAGAAAACATACATAAATTTGAAATCCTAATCTAATAGGTGTTACTCAACACCCACTCACTTATCATAAAGATATTAATTAAGACTATTAGTGGTAGGGCTTAAGCTTATAGCCATTTACCTATCCTAGAAAAATGGTTCCCTTTAGATATATCAAAATAATAGTTATTTTATATTATATTTCATGTATAACATAAGGCCCTTTCCATATAATCTATAATTTTCCTATAAATTCTCTAAAAAAATTGGTTTATCTTTATGAAATTCTTTTTGGCAAAGATTCCAATCATGCCATGATTTTTGGCTTTGTTTATGTACTTCCTACATTCAAAATTATCGACATTGATACTCATCCATCCTATTGAGTTTGAGGAGAATTTTAATAAAATATTCACAATCCCCTAGTCTCATGACCATTACAATGCACAAAATAGGTACTAAGTATTCCATTAGCATGACTACTTCAAGCCCATAGACCAACTAGAATGGAGTAAAACCTATATCCCTATTATAGTTCATGAGATATTCCCAAATAATCATAATAATTTTATCTTCCCAATGATTTATCTTCACATCATAAATATTTTTCAACATCTTGCCCAAAACTTTGTTATAACCCTCAGCTATCCATTAGCTTGTTAATGGTATATAGTACTTTTATGATAAGAGATCATGAATTATTTAGTAAAAACTTTGATTTTATTATTCAAGAAGTGTGTCCATCAATATATAACAACATTGATATGGAATCTAAATCTTATAATGATATTCTCATAAATAAACTTTAGTATATCCTTCACACAACAACTAGGTGTCACAACAAATTTGACCCATTTGGTAATGTAATCTATCATAGTGATAATATACATTACTTTAATATTTTTACTCAAGGGATTGATATGTCCTAAAAAATTGATTCCCAAATATTAAAAAGGTTGTTTGGATAATAAAGGATATAAGGGCATTTCATCTTTTTATAGTGGTTTATCCATGCATTGACATACATCACGATGCTACACTACTTTATGTGTATCCTAAAAAATGTTTACTCACCATAACCCACTCTATAAAAATTTATTTTTATTATCTTCTCTATTAAAATAACCATACGATTCCTTGGTGTGCCTCTTGTAAGATCTATTTTCGTTCATGTTTTAGAACTACCCTATGCAATATTCATCCTTCCCTAAATAATACCAAAGCCCATTTATAATAGTATATGGCAAAGCTCTAGTGATAAATTAATTTTTGTATCTTTCTTGGTAGTGCATAGGGAATACTCATTGTTCTATGAAATGAATAATTTACTCAAAAAAATTTGGGATCGTAGAAACATGAAATAGATGGGAGCCAAAAGAATCTTCCTATAGTTCTTCTGGTTCTTCCCCATTTATGATGTGGCTGAGATGATCTAATCCCACATTTTATCTTCTTGGTTTTAAATTAATGTGAAATTAAAATTCTTGATATTACATCAACCATCTATAAATGAGTCCTCTAAGCATTGGCTTATTGGCAAGGTAGCACAGAGCTTGATGATCTATGCCAAATTCAAATGGTGTTTCAAAAAGATAATGCCAAAAATTTTGTAGTGCGAACACTATATATAGTGCTTCTCTTTTAGTTTTCATGTAATTATTTCCTAAATTATATATATTTTGGCTTGCAAAATATATTGGGTGGTCCATACCACCATCTTTTGGTTGTACAATCACATCACCAACTATGATACCATAAGCATTAATGTGAACATTCAAGGGCTTTGACCAATTTGGAAAAATGATAATAGGTATAGTTAATAGTCTTTACTTTAGTTCATTAAAGGCTACTTGACACTCAAAATTCCATACAAACTTTGAACCTTTGCATATTAAATACTCTAATAGAGGTGAAATGGTTAGATATCCCTTGATAAAATTTTGATAGTACCATGTATGGCCAAGTAAATATCTCACTTCTATGGAGATGACTAGTGTAGGCATACTTATAATGACTACAATTTTAGTTTGGTCCACAAAAATGCCTTCACTACACACTATATGACCTAGAAGGACACTAAAAAGTGTAAAAAGTAAGTACTTTTTCAAATTCAAGGTAATGCACAGAGCTTAACAATATTATAACATGAGGCATAACTTGGATAAATGTTATTTAAACAAAAAAATACTTCACAATTATCAAGATATACTTATATGAAGTCATGAATGAAATATTTGAATGCAATCACAATTGTTTGAGAAAACCACAGGTACATTCTTGAGGCAAAAAAGCATTATCTTGTATGCAAAATATCCCCATTCTATGGTAAAAGTCATTTTATCTCTATCTTCTTTTGTAATGGGTATTTGATGAGAGTCACTAAAACCATCTATGAAAGAGTAAAATTCATGACCTATGATAGATTCTAAAACTTCATCTATGAAGGGAATCAAAAATGTATCATTCACACATGTATCATTAAAAATTTGATAATCACCACATACTCTGATCTTTCATGTTTGCTTAGGATGAAATACCATGGGACTAACCCAATCTACCTTTCCTATGGGATATATTATACCTACATCTTACATTTTATCAATTTTATCCTTCACTTTAAACTCCATATTTGGATTCAACTAATAGGGTTGTTTATTTATAGTTCATGCATACTACTTGAGTTCAATATGAATTTCACCTAAGGATGGATCAACTCCTCTAAAGTTTGAAAATTTAGTCAGAAACATATCTTGAGAATCCTATAGATGTTGTATGGCTTCTAAAACTTTGGATTTAGTCCAATAGTCACCTATATGTGTTAGTTTGGGAATCTCTTCACTTTCAATGTTTGCCACATGATTTTTAATAGGCTATTGATAAATTTAATGCTTTTTATTAGCAATAGATTCTTGTAGAATTAATTTACCTTTCCATTTTATAATATGTATTTTGTGTAGCGTATATTCTTCAATAGGTTATGTGAATAGGTCCTTTACTGGTTCTACTAGTCATTTAGGTTCAAACAAATCAATCAGATTGATATCACCATCAATATCTGAGTCTTCAATTTCCTCATCTTTATCTTGTATTTGTGGACATGACTACATAAGAGATTGGTGTTCCATATTTGATTATTTATATCTTTGTAATGTTGTATTTAGGTCATAGGATAAATTCTTTTATTTAATAGATTTCATCATGGTGCTTAAGTCTTCTGCACACCCATGGAATAGAAAATGTTTGATTTTTAGTAGTGCATTATGAACCAAAGGGTTTTCATATTTAAAAAAAATGTTTATATGAATTCATTTTTCACTTGTACCTAATACTTTATCTCCCTCCTATGTTCTTGATGTATATACCATGATGATGGTAAAGGTGTAAGTTTGTAAGAAAAGATGTGGACCCAGTACTTTGGTGCCACACATTCTTCAGTCCAGACTTCAACACATTTGTGAATATGGATTTCAGGGCACTCACCTTCCTAAAATAAAGGATAATTAATTATAATGACCTATGGTAGTTTGAATCTACTAATAATAAATTTGCATGAATCATCCCAATCAAGTTGATCATTTATATGAATTTACCACCATGTCACTACAACTCCCTTCAAAGCATAATTTAAGGCACTAACCTACTGACTAATGGTAGGTACATGGACTTATGGGTGTAGAATGAATTTATTGATATCTTGGGTCACATATTATGAAGGAAGTTATCTCTCATGGGTGAAGACCATCCTCATAGGTCATAATTCATGATCACCATGAGCCCAATTGAGTATATGCATGTCTAAGTCTCTACTAGTAGATGAAAGTATTTCTCAAGGAAAAGTGCCTTCTCTAGTTATCTCTATAGAATCTTTCATATGATCATCTATTTGATAGAGAAAATCAACTTTTGAAAGAGTAGGGGATTTAGCAAACATGGATGCATAATCCTTTATGATAAACTAGGGTGTCAATGGCCAAGTAATTACTATTTTAGGCTTCCATTATTTAGATGTTTTCAACTATTGAGTGAGTAAATATTATACTTGAGCTTTAGTAGGCTCATATAAGAAGTTGCATTTGGTTATATACAAATCTTTCAAGTTCTCTTTAGAGTTTATCTTCATCTAGTTATTTCTTATGCAACATAAGGAGAGTTTGGTTTAGCTAGAATAATATAGGGTTTATGCACTTTATTCAAAGGAATTATGATAATCTTATCTCCTTGATGCACCTATAGTTGTGTTTTTACATTACTTATAGTCATATAACCATCATATTCAAATTAATTGCTAATTAGTGTAGGGTGTTACTATTGTCTTCATATCAGTGACTTTAAATTCACCTCATAAGATCAATTTTATGACATTGATCTCAACATCTTCTAATCTGTCAATGGGATCAACTCTTACATATTCTACTAATCTCATAGTTACTAGGCTATAATGTATAACCATTCATCCAATAGCCTCCCACGTAGACCTGGGGGTCATGTTAATCATGATTCCAAAGTCAAAGACAACATTTGGAATTTCATATCCTACAACTTCAATGTCAATTCACTCATCAACATCCCATATATTATTTCTTTTGACATATGAAAAAATCATCTTTATCTTCTATTGCCCTCGTTACACACATTTTAGAAGATTATATAGAAATTTTATGATGTTTTGAGAGATTTCCTCATTATGCAATGTACTTAAAGCTTTATTAAATCTATCAATTTAGTAATAACTACATCCTTACACATAATGTGCATGCTTTGGCCATACATTTGGGAATATATTGATATAAAATCTAATTTATTAGTGTCTTGATGTTGAATATTTTTCAACATCTACACAACTTCATACATGAACCCCTATTTTAGAGCCAGGTCTAGGTATTTATCTACTTTTTCTTTCTAGATTATATAGTCTTAAGGCAGTCCAAGAGGATTAAATCCTCTCTCTATGTTCTAGTGTCTTTTAATGGAATTCAAGAATTCATCCTCCTTAGGCTATGTATTCACAATGTTAACATTCCTAATGGCCTTTTCCTTTCTTTGCTCTTCTAAGATAGGCCAGTCTTCTATCTCATGTTGCTCATATAATCTACAATATACATAGTAATATTTGATTCAGGGATTCAAAGGGTAATTATATTACACATAATTATACTCTTCACACAAATAACATTATGATGGAAGGCATCGATAATTATTTCCTCTTCTACCTTATGAACCCCCTCTATATCCACCCCTATATCCTCCTTTATTTGACTAATAACCTCCTCTATACCATCCATATTTATATATTATATTCCAATGTTGGTGTTATTGGGTATTATCTCCAATTCCAAATTATTATTTCATAACTAGTGGGGTCTAACTAGTTTTCTATTGCTATGTCATTGTTGGATTCTAGGGTGTTGCATATTGATATTGTGGTGATGGTGGTGTCCAACTCAGCAAAAGAGGGGTCTAACTAGCAAAAGAGGAAAACTATGAATTCATTATAAACCTACTTGGTTTGCATAACCCTTATCAACTTTTGTGCCTATAATCATCTTCTTTATCGAGGACACTTGTTGCATAGTGATGTTGAATACATTATTTGTAATGTCTTCTTTGAGTTCCTATAAATCCATATAATTATTTTCATCATGATTAAATGAATTAAAAAAACTACAATATAAAATTTGTGGTATTTTGACATACTTTTGTAGGAGATGTATATGTGTTTTTGTATGCCCTACTATGATATAGATTTCATAGAACTATGTCTTGATCTTGGGACAATCATTCCTATGATGTCCTTCTTTCCCACACTCCATGCACTATAGATTTATCTTAGGTTTATCTACCTCATGATATTATCCCATCCTTCTCATAAAATCTTTAAATGTATTTTCAATCTTATAACCCATTATGGGAGCTTCCCCACAGTCTTCAATTTACCCCACTCATAGAGCAACAACTCTGACATCTACCTTAGTAGCATATTGAGTCTGTGTTATAGAAAATCTAATTCTAGAATGCAATATTTCAATAAACCACATATATTTATCTTTATATACTAGGGTAAATTCTACCTTATTCATAATTTCAAAGAACCTATGATCATAGTTATTGACTAATTCTCCCAACTTCTACCTAGTCTCTTTTAGGTATTGAATAGTCTATCTTGTATATTTTTTTTATCTTAAATTCTATGATAAGACATTCCTTAACCTATTGTATACTTGCCTATATAATTTATATATGGTACATAAAATCAAGTTCTATTCCATTTAGTGACACTATTAACTTTAACTTATTTATATCCTTATCATAATACCCTTATCTTACCATCTCATCTCACATGTTAGTAAATATTATTCAGGGTCCACAAACCCATCATATATTGCTAGATTTATAAATGATCCTAAAACACCCATTATATAAGCTAGTCTCAAGGGGATATACTATGTATCTATTATAGGGGAGGATACATTCTATGTGATCTTACTTGTGCACTACAAATATTTATATGTGCACTAGGAGAGTTAACCTGTGCACTTTGTTTTCTATGATTCATTTTTCTCTCTGCTTGGTTTCAACAAAACCAATGGCCTTCAAAACCTTATGAATTGATTTTGTTTCAATTTTAGTACCCAAAATTCATTTTTTATTAAAATTTACCTTCCCAACTACTATATTGTTATTTTCTCGGTTGAAAATTTTAATGGAATATAAAAAAATTGGGTTGTGGGCACATGTGCTCTTTTGGTGAATGATTATTTCATACTAATTCCTCTAAGATTGAACCTATGATTATTTTTTGAATTTATTATTTTTCCTTAATAATTCATGTCCTTCTTCTGATAATACCCATTCTTATAGCTACACACTACATCAATCATCTAACTATTCTACTTACACACTATTCTTTCCTTCTTCTTTGAACATCTCTTCTTCCTCTCATTCTTTGTCATATTTTTCTTTCTATTGGAATTCATATTATTATTTCATATCATCTTTATTCATCCTTCATTATTCATCTCTTTCATATTGATCATCATATCTTCTTACTCATTCATCATCTATTTTATTGCTACTATTAACTCTACTCGTAGCTACCTGGGTATTCTTCTATTTAGTCCATCTATTATGTTATCACAACTCATGTTTTGAATCTATAATTTTCTTCTAACTATTCTTCCCTCATGTTTCCATTCCAAATTTAGGTTCAAGCCTTATCTCCTCATCTAATTATAATTTACTATCATGTTGCATACACCCCCCTATGCCTAAAGTGACTACTCCATATTGGCTAGAGTAAGCACCATGGGCTTGTCCATAACCAACATCTTCATCAGGATAGCTAGTCACTACAAAAATTTCACTCAAATTCCTCTGATGAGCAAGTCCTTCATATCTTTAAAATCTATGTATCCTTATACTAAAAACATAGTTATATATTTGTCTATTATAGTATTGACCCAATGATTTATTTCTCTTATCTAGTCAGTTTCTAATTTACGTAAATGGTCTATAGTTTTTTCAATATAGATTATAGTTTCTTCCATTCTTGGGTTGAAGCAATAATATTCCAAATAGACAAAATAGTTAACTAAAAATATAGGCAACTCAAACCATAAAGTTTCATAAATTTCTCCATAAATATGCTCCTAAATGATTTCTTGTATGGTAATACCAATCCATTTTGATTCTTCTTTTGTAAAATTATATATCCTTTTTTCTAACAATGTCTCAATATCTCTCTACCTTGGTAACCATCTTAGCATAATTTCCTCTAGAAAGAGTGTTCCACACTCACCACACCATTGTTATCATAAGTTATTAAAGCATCAGAACATGTTAAGGATGAGGATATATATGATATACTTTAAGTGTACAAAATAGTGTATTGTATTAATATAATATATTTGATAACAACACCATAATAAGCATTAAGTTTCCTATCATATGTAGGAATTAAGAACAACCAGTGTTTCATAAATAGAAATAAATAATTCAGGTCAATTATACATAAAGTAACCAAATATTATACATAAGAATGCATGCAAGGAAAAAAGAAAGAAATCACATAGGTAACCATAACTATATGAATCTCTATTGATCTCTTCAAAAGTGAAACCACATTATTCTTACAATAAAAAGTATATATAGACATTTCTCATCTATGACTATTCATCTTTTTCTCATACTCAGAGCCAGAAGTGGAGTCTATTCATATTTTAGACTATTTCAAGTCATGAAGGTATGAAAAAAATATACTTATACATGTCAAAATTAATACATAATGTATGAATATCAAACAAATATCCTGGAAATCTTTATAATCTAACTTCTTCTAGAAATAAAAACCCCTAGTAATTTTAGTAGGGGATAAAATTAAATCAACAAGTATTAAAATTACAAGAGATATGGGGTAATGTAAAATTGTATTTTGATCTTAAGGATTAGTACATAGGTGTGTAAGCTAATATCAATGTTTATGATCATTAACATGTGGATGGATATGCAACTGTATAGATATATAGGGGCCCAACTCTTCATAGATCATCAATGTGTTCAAAGAAATCAAAATATGGAACTAAACATGACATGCTTACTCTTTTAAATTAATCACATATGTTTATTTATAATATGTTTGGTAGAGTACATATCTTCTTTCATATGCACATGAATTTCTTTTATAATGAGTAAGATGTAGTACATACATGTTGCACACAATCCTTAAATGAATATATGTGTTTTATCTATTTTTATATTATAAAAACCTAATTAATATAAAAACTTATAAATAGTTTAGAATCATACAATACACATCTATATGCATATAACCTAAGTACCCCTATGATTTATCACATAAGCTAAATATAAAAAAAATTGACAAGTAATAAATAAGAAGGCTCTTATACTATTATGCACTTTATTATATGATTTAGATCTATGAATGTTTCATCATAATATTATATAATGACTCTATGTGTAGTTATATTTCTTATTAACTATAAAATGAATGTAGGTCACTAATTTTAGCCTCAGTTCATATTGTTTAGGAGTCTTGTGCTTCATTATTTTCATGTTAGATGATTCACCTACTTATATAATGTCCTTTTCCACTAGGATTCAGCTTAAAACTTGCATAAAACAATATGTATTAATTCTCCTTTTTTAACCCTAAATATTGTAATCTTTATTAGGATACCCTGTAAAAAGGTTAGTCTTTTGGGTTGAACTATAATTATATACACCTTGTATCTAAGGATATCAATATATATGTTATTTCACTTCAACAAATCCTTAGTAAAAACATTAAAAATAGAATTTTGACCTTAATGTACTTTTGATTTTGCAGTTGGTAATGAGATAGAGTAGTGTAATTTGTTAATAAACATTATAATAATGAATACATGTCCCTAAATACCTTCAAATGGACACACACACACACACACACACACACACACAAACACACACACACACACACACACACACACACACACACACACAAGTCCCAAATTTGAATTATGGGATTAATTGGCAAATAAAATCCAACCCAAAGCATTCTAACATGTAAAATAAAATATCAAAAGTGAAACATGCCAAAAAGAAAATGAAAAAGGCTCTTGTACATTTACATTAATCCTAGTCACTAATGTATGATGTTAGTTTATGTGCTTACCACAAATTTATGAATGCTTTAGCGAATCTAAAGCCAATTAGAATAGGACTAGGGATCCATATGACATAGTAAATAAATATCAGAGTGATAAAATAGAGTATCACATAGTCAATTAAATTTAATAATATAAAATAATAATAATCCAAATACACCAATAATTATTTAATTCACAATTCAAATTTGATATGTACAAAGTCACAAAAAATCATGGTGTAAACAAGGATTCTACCAATTTTGGGTAATTATAAATCCCCCACCCACTCTTAATCTAGAATTTTAGTGTAGCTATAAATATTTGAATTAGAAGGATAAAGATAATATAAACTTGTGTTGGCATCCATAAGCTTTTATCTTTTCTTGCCTTAGTGGCCATGTGTTTTCCTACAAAATAAAATGCATATGATCAAAAAGATGTATTTCCATGAGAAGATATAGTCATAATAAGAAATTAAAGTATATTTAATCAAAAAATATACATATTTGTGTGTGTTACTACATTTATCTTGGTGTATTCTCATGTTGTGGATAATGGAGATACCATGGATCATCAATTGACACAAATAATGGAGAAGGATGTTTGTAGTCTTGTTTACCTCCTAGCCAAGGAAATTTATAAGCTTCCAATTAGTAATTTTAGATTAATGTGTAGAGTGTTTAGTATCATTAAACCTCAACCACATTACATGTGTGTGTAATATTGATTAAAAATAGAGTCTCATATTAACTCATGGATCAATGCCAAGGCCATTGATAGTCATTGAACCTCAACCACAACACTTAAGTAACTAGTATATCACTTATATTAAACCCCAATATGAAATTTAGGAGCCATATAATGTGATATTAGAATAATGGCTAGGTCATGAAGGGTACATAATATTTTATATGTTACTCATTTAAATATGAATCAATCATTTTAGATATAATTTTAGATTTAGGGTTATGTAGTCGCCAACATTAATATTTCATACTAAAACAATTCACTTGTGATCATCTATTTATACACACTTATCTCATGAATAATTTTATGGATCTAAGCCACTGTTCCTATAATTATATGTGTATGACCCTTCTAGTTTAGTTATCTATATTCTTGTGATAAGGTTGTTCCTTCAAGATTATTCCACTTTCTAGTAGTATGTGAATCTATTGGTATCCTCTTCCCACCAAATAAATTCTAATTTATCAAATTTAAATCCACCTAGAGGGTCATCTTGTACATTTCACAAGTCCCATTTGATTAATTTCTCAAAATATCACTATAAAGCTATATTTATATCCATTTTTTCACTAGAGGTTCATATGATGAAAAATAGTTACAATATACCACTATACATTGAGATTAAAACATCTATTCTTCATCCATCACAACCCAAGTAGCTTGAGCTAAGTTTGCATACATCTCTAAGGTCATAGGTCATTATTGAAGCACATAATCACATGAAGATTGCATCAGCATCTAAAATTACACTAATATTTCACACACACCATTGTAACATGGGATAAATATAAGGATTTTGATCCCTATTCAGATTATTGGTTTGTATTTAGTGCTCAATATCTAAGGTCTTGAGGTTAAGCACAACTTTATCTAGTAAACCATTTATTCTCTTTTATCACATTTTTCCTTCATTATCTATTTATATTAGGTTCTAACTGAAGAATAAAGCACAAAATAGATTATATGATAGATCAAACATCATATAACACATACATAGAATCAATAGGTGATAGTGCACATACTCATATTTAAACAAGGAAAATCCCTACCAGATGCCAATGCAAGCCAACCTTATCTAATTTTGGTAGCTTCATCCTGAGATAAAGTGGAACCCTATTATTTATTCACACCCATCCATATAGTCACATAGTCAATCACACATTCTCTATCTCATTTCTACATACCTAAGTAGAGATAAGTTATTTATTTATATGTATTTTCCCTTCTTAGCATATTTCCAAATAGAGTAAGTTCCAAATCAGAAATGCTTAATTTATGCTTATTTTATACATTTTGATTTTATACAACATTTTTTAATAATTAAGATCTAAGTATTGATTTAGTCCAAAATTTTGATAAAAACATATTGGTGAACCTATCTATTGATTTAATATTACAAACCATAATCATTCATGTTTCTAGGGTTATTTTCCTTATTTTTATTATTTCTAATTGCTATATTAAGATTTTTATATTTGGTAAAATTTTTGTAAGAAACAACCTTCCAAGTTTTCATTTTATACATTGTACAATCTAAGAGATTAGTGTCTACCTCTTTTAGACAAAGTGATAGACTAAGTTATAATCAAATTGAACATTTTCAAAATTTCTTTGGTAACACCATAATGATAGAATCAATTAATAGATTTGATGGCATAGATAAAATACAATTAAAAGTGTTTATTTCAAAGCATGTGTGTGTGTGTGTGTCCCTAAATTTTTTTAAATAATAAATAAAGAAATCATGTGAAGGCAAATATTCTAAGACTTAAAATACTATAGGTTCCTTAACCTTTTTTGGCATCATTTGATACATATTATATACCACCATCTACTAAGGCAAAACTCAAGGGTTTCAGTATATTAATATGCCAAATCCTACTCAATCATTTGATAAATCCCCTTTGGTTAACACACACTCTATTCCAAATGCATAATCCCATATGAAAACTATTCTATCTCTTCAAACTAAGGTGTTACAAATGGAACAATGTTATTTAAAACTTGATTATTCTCTTGATTATCAGACTCTATTTCATAGTCCATTAGATCAACATATTTCTTAATATCCTTTAGCAAATAGTTTTTTGGAACCTAATCTTACATTTTATGCTATAAAAGGTGACCCTAGGTAATTATTGAGAGCATTTCATTAAGAATGATTGGACATGTGTCTAATGATCAATTTTTAACCAAGTTATTTCCTATAAGTCTAAAATAATATGTCTTAAGGTGGTTATATTATTTAACACATTAGTCAGTACATGCATTCAATCCTTTGGAATATTTTTCTTGCACATTTATCAATCAATATAAGTGAAAATATATCATATGCTCAAATTTATTGTCTTAAACAATAATCCAACAAGCCTATCTCATATTATGTCTTAGTATATAAGACCATGTTATCTAAGATGACAAATCCTATAGTAGACAAAGAATTGAAATATATCTTCAAATCGAGTTTGGTTCCACCTCTACATGAATCCAATTTTTTTTATGTTCTCTAATTTATGAAATTATGTCATAAAGTTAAATAATGGTATGTAAAATTGTTAGAAACGAATAATTTAAATTATGCAACTAACCTAGTAACTAATTATCATGTAAATAATCTGATTAAGTTATCATACAAGGTGAGGTTAGTTAATAAGAGTGACCAAAATTTAATAGTAAATGTAATTTTATAACCTACTCCATTCATTGTATTATCAAATCCTTTAGTGAGATAGTTTACTAATTTTCTAGAAGATCCTTATAAAGTATTACCAAACTTTTTGGACTTAAACCTCATATCACTTCCTCCCATTAAATATGTTAATTCAATTAATCCTCTTCCAAAATGACTTGATCATAATGATATTTTTATTTTCATATATAACAAGGGCATACTAAGAAAAGATCCATCATTTTAAGGAAAATTATTCATAATTTGATAGATGAATACATCATTGATGTGGGTACACATACAAATAACACAAAGACATAGGAAATTGAAAGCAAAACAATTGAAATATTTAGTGATCCTTACCTTAGCATACAATTCAAGAGATAATAGATAAAGTAGAAGAAAATTACACATATAATGCACATCCTCCACCAATTTATTATCATTATCATACATAGGCACAACATCCATTGAATGACATTATTTATACCTATAATACTTCAATTCCATATAGACCATTCATCACATTTTTAGAGCATGATATCATTGATGATTATTTATATTTATAGTCTTTGTTCATTCAATATTATATTTATCATCAACCTATATGAGTGATATGATTGATAATGGTTCAATTTTAAATATATTCACTACCACACTTATCACTCATATTGGATACATAGATCAAGATATAATTCTTATTAAAAAATAATTAAGGGATTCAATGCCCATGTTAATATTTCTATTAGTGAAATCACATTACCATTATAGGTTGGTCTAATACATGTGACCACCAAGTTTATACTAGTACCCAATGTAGGAGTATTTTATATGTTATTAGGGAATCTTTTTATTTATGAGCTTAGTATAGTTCCTTATATAATGAATACCATGGTATTCCATATGAATACCCCCTCCAACACAAGGTTATTTTTCATACACAACAACTTTTAATTGAGCAACCTAAAAATGTTCAACCTACTTAGAGAGTTCAAAAGAAAGTGGTAAAATTTCCAAGGAGACCTATATTTTAAAACCCACCTAATAAACATTTTGTCACATATTATATAGATCCACTCTTTATTATAGAAATCCCAAATTCATATTACCTAGCATAAAGGGTGTTCCAAAATGGAAAACAACATACACACTCCATGACAAGTTTAAAAGAGTCTTAGAATTCATAATGTTAAAAAATATACACAACATACTACTATATATTATCAATACGGTAGTGGCACTTATGTGTATAATTGATATCAATTTTTAGATTAAAAGTTGAGTTTGGTTCCTTTACTATTGCATGATACTTTACATTCATGATAGGTCATCCTTCCCATGATAGATACATGACCTATTGATTTTAAGGATATTACAAGAGTCATTGGTTATTATTTTACTTTTCCTATTTATTATATACAAAAAATCAAATATTCTATAAAATAATAAAAATCAAGACCTCTACATGATGTGTATTTCATTTACATTAGTTGATTTGTGCTTAGTATATAAATTATTTCTTTATATCTAATTTATATCAAAAAATCTTCACATGTATACTTGAATGAGTTTTGGAACATGCAGGTTGTCATACCTAGATGGAGTTTCAAGTGGTGATATTATTTTAGACCTAAAATATAACATATAAAAAATTATTTAGTTTAGATATTCACACACTATGCTTTGGTTTGATTCCATTAGAATTGTCCCAATGAACACAAATTATACTTTATTAGATCTAAACCCATGACATGCCTTCTACATCTTATGAACATTAGTGAAAGTTCACTAGAGGCATATTTTAATTAGTTTTAATCACTTTATGACTATTCATATTTTTAATACTTCATTTTAATACATTTCAAAGATTCTATCATTATTGTTCACTTACTTTCACATTGTTATCTCACTAAATACATAAGTTGTTGAATATATTGATGTTAAAAATTACCTATATAAATAATTTACACTTACTCATGCATAGTTATCTTCTTTTATTCATGTTTTTTATGTATTCATTACTTTGGATTTTGAACATTTGAACATGTATTTGTTTATAAATCTAAGCCTTGTTATGTACTTGTATGTGTGTGAGTGACATTTAAAAATGTCCCTTATATGTGTCCCCTTGGCCTTATTAATTGTTTGTGTGATTTTGGCATGTTATTTATGTATGTGTCATGTATATAAATCTTAATTTTTGTTGTTTTCTTAGTTTATGATGGCATGATAAATATCATACATCTCCCTAGTTTTATTATGACATGATCCACATAATTCATCCTCACTAAGCTTATCTTGTTACTTTTAGGTACTTAGTATTAATTATTTATTAACTATGTTTCTAGTTGATAACATCTATCTAGACATGACACTATGTATTCTTGGTTCCACATGTATCATACATTAATACCTTTTACTTATATTATTAATATGATGCCATGATCTCCAATGTTATCATTACTACTTAGATTTCAATCCGTTCTATAACATCATTTTTATAAATTTATAATTTTTAGTTAGTTATAACTTTTTATTATAATTTCACTTATTGCATGGTCTTCAAAACTCACCTAAAATGAGGGGGCATATATGATGTATTGTATTAGAGATTAAGTTGTAACAAGCTAGTACACAAAAAAAATATTGCATTTGATTAGTTGTTTAAATTCACACTTATACCCAAAAAGCATATTCAAATAACAACACTCTATTTGGACACTGACACAAGTTATATATATTAAATAGAGTGATTCCATCCTAGTAGTAAAAAACATGATTTCCTATGTTTCTATGAATTTACTTAGATCATAAATTAATTTTAGTATTTCTCAAAAATAGTTTTTATAATTTTACACAAGTATATCGCATATTTTTATTAGATTAGGGCATCATGTGTATCATGTGTTCTACATTTTTACATATATTTTTGTTAACCTATTCAATTTATATTACTTATTAATCAAAATTAATATGCTTAGATATTAGATTGGGAGCATGTGCATGACACATGGTCACATTTTTACTCAATTTTCACCAATTTTTACTTAAGTAATGGTAATCCATGTCATAATTTATGATGTATACACAATAATTAGATCATACATTTTTACACCTGTTTACACCATAAATGAATCTCATTATTTTTTTAATGATTTATTCACCTTTTTCACTAGAATGATCTATTGGAATTTATACAAAGATTTTGAGCCACTATACTACCTCAATTTGTGTGACAATGGATTCAAACACATATTGAGTTCTTAAAACATGTAGATGCACAAATTATCATATAAGCTAAAATAATGCACTTGTGACGACATTTCTTATGCAATTAGCTCATGACTTATTCTAGGGCCTTTTGATCACTTTCATCCACCTTTCACGTAGAATACTCACATTTATAATTTGTTCAATGATCCCATAATGTACCTATATCTTATAAAAATAGACTTAACCTTCAATTAGGTTTCTTTAAGGCCTTAACATAGTTTTTTACTCATTGGAGAATAGAGCCCTATTAGATAAGAGTATTCTACTCTCTTATTTAAGTCTTTGATGTTGTATTCATACCAAATAAAGACTATCTTACAAAATTAAATATTATGAAAATGGCATCATATGTCCTTAATAATACCCACCTAAATGAATTATAAAGGCACTAGAATAAAATCACATTTCAAACCATTTTTCAAATGAGGTTTCCACACTAAAAATTACTAGATTTATAGTTTTACATTGATAGTAAATTATCTAATTATTTCAATTTTGATTACCTACAACCCTAGTATCCCTAATTTAAATATTGAAAACATATCTGAGGTCATAAGTCATGGTTTAATAATTTAGTCACATTAGTATTAAACTAAAATCTAACATATTGCACTAGTTATTTACACACCATCATAGCATGAGATAGTTACATAAAGTTTGATCCCTTTTTGAAGTATTACTATGTAGGCAACACTCAACACATGGGGTGTTGAGGTCACTTCAAACTTTAACTATTGACCCATTTTTAATCAATTGATTTTCATTGGTCTTCACATGATAAGGATAAAAGGTTTTGAATATAATAATAGTCATATAGTGGTATTAATATTAGATCATAAGCTTGAGCTAAGGTTACATAATATATAGATGAATATATCTATATATATATATATATATATATATATATATATATCATGTATCTCAAATGTTTTCTAAAAAAGGTTGGTAACTCATCATATAAGAGTGACTTATTCTCTTTTCCACATCATGGCATTATTGTCCTAGGATTATGTAGGCTTTATATCTAATTTCAAACTTATAAAACCCAATCATCTTACTAGTTATAGTCAAAAAATCATCCTAAAACTCTATCATCTAAGTTTATATTTCTTCTTATACTTTAATTAATTAATAAATTTTATAATTAAGTATAGTTTTAAAAAACTGAATACTTAATTTATTAAAATATTATTCTTCCTAATTTTGTACAGTAGCTTTTAATATTAGCTAATTTATTTCCTTAGTTTCAAAATTTTGTAAAATTTTTAAACTATAAAATCTAGATGTTAGGGAATATAAAGTTAAAAGGTTAGAGATAGCCTAGGGCACACAGATGGTAGACTATCTATTGAGTATGCCAATTATTTTTTAAAACTCAATAAAAATTTATATTAAACTTATTATGCTAAGATACTAAAGATAAAAATTACAACTATGATATATATTGCAATAACAATGGTAAAAAATACTTGTCTAGTTCTGATGCTAATACAAATCTAGATTTAAAATAGTTAGAAAGTGGACTAGATCTAGATTCTATAACAGTTGAATGATTCTATAAATTTTACCTTTATATTCTAGACACTCACATTGACTTGGGACACTTACATCAACATTATTATCTAACTCAGACATAGGTGTCTAGTTTAAAATATCTGCTAAAATATGAAGTAACCACCTTAAGTTTGCTACATTCAAATCTATGTCATAAAATGACATTGTCTCTCAAATATAAAAACCTTAGTTCTTAATCTTCATATTATCTATGGGAAAATGGGTTAATGGGGACACAGTGTTGATCTAACCCAAATACCCCTTTATTAATGAGTTTTACCTACATAGACAACACTCTGAAGATGGCCTCAAACTTATGTATTTCTCCCCTAAATGTTGGTTTGTGTGTGAATCATGTAATGTGTGATAAGCAAGTAGAATAATGACCTACCTTGTGACTTCATAAATATACCTATTTGGATACTCTTTCAATAATTTAGAGTTTTATATGTGTTGTCCCTATGACTAATATGGAAATATTATAAAATAGGGAAGTTTTATTCACTTGATTACTTTATTGAGTGATTTTGGTAAGTTGCCTTGGTCTCTCTAGGTATATTATAGGTGAGTAATTACTAAAGGTTGATCCTATATTTATATCAATCCCTTTGGATAATATATCACATTGAAACATTTAGGTTGAACTTTAAGATATGTTTCATTTCAAAATTGGATGACTTTAGGGCACTATACACTTGAATTAGGGTAGGACACTTGTATTGATGCAAGTATCTAAATAGGATGTAAGTGTTTGGGTAGTTATAAATTATGTGCAAGTCCAAAACTTTAAAATATGGAAGATAATAAATTTATAACATTATAAGAAATATATCAAGCTTGATTCATCAAAATAACATTGGTAAAACAAAGAGATTAACAATTAAGCACAAGAAGATGATGTATGAAATCCTTTTGGTAGTATAAAATGTCTAGAGGTTGAAGTTACATCCATGATATGTATTTTAAAAATGTAAAAAATTGAGGTTTTATATAATTTAAAAATATTTCTTACATTTCCCCCCTTTAATATAGTAATGAAATTGCTAGTTTAAAGTAAAAGGAATGTGTACTTGGGTATGTATAAAAAACATGTCTTTACTTGAGTCCAACTTGATCTATTTATTATTGATTGACATGAAACCAATAACATGTTATAGTATATAATAGTTTCATATAATATGAAATTGAAAGCATTTAAATTATTTAAATTTAAAGAGATCAAGGTTTAGGAGTTAACATGTGTATCATTGAAACTATCTTACCTTGGGTCATTTCATTTTAAATAAGTATCATTATAAATCACTAAAACTAAGATTAGGACAAATATAAAATATATAAAGTGTATATATCTAAACATATAGAGAGATATTGGAGGACACATGTTCCCAACCTTGGAAAAAATATGAGTTACCACCCAACAATTGAGATAAGCTCAACTATGTAACCCAATCATACTTATAACCAGGTGAGTGTGAGTGAACCAAGTCAAGTCATAATATAAAATTGGTTAATATGGATTATGTAATCAAATCCAGCCTATAAACATATAAATATTAAATGATTTTATCACCTCAATCATACGAAAAATTGAACCAACTATTATAGTATATTGGATCAATATAGTGTATAATAGTCCAACCCAGTGCGTGGTGACATTCATTGAAAGCATTTGAAATATAAAAATAATTTTATTTTTTAATATTAGGCATGCATATTATAACATATGAACCTTAGGTATGACTCATGTTGAAACTATGTATAACTAGTACCAATGTATATAATTCTACCACAAATGTGTGTTTGAATCATATAACTATGTAGTTTTTCTAATTTGAAACTATGTAAGTATGGATAACATGTTTCAAAATCATTCCCCCATTGTATATGGATAAATATAAAAACTTATATAAGTGCCAATGTGTAGGATATGTTTCCAAAACATGCCCACACTATAATTTTTGTATGTTGAATACCGAATAAGTGTGGATAACATGTTTCTAAAACATCCTTCCAATGTAATATAAATATATGAATTAATGTATAATTAATACCTATATGGAATTCCCTCATTAAAATTCCCCTATTTTTAGGTGAGGGTAAGTATAAAATGGTATTTACCTTACCTCAAAAGGATAAGATAACATGTAAACTATGAAAATACCATGTAACATATAAAGGAACATGTCTAGGTAGATATATCATTGAAGGATGAAGCATGTGATAAAACGAAGTCCTAAGATGAGTGATGTAAATCATGGAAAAATATTTATATTAATAATACAATCTCAATAAGAAATCAAGTACAAACACAAGAGCACTCAAAAATAAATCAAAATATAATGGTCTAAAGAGGCCTAAAATAAGGGGCATGTTCAAATGCCACAAAATTGAAGTCACATGACCTATCCAATGTCCACATCAATAAATTACATATTAAAATGAAAATATAAAATAATAAATGAAATATTAAAATGTCATAGAGTAAATTAAAGGCATGGGGAGCACAAATAATAGATCATATTCAAATTTCAAATAAATAAGATGGTATCAAGGAGAGACATTCAAGGAAGTGACTACATGAAATTATAATAAAATAGCATATATATAACATACTAGCCCATGGAACATATGTGTTATAAAAAAAAATTAAGTACATATAACATAAAGTACACTACAAAAGATATAAGTATGGATAAAGGCATACATAAGTACATACACTCAAACATGAAAATGTAAAGTGACCATATAATGATATAACTTGGATGCATTATTATCAAATAAGTATATTCCCCCAATGTCCAAATGGCATGAGTATAGGGAAGTCCCAACATCTGAAAGTGCATAGACCATGTATTTTTGTATGCTTGTCTCACACTCAAAAGAGGTGTGACACATGAGTATATATGAATTAATTATATGTCATCTACCAACATGGAATCCAAACAATATATGCCAAGGAGTTAATAGGATATGTAAATGATAAACATATTTTTGGATTTTTGAATTTTTTGAAATTTTTGGTATTTTTTAGATATGTGATAGGAAAATACTATCCTATGATCACATACAAATTATGGTCATAGATATCTCCCCACTATGATCTTGGTATAATAAACGGGTGGTGGTGATAAGGATCATGTATAAATTCAATAGCTATCACTATATTATATGTGATTATTTGCATATGTAAAATAATACTATATGGTCATAAAGAAGAAATGGTAGGAGTAGGGGTTGGTATAACCCATAATTAAGTGTTTTTTGGTTTCTTTAGAACCTCTAATGTAGTTAGTGGGTGTGTTTTGTAACCCATTATGAACCTCTAATGTAGTGGTATTTCAAGTAATGGTCACTTTTAAAATGGGATTTCATGTTGCTTACCATTTTACAAAATATTAATCATAAGATGTTTGATAACTAATTCCATGGGTATGAATTTATCTTTCCCAAGATGATGTTCATATAGAATTATAGAAACTACTATTATCTGATTGGCATGAATGTATTTAACACACCTATGCACTATATAAGTTATTGATCAAAGTGTAAGTATCTAATATCATCCAAATAAAATATCAAATACACATGTGGATGGTATAACTAAGAAGGTAGTAACCACATGGGTGAGATCCTCCTATAAAGGTAAATCAATATCATCAATAACCTCTTATGAGGTCCCAATCCAAATGTTTTAACTAACCTGGTTAAAGGATGTAAATCATTATTTATATAACCCAAATTAAAAAATAATATATGGTATGAATTTTATCACTTTCATTAGTATCCATCATAACTTTATGTATAGGCTAGTGCTCAAGGTATGCTCAAATGAATAAGGAATAAATATCTGAGTCATCATCCCTAATCTAACAATCATCAAAATTAATGGAGGTTATATGAACCATAGGAGGTGTATGATATGTATAAGTACCAATAAACCCATATAATTTTTTCTCATAGTGTGATGGATGAGGATGTTCCTTATATTCCATTTGCACTTCTGGATCATTCTTTGAATGATGTTATAAAGGATTGTGATGTAGGATCATATGCCTAGAAAACTCATTTTATTTTATTTATTTTGATTTTGGTTTATATTAGTTTGAGGAATTATTTTTTAGTCATTGGGTAGGTTTTAAAATCACTATCATTCCAAAATTTGTCTATTTTTAGTTTATTTTCCTTTCTCCTGCCAAAACTACCTATTTAAAATTTTGAATTTGTAAAAGATGTTTTAAGGTTTTTTATCATCTCCTAGTGAAACCAAAGTTCATGATCAATAATTTATGGTTCAATTAAGGTCTTATACATGTTTCAAAATATTTCAAATGTCTTAACTCATATGTCACTATGTCAAACTAAATCAAAGTTAAGTCTTAAGTGGGGTTATAAATAATTGGTTGGATAGATTGAGAAGTTGTAGGAGTTGGAATGAAGAATGGAGGATTAGGGGAGATATATTAAATGATAAATAAATAAAACAATAAAATATACCAAAAAAAATCCAATAAATAATAATAAAATAAGGAGATAAGTTCTATAAATAGGAGTCTATAGAGGATTATGTATATGTTTACACCCAAATCAATAGAAAGAATGTTTTATTCAATCCATTAATGTAAATTTAAATCATATTATCATATGTAATTTAATTTATTTTTTATTTTTAATTCACATTCATCATTTTATAATATTTTTCAAACATACTAAATACTTGAAGAACAACTACATGATTTCTGAGTTACGAAAGGTCATTTTATAGTTAGAAAAGTGTTTGTAGATCATATTTTGAGATTTTTTTGAATAAAAATTGAAGGAAAAAAGTAATATAATTTTAGTTTAAATCATCTCCAGTTTAAATATTTTAAAAACATATCTTAAAATTCAAATTTGCTTAAAATATAGCTCTCAACTTATGAACAGTCTTGAATACCCTAAACTAGGGTTTTGAAGACAAAATTAGCTATGTATTGAAAACTAACCTTAAAAAATAATAAAACTTTGTAGAATGGCTTAATAGTATGTATTTTAAGTTTCAAAAGTGATTTTTTATTTTTTTACTAACATTAGAAAGAGTTATTAAAGAATATCAATTTAGTAAGCCTAATGGTAAGGCTAGAAACCATGTTTTTGTGTTTTATTACACTCTTAAGATTAGATAAAGGTAAAAATGAATATAATGAGCTGATAAAACATTAATTGAATGTGTAAACTTAATTGTGGGTATAAATACTCTTTTTTATGATTATCAATTAGGAAGGATTGTAATCCTAATCTCTCTCTAAAGAAAATTGCAAGTTTGATCTTCCTTAATCCCTCCATAATTTTTGGTGTTAAAGTATATTTTTGTTGTAATTTAGAGGTGATTTAAGGATAAATATTTCATTTATAAGAGTAAAGAGTATATTTTTAAAAATAAAATTGTAATAATGTGCAAAAATAACACTTAGAGGAGTAGCTAGAGGTGGTGCTAAAAGAGGTCAAAGAAGACAACAATGAGAATCATTGCTAAAAGAGATGAGAAACTTGTAATAAGATTTGGAGATAATAGAAATTTATCAAAGAGGTTTTGTGATAGGTGATGTGAGTGAAGGAGAGGAAGAATAAAAATAATAGGTTGTATAAGAAGAAGAAGAAATAATCTTGAAAGTAGTCATATGAATAGGATTTGAGCCCAAATTGGAAGTTATAGTATATAAAGGTAGTCTAAATGTTGATTAATTAATAGATTGGATAGCTAAAATGGACAAGTATTTTGACTTTGAAGGAATAGTTAAAGATAAGAAGGTCAATTTTTCCTATACAAACTTGAAGGGACTTTCATTTTTTTAGTGGGATAATATTCAAGAGGAAGTAAAGTAAAGAGGTAAAGAGAAAATCAAGTCATGTGATAGAATGGTAACAAATCTCAAATCCAAATTCTTGCCTATAGACGACCAACCAAATTTGTTTAAGAAACTCCAAAACTTAAAGTATAAATACATGAGTATAAAGCATTATACTGAATAATTATATAAGCTTACAATCATAGTTGGTCATGTATAAGAGTATGTTGAGAAAATAAAAATATACATCAATGATTTGAGGTTTAATATTTAGGATGAGATTAGTTTTTTGTCACTAAAATCAATTACATAAGCTTACCAATTTACTATCAAAATATAAGTGAAGTTGGATTGAAAACAAAATTAAAACTCAAGAAGAAGAGGTATAAATTTTATAGCTAGATGAAATAAAGGTGATATAAGTCAGTTATAGGTTCATACGAAGAATAAAATAGCTCTCAAGGTCAATACAATAGTAAAAGAGGATTATATTTATATAGAGGAATAAGGTCTTATATAAGAGATAGAGGAGAAGGATATTTTGGATTTTTTTTCAAAATTAGTAGGTATACTATTCATAGGGTATATGAATTTCCTAAAAACCCACAAATAAACCATACAAAAACTAAAGGTAGCAATCAAGTTGCTTAAGTTGAATAATAAAGTGTAGGATCACCATCACATGTTGAATAACTTAAATTAAGAGTCCTTATTGATGAGCAAAGTGTTGATAAAGCCAAACAAAGAAGTGAAGGAACCATCCCAAATAAAGACATTATTTAGAACTACATGCAAATTAGAATGTAAGTGTTGTAAATTTATCATTTATAGTGGTAGTACAGATAACTTTAATTCTTTAGAAATGGTTGAAAAACTATGATTGAGAATATTAACACATCCTACACAATACAAAGTATCTTGGATACAAAAGGGAATTAATTACTAGTCAATGAGTAATGTAAGGTTGATTTTTAGAATGGTAGCTATAAGGATGAGGTAATTTATGACATTATGCCTATGGATGTTTGCCATTTTTTTTGGATAGACCTTGGTAATTTGATAGGAGGAATATACATGATGGAAGGAATAAGACTTATACATTGGAAAAGGATGTTAATAAGAATACTTTAACACCATTAAAATATGGTAGTGAAGATAAAAATAATACTAAGGTGTTTTTAGTGAGTGGAAAAGAGTTCTTGTAGATAATAAGGAAAGAGTAGGCTAGTTTTAAAGAACCCAAAGTTGATTATAAAAAATTTAAGGAACTATAAATTTGTGAGCATCCCATAGAGGAAGGAATTCTCTTGAAGGAGAAGATAGAGCTGGAGAAATAAGATCATGTAGAATTATAGATAGAGGAAAATATAATCCAAGTAGATTTGCATGTTTCCATGGTGGAAGTATTAGCTGTAGAGTTTTTTCAAGTAAGTTTACACAAGAAGATAATTGAGAATGTTAAGCTATGTAAAGGATATGAAATCAAAGGTGTGATTTAGAATAATATAACCTTATATATGGATGATATGGAGATTTTGAGGGCTCATTTTGAGGTTGAAAATCATGAGAAGAATTATAGAATTCGAGAGGAGTTGGACAACATGTCTTTTGATCATGATGAGATGGTTTATGTGGTGAATGAGGGAAATATTATTTTCCATAATATGTTTTTTCATTTTATAGGTCCATCCATGGATAGGATAAAAAATATAAGGACTAAGTATGGAGTGGCCCAACATGTTCATTGGTATGAGAGATAAATTGAAGAAGCTAACCAAGTGACTAATATGTCAGTGGTTATTGGAGAATTGGGTGGTGTTTATTTTATAGCTAATGTGAAGGGTATTAAAGCTAATTTTGAGACAAGAGACTATGATAGAGTATGAGAACTTGCTTTTTCTCAAGGAGGTATATAGGTGAAGGCTTAATTAAAGCCAATTGAGGAATAAGAATATATGAAATCTGTTGGATAGGGATTTGATAAGCTAAAGCCTTACATGGAGAAATATTATAGTGTGGTGAAGGATAAATTATTGAAACATTGAAGACCTCATGAGTCTGAGATCATGAATACTTTTTGAACATAGGGATCTTGATGTAGGATCACAGGCCTAGAAGACTCATTTCATTTTATTTATTTTGGTTTTAGTTTTTTTTAGGTTTAGGAAGTCTTGTCAAATCATTAGGTAAGTTTCCAAATCACTAGAATAACAAAATTTATCCATTTTTAGATTGTTTTCCATTTTACTACCAAAATTACCTATTAAAAATTTTAAATTTGTATAGGATATTTGAAGGGTATTTATCATCTCCTAGTACAACCAAAGGTCATGATAATTAATTTAGGTCTTATACATATTTTAAAACAATTCAAGTGTCCTAAATCATATGTAACTATGTCAAATTCAAGTAGAGTTAAGTCTTCAGTAGGGTTAAAAATATTTGGTTAGATAATTTGAGAAATTATAGAAGTTGGAGTGATGAACACATGATTGTAAGAGAGATAGTACATGAGAAAAAAATAATACAAGAAAAGATACTAAGAAAAACTCCAAGAAATAAAAAGAAAAGAAGGAGAGAAGTTCTGGAAAGAGGGGACTACATAAGGCTATGTACATGTTTGAACTCAGATCAATGGAAAGAATGTTTTATTAAGTCCCTTACTAAAAATTTCAATCATATTATCATATATAAGTGAATTTATTTATTATTTTTTAGTCACATTGATTTTTTTATAACAATTTTCAAATATACTAAATTCTTGAAGAACAACTACAGGATTTTTTGAGTCAAGAAAAGTTATTCTACAATTAGGAAAGTGTTTATAGAATATGTTTTGAGATTTTTTTGAAGAAAAATTGAAGTGATAGAGTAGGATAATTATGGGGTAACCCAAATATAATTGAAATATTTGAAACATAGATCTTAAAATTCAAATTTCACTTAAAATATAGCTCTCAGCATGTAAACCGTTTTACATACTATTTTAACATTTTAAGGTTTTATTATGAAAATGATAAGATAGATTAAAGGGTTGGGTTTATTGTTAATATAAATTAAAATTGTAATTTATTGATATTAGTGTCCTTCTTGTAGTGATTTTTTGTAACTTTTAGGGAAGTTGTTGGAGTTTCTAAGGATCCTATAGGTGATTTTTTATCATGTGAGGGTTTGTTTGTGTCATTGTTTTGGATGTTTATTATATAAAACCCTAATGAATACCTACACACATGAAATAATGAACTAATAAAATTCAAAAGGAAAAAAATATGGGTTATGTGAGCTTACAATTATGTGGAGTAGAACCCCTATTGTCCTGGTCATTTCTTACAATAACCATAATTTTAAAGGTCTCAAATTTCATGTAGTTATACCTTAGAGAATGTCCACCATCAAATTACATGGTGTAATAAAATTAATTTGTCCTAGGACCTTATTTGATCAAGCATGCAAATGTATAGATGTTAAAGCTGAGTATTATGTATAATATTTGAGTTGAACTATTGGTTGATTTTAAATAAATAAGTGCAAAAATAGTAAGTGATAGATGTAAAATGCTTTATAATTATCTTTATATATGCGTATATTTGTTTATAATATTATATATTATTTTATAGCCATTTTTTTTTGAAAAATATATAAAAAACATAAGAGAAGGGTCATAGAGGGGTCAAGACATAAACATGGGTGAAAGGGTTAATTGGACAATGAAGCCAAAAGTGGAAAGTAGCATCATGTGGTTCTACTATCCTAAAATTATCACTAAAGTACTTAGTCTTAGAATAGAGATACATTTAGGGGTGATAGGATAAGGGTCATTAAGACTAGAAAAAGGTGACTTGTGACTATTATGGGTGTCAAAAATAGGGAGAAAAAGGCATAAGAAAGATCAAAAGACTCAAGATGACCATGTGAACAAGGACTATAACTATCACTAAGACCCTTTGTGTGAAAGAGAAACAAAAGGCATATTACTTGTGGTTTCTTGACCAAATTAAGGTGTTTATATTTTCCCCCCTTTTATTCTAGTAATATAATGAAATGGAATTACTAGAGTAAAGTAAAATAGAAATGTGTACCTCTACTTACCTATGTGAATGTAATTTGGATTTGGCCCACTTCATGACTAGAGAAGTGGATGAAAACTAGAGTGTAACATGTGAAAGGAAACATATAATGTAAATTCCCTCTATACTAAAAATAAGTGTGTAAACTAAATGTGTAGAGAAATAAGGTTCACTTTCCCCCACTCTAAATCTAAGTAATGTAAATTAAAGGTGTGAAGAAAAAAGGCTTGTTTTCGCCCACTCTGAATTTAAGTATTTAAATCAAAGGTGTGGATAAACAGGGATTATTTATCCTAACTCTAAATTTAATTAATGTAAACTTGGTTTGGTGTAATGTTATGGATAAACTACTATAGATATCCCTATGACCCAGATTGGTGAAAACCTATTGATGATACTAGTGTGACTTGATAAAACTAAAAATGGGGACCAAGGACTTGTGCTCTACATCAGGCCCCTTGATCCTAATATTTAAGTGATGTATCTATGTATATAAATATATAAATATACTGGTATACATGTTTCAAAGCTATATATCTATGTAAAGTGTATAGCTAAAAACATGTAAAGCTTGTGTACCCCTATGTAGCCCTACGTTGCTATATATATTTAAATTTGTGACTCTAAATGCTTATATAAAATTGTTTATACTAGTGTTTCTATATATTTGAATAATATATTCATCTAAATTATTGTGTAATTATATGTAGACCCACATGTTTGTATATCTAAATAATCTATGCATATGAATGCCTATGTAAACCTATGTAGACCCATATGCCTGTATATATGAATAAGCTATGCATATGAATGCTTGTGTAAACCTATGTAGACCCATATGTATGTATATATAAATAATTTGTGACTTTAAATACCTATATAAACCTATGTATAATTATGTGTATGTATCTTTAATCAATATATTCATTTGAATGCTTGTGTAGACCTATACAGACCCGTGTGTCTATATCTCTAAAAATATGTGATTCTAAATGCCTATGTAAACTTGTGTGTTTGAAAATATCAATGTAACTCTATATGTCCAAATAAATATATGCATATTTACCTCACCCTTTTGGTGATATAGATAAGACTATGATGAGGATATGAAACCAAAAGTTGTAATGATTAATTGTGTTGGTGTTACCTAATAATTGTGATGTTGTATTAAGTTTGAATAATTTATTGTTTGTGTTAGAGTTGATAATGTAGTGTGTATTTGAATAAGTACTTGGTCTATTATATGGTTAATATAAGTTAATTTTTTTTCATTTTTATTTTTTAAAATTATGAGATGATTGGTTTTACCAATATGGGATAGAGTGTATCAGTATTAAATCCTATGTGCACAAAACAGTTTGGGAATCGAAACTATGGTTCTCAAGATATGGCAATAACAAGATAGTTCTATTAATTAGAGAAATTGGCATGTAAGGGTAACCTTAATAGGATGGAAATTGGTAATTTATGACTTAAATAAGTCATTTTAAATCATTATTAATTTATTTGCATCATTTGAGTGGAAATAATTGTGACTCTAAGAGAGAGAAACATGTTAAGAAGATGAGATGCTAGTTTATCACACTATGAGGTGCTTAAGGCAAGTATTTTATATGAGGAGGAGGTTGTACTTGTAATCGATCCTAAATTTTCCTATTTTTTAATCATTTTTTTGTTTATTTTATTGATTTTACTAGAGAAGGACTATTTTTTGGCCTGTTTAGAAAAGGTGGTGCTATTATCCCATTTTGGGTGCTAGTGTCTAGATATTGGCACTAATATATGGAGTGTGGTGTTAATTTCTAGTGAAACTATCCTCTAGGTATAAATATTTTATATTAGGTGTTAGATATGGTGTTTAATATTATTGAGTAATTTTTTATTTCTATTATTTGTTCAGTAGTTGTAGTATTAGTTTACTAATGTCAAATTTGGTTGCAATTTTATAGGTCGATGCCACTATGAGGGAGTTTTGAAAAGGTAAGATGATGGAGAATATATGTGCTTTAACCATTTTTGAGGCTTAGATAGATGTTATCTATAGATTAGACCTATAATATGATACTTTTCTAGAGCCTATGCCCTGGGATAAACATATGATCATTTCACAATGTGAGAGGTGGAATACAAACATGTGTATATTATCGCTAACTATGAGCAAGTTGATTATGAAATTATAGGATGTATTATTATAAAATTTTCTTGAAGCATAATAAGATGTTAAGGATGATGATATATTGTGAGATACTTCATGTGCGTAGAATAGTTTATCATAAAATACAAGAAATTAGATGATATAAATGTAAGATGCATTAATTATTATACATTATTGATCCAATTAAGAATAACCAATTATTATATAAAATAAAATAATGCATTAAAAATAGTTCACATAGAAATTAACTAAGACATTACACATAATAGCACATGCAAGGACATAACAAGAAATTGTATAGGTAACCATAACAAGATAATCCCTTTTGATCTCTTCTAAAAGTGAACCCCTCTTCTTCTTCTTATAAGCAAAAGTATATATAGACATTTTAAATCTATGGATATTCATCTTATTATCATAATCTTCACCAAAATTGAAGTCTCTTCATAGTATATCTTATTTAAACTCATGAAGATAAGATAAAATAGGCTATATAATGACAAAATGAGTGCATAATGCATGAATATCAGACAAATATCCTTGACAAATTTACAATCCACATTATTATACCAACACTTTCCTAGACTTAAAATGTTATCTCATCCTGAGACAATGTCATAAGATCTCTGAGAATGCACAACTTACAAGGAGATGAATAAATGGTTAGAGTAGTAAGAGTAAAAGTAATCACTCAAGGCACCATTTCTAGTTTTTACCTCTTGGACACTTCTTACCTACCCTTTCAAGTTTTCAACTAAGTAGTGTACAAATATACTACCATTTGTAGGTTTTTAATAGTATGGCATAACTAGATGGCTTCCCTTTATGGTTTTTCAACCAACTTATCCCTACTTATCTTACTAAGTCTTCCCCAATACAAAATTTTATACAATTTTTTTTTAAATTTGTACTATGTGCAATACTTAACTCAAAGGTGGTGTCATGGATTCAAATGAAGGTTGAATGGAAGAGTATTTGGACTAGAGATGAGCATACTTACACTATGTAATGATCTAATGTATCTCTAAATGTATCCTATAGGAACGTGTATTCATAATATATGTAATTGAGCTGGTGAAAAGAGTTATCTATTTTATATGTGTGTCAATCTATAATCACTTCTTGTATAAAATGTAGTAGGGTGTGCAATTGAGTGTGGTAGCTAAAGATATTATTGATTTCTACATCATTACTGGTTCTCAATGCAACATTAGTGTTTGTGACCCTTGTTTGAATCTCTTTGCTCAGTTGCTCCATCTTGTCTATGAGTCTTTAAGCTTAGAAGGTGGTGAAATATCTATCCAATAGTTGGCTATGCCATTCTAGAAGGTTGTTACACACATTATCCCTATAATTTAATGATTTTTAGAGTGTTACATATTTATCATCGATAGTTTTAGTGTGTCTTTTTATGGTTTATTTAGTTGTGGTGGCCTTTGCAAATATGTACTAGAACTAGTTAATGTAGTATCCAATTGTTGCTTATAATCAAGTAAGTTACATGAAACCTATTGGGCTTGAACTATGGTAGTATCGAGCATACCTTGGTAATAATCTATGAGAGTGATGAGTATGTTTTATTTGGCCTTGAAATCCTATCACAATGTTCTAAATGTGCATAAATTTTGCACTACACACCAATTTTTTGTTAACTTAGAGACAAGAGTCTTGATTCTGCATTGGTTAGACATTACATAGTCCCTAATTTCTTGAGTGACAAAACTTGTACAAGTATATTGGATGAGTTTTGCATATTCCTTCATTTGAGTCTACAACTTGATGTTTTTTTCCTTAGTTTAATCAACCTAATAATTCAATGAGGTGGCCTTCTATACATTGGAATCCTAAAATTCTACAACACCCTCCAACTACTTCATTAATGGTAACCTAAAAACATCTAATGATTATTTCTATTAAAGTGGGAAGGATACCAAATTTATTATAGTAGATGAGGCATAAGTTCATGTCATGGTCATAATTGGGAGGGAAAAGGTGTGTGTTATTACACATAGTTAGAACATACTATAACTAGACTCCTCCCAAAGGCAAAGCTAGTTATTGCTTATTTGTTATAGCTATAGATTTCTCTTCTTCTCCATTTGAATCTTTGACCCATCTTGTTGATTTTGTTTAGTCACTTTTTGTTGATGCACCTTGGCATCTTATTTATTCTTCAATTATTGTGCAATGTCTCCATCCCATTTTCTCTTTACTTCCTCTACTGAGTTTTAATTTAGGTCCTCTTCCTCAGCTTTCTTTTTCTATTTTTATTCTACTTTATTATTTTATTTTTCCTCCTAATATTTATATGCATGTTATTCTTCCTTTTTTTACTCTTTAAGTGCATCAACCTTATCTTTTTTGTCCTTCACCTACAACTATGCCACTAGATTAGCCTACGCCTTGGCTGCATACACTTGTTCTTCTTGATCTTGAGCCTATTGGTTACACAAGGCTTCATTTTATTATTTTTTTTCATCATAGATTCATTGGATTTTTTTTGGGTGAGAGTGGAATCCTCTAGATCTTTATTTGTATGTGCCTCTATTTCTTCTCATCGGTTTTCTTCTTCTCCCTTGTCCTTGACTATGAGTACATCCTCTTTATTCCTCTGCTCTCCATCCATATTTGTTTGGTATGCCTCCTACACCTTGTTTTCAACATTTGCAACCTTGTGTACCTTCCTTGATTCCATAATATCCTATTGGTATTGAGTTCCTATATCATGGGAGTTTTACTTGGCCTTAGATTCCTCATCTTGGTGATGTGCTTGCTCAACTTGCTATAGTTGGGCCTTCTCCTTATAGTGTTTCTTTTCTTCTTGATGTACTCATCATTATACTATGTGAGATAATTCATCCCATGAATCCTTGTGCTCTTCAACTATAGGCTGATTTGGTATCAACTCTCTAATATCAAGGTCTTGTTTTATGAGTGACAAATCACTCAGCTAGTCAATTTATCTATAAATAGATGTTTTCTTCTTCCCCAAAGTAACTATCCTATATTTGGTTGGAGGTGAAGTTAAGGAAGGAGAATGATGAACTTATTGGATAATGTATGCCCTACCAAATGTGCATTCTTAGAGAGTATGAGAAACCCTAGCCTCTCATAAGGTTTTGGGTCTATGCACTAGAGTCTATTATAGACTATCAATCAATATATAAAATACATTGCTGATTAAAAAAGTGGTAGAAGGTTACTCCTTGAAGAGTTTATCCATTTTATTATTTTATTCAACCTCTTTATGTATGATGTCAAAAAAGATAGATGTTAGGCATGGTGGTATTTTCATTTAAAGACTTATAGTGACCTTCTTATGCACTTGAAGTATGCACACTACCTTATAAAATAATAACTCCTTATCTTCATCCTTTTCATATAGGTCATCTACCATATCTTCAAGCATTACCTAATAGACCTCATACTCATCAGTCCCTATCTAAGGTAGGCACAATTACTTATAATCTATATTACCTTGGGTTCTTCCATCCAATTTATTGTACTCTTCATATTTCACTTTGGTGCAAGAAATGGTTGTTTTTATATAGAGAGCTTACACTTTCCTTTCTACTATTATGAGGTTATGGCTTCTAGTTGTGGTTACACTAAAGGAACTATTGTGCTAGGTGGTATGGTTTGAAGAGGTGTTGCATGCCTAGATGCATTTTTTTTTTCTTAATGACCTTAGCATATGCCATGGCTATGATCAAAAATTATAGAATGGGTCTAAATTGTGATCTAAGAAGCTCATGTATATAAATAAAGACACATTTTGTAAGAAAAATGACAACATGTGGTCTTAAGTATTTCATGACATCTAGAAGCACCTATGGGTGTGTAAAAATAAACTTCAAACACTCCTCCCACAATTTATTAAACTTTCCCTCATGAGCTAGGGCACCATGCTTAGGCATCCATATCAAATTAAAAAATTGATATTTTGTCTTGTATTTAGTGTTTGGGTACACCTCTCCTTTAGGGAACTTTATTAAGTGAATTTTAGTATAAAGATAAAAAACTAGTATTAGAATGACTAATTAGAAGTCATTCAACACTTGTATATATATGTAATTATCTATTATTAAAAATCATCAAACCAATTTAACTACTCATTGTAGTGGATCATGCGATGTGCAATGTTAGCCATTCCTTTGGGGATTTGCTTTGCAGACTTGGTGGTTTTCTAGAATCTATGTGTGATGTACTCAACCAAGATACATAGTGGTTTATCTTAGATATCTTCAATTGGGATTCCTATACACCCCAAAACATATAAATCTATAAATTCCTATAGGATATGAGATGTTATTGACTTATAGGGAGCAAGAGAATCACCCCATGTAGAAATGCCCAAAGCTCTAGCCATTGCTTCGGTGTTGATGATGATAGTGATATCTAGGTTGATGTAAATGTTACCCTCATTGTAGTAGCCAAGAATGATTTGCATAATCTCTCCCAAATAATTTAAGGTATGCATTTGAATTAATCACTCAATATTTATGTTTTAGAAAATATGTGGGGCTATAAGAGCAAGTGGTTATGCAACATCTACTAGATTTGGTCAGATTTTTTTTTAATTATAAGATTGAAGGTAATAAAATTGATTTAGATCATTATATTAGTCTACCAAATAAAAATATTGATGCCCATTTCTTCATTCTAGGCATTTATCAAAATTTTGTTAAGTTATGAACTATCCACGGTATCTGAATACTAAAAATTAGAAACTTTTTACTTTATATACTAGATAAGTTGGATCAACTCTAAAAAATTAGCTCATAAAATGGATGAAAGAATGAAATGTAGACTCAATTTTCAACCCTATGACTTTATATATTTCATGCCTATTAGTTTTCATGTAAATTCTATAATGAGTTGTCCCTTTGATATCAATTTGAATGTTGGTGTGGTAAATCTTATCTAATCTAGAAAAAAAGGTGGTTAGTTATTGTCACATTCATTTTGATATGTCATTATATTCTTTGATATCCATATTGGGGTATGTATTGATGATGTTGACTAGTGGATAATTTAGTAAATACTAGATAAATTAATCCTAGGCTTTAGCATTAACTACTTGGGATGAATTTTATACTATTGAGATCTTAGCTGATGTGACTTGACCACATATTTCTCAAAATTAACTGATTTATTTCACTTTTATTGACATAAACAATGATGCAAATGAATTATTTTTTTCATGAGTGTCACATGTTATACTTATTATCATGGTTCCAAAATATGGTAAAGATACCATCTAAACTATAAACACACACATACAAAAAGATAAAAAAATGGGAAATCCTAATCTATTTGGTATTATTCAACACCCACTCTTTTGGTAAAAATATATCAATCAAGGCTATTAGTGGTAGAGCTTAATTCTACAACCATTTACCCACCCTCATACAATGGTTCCCTATAGATCTCTCAAAATAATGATTCCTTGCTATGATATTTAATGTATAACGTAAGGCCCTTTCCACCTATATTATAATTTACCCAGAAATGCTCTAATTCAACTATCATATAACAAAATTGGTTGATATTTGTGTAATTCCTTATGTTTTAGGTTATTATAATTCCACATTTTTTGACTCTGCTTATGAACTTCCTAACTCCAATATGTTCTATCTTAGTACTCATCCATTTGATTCAATTCAAGAAGCCTATTTGTGAGAGACTCATGATCCCCTTATATAATAACCTTTGTAATGTGTATAATGGGTACCAAATATTCCATAGGCATTACTACTTTAATACCATAGCCCAAATAAAATGGAGTAAAACATGTAGCCCTATTATAGTGCATGTGATAATCCCAAAGAATCATAAGAATGTGATCTTCCTAATAATCCCTCTTGACATCACATATCTTTTTCAACATCTTTCTTAATACTTATTAGAATACTCATCTTTTTTATTAGCTTGCAAATGGTACATAATACTTTTATGATTGGAAATCATGAATTATTCAATAAGATATTTGATAGTATTGTTCAAGAAGTGTGTCCCTTGATAATTGATGAGTTTGATGGGGGATCCAAACCATGTGATAATATTCTTGTAAAAAAATTGATACATCCTTTGCCCCATAGTTGGGTGTCATAGTAGCTTCAACCCATTTGGTAAGTAATCAATCACAATGATAATATACCAAGATTTGTTGTGTTTACTTATGGGATTGATAGGTCCTACAAAATTGATGCCCCACTTTTCAAAAGGTTGTTTGGATAATAAAGGATTCAAAGTAATTTCATCCTTATGGTGTGGCTTACCCATTCATTAACATACATCACAATGCTACACAACTCTATGAGTGCCCTAAATAATATTAGAGCACCATAATCCACTCTTTAATAGTTTATATGCAATAAATTCTCTTAAAAAATGACCTCCTACTATTCCTTTATGTGTTTCTTGTAAGAGTTATAGTCATTCATATTCTATAACTACCATGTGTAGTACTTCATATATCCCCAAATGATATAATATCCCCTTTATAATAGTATATGGTAAGGCTTTGGTGACAAACTATTTATTTTCTTTCTTGGTAGTGCGTAGGGAATATCCATTGTTCTAGGAAATTAACAGTTTCTTCAAAATTCTCAAGTATCATAGAAACTCAAAATAGATAGGCATCAGGAGAATATTCTAATAGTTCTTCTTGATCTTCCTTATTCATTATGTGACTAAGATGACTTGGCCTAACATTTATCTACTTGGATTTACTTTGATGCAAAATTGGAATTATTGAAAGAGCATCAACCATCTTGAAATTAATCCTCTAAGCATAAGATTATTAACTAAGTAGTGTATATATTGATGATCTATGAAAACTTCAAATGGTTTCATAAGAAGATAATGTCTAAATTTTTGTAGTATGAACATTATAGCCAATGTTTCCCTTTCAATTGTCATATTATTATCTTTTACATTGGATAATTTTTAGCTTGTAAAATATATGGCATGGTCTAGTCTATCATATCTTGGCTAAACAAGCACAACACTAAATATGATATGAAAATAATCAATGTGCACATGAAAGGAATTAATCTAATATGTAAAGACTAGGATAGGCACAGTGACCAATCTCTACTTTAGTTCTATGAAAGTTTTTTGAAATTTAGAGGTCTATAAAAACTTCATGCTTTTTCACAATAAATAATCCAATGAGGAATAAATGGCTACATATCCCTTGATGAAATTTCTATGGTAACCTATGTGGCCAAGAAAGGATCACACTTGTGTTGAGCTGACTAGTGGGGGTATACTAATAATGACTACATTTTTGGCCCGTTCCACCAAAATCCCTTCACTTCACATCACATTACCTATTAGGACACCAAAAGGTGAAAAACATAAGCACTTTTAAAATTTAGGGTAATACACAGAGTTTTATAACATTATAACATGAGGCATAGTTGTTTAGGTATGTTCTTAATGTTATATTATGGCATTAATATTGTCATTGATGTTAAAGTCAAGTTGAATGTCTCTCATGTTATAAGTTAGAGTTGATGTTATGCTTGGTGAAGTGGTGTGTGACTAAGAATTTTTTTCTCTCTTTTGAAATAAAATTTAAAGGCAACCTGGTATTCTTTATATGGTTTTGATGACACGACAAGATCATGGTCAAGTTATAAGGGAAGTATCTTGTTTGCATCCCTAAATGTTGAAGAGTATACAAGATAAGCACATGGGTCAATATGTATTTATGAGGTTATGATACAAGGTTGTGATGAAAATGATATGAAGTTCATAAGTATATTGAGATACAAGTTTTAATAATTATATCATCAAACAGTGAGCTTGATTGTGTTCAATCTTAGAGTATTAGGTATCTTAAGAAGCCGAGTCTAGCTCTTTATGTATAGTGCATAGTGAAACCTTGAAATGTAAGTTAGATTAATCATATGTAAGCTATTTTACCTATGATAACATGGGAAATAAGAAATTAACCCTTCATATGAGTTCAAAGAACAAGAATAAATCTTAGTTCCTATATAAAGAGACCTAGTAAGAAGTTAAAAACTTGGTACCTTAGTAAGGTAAGCTTGATAACATGACAAGTTGAGTCATTAGAGATCTTTTTGATAAAGGGTGATAGTGTTATATTATGTTATTATGTTTTATTAAATGTGTATAAAGTGTTAAATATAGTACACAAGGTTTTAATTTATGCTCATAGCCTAAATAGGACTAGTAGATTAAGGCTTAAGTCTACAAAATGACCTTTAGTGGTCTAAAGAGAGGTAAAGATCATTTACAATGATGAGAGAGATATTTATATAAATTATAGAGGTATGAGGGATCATTTAAATAATGTTTACAAAGTTTTATGTCATATCCTATATGAGAAAGCAATAAATTTTACGGTAAGGTTGATTGCGTGCATATAATTATGTGTTGTAGACCTGAGAAGAAGTTTTTCATGCTCGTTGGCATGTGAAACATTTAAAAAATATATTGATAACTTAATGAAAATTGGGGAAGGTATCTATCTTTAATTCCTTGGAATTATTTTTTATGATTGATTACTAAGAAGGTAAGGTAATCAAAACCCTCCTAAAACCCTTACAAAGACTAGATAAGAAATATCTAATTGGTTATGGATTATATTGGTCCATTTGACCAATTTTTGTGTTTTTAACATGTAAATAACTCTTCAAATTTTCCTTATGTGGTTCTTTTTTGTCTTGACAATAAATATAAGCTATAGGGAAGCCCTTATTTTTGGGGTTTTTGATGTTATAGGTAGGGTTGTCTAGGTAAAAACATTCAAGTGGATGAAGGATGATGTTCAAGACTCATAGTTTATGCTAATAAAATTTTATGAGTATGTTTCTAACAAAAAATATGTAAAACTAGTCATGGAAAATATCTTATCGCTAAAGTGGTCTAATGAGTAGAATAGTAAGAAAATTAGGCAAGAATAAATATAAGTTTAGGGATTGGTTTCAAAGCATTAAGAATGGATCAAAATTCATGGGGTCATCATTCAATACCTATTCCTCCTATTTAATTTATATTTAAGTGTTTATGATGCCTATATTCAAGTAAAGTGTTGTCATCAAATTGGCCTATCTAGTATAATGGAGTCTATGTAGAATGACACAGTGAAATTGGTTTGTAAGACCAATATTGATACATGACCATGAATTATATATTTTTATATATGTTATAATGATTTTAAATTATCACACAAATAAATATTAATATCACAAAATTTACCCCATATATGTTCTATAATTTGATTCTCTTGACTATGTTTTTGGACCTACATGCAACTTCTTTGTGTGTGTAAAAAAGATGTTTCTAAGTCAAATTTAACTAATATGAATGATACAAAGTTATAAAATGTGTTATAAAGGATAATATGATAGTTTTAATTAATTATTTATCATAATATTTCCCTTATAAAGTTTGTAAATTCAAATTGCTTTGACTATGTTTGATAGTGTTTGGTGTTTTAGAGTAAGTTATCTACATGGGTGTTCTTGAAGTATTTTGGTTTTTTTAGTGCATAACAAGAAAATTTGAGAATTTTTTTAATTCATGATTAAAATATTAATATTATTTAATTAATTTATTATGTGTAAATTTTTTTTGCATATTTAAAATTTTCAAGACAAACTTATAGGCAGTGAAAAGGTCTATTGGCGAAGAGACCTTATTGGTAGGTACAAGTAGTGAAATGGACTAAATGAAGTTGGGGACCCAAGGATAAATTATAAAGGGTATATTGGATGAATTATTTATGTTTTTAATCAATATTATATGACATAAAGTTTACCTAAGGGTCTGAATGGTAACGTGTGGATAGGACAAACCTAATTACATTAGGTCTCCATTAGGCCTAATAGTGAAATTGGTCCTTATGGACTATGACAAGATAATGTATTAATTTTTTAACTCATTATATGTGTACACTTAACTATTTAAACAATAATACAATTTTATTAAGGATATTTTCCAGCCAATATGGGTGAAATAAAGAACTAAGTATAAAGGCAAGGCCTAATAAGGCTATTTGGACTAGTTAGAATATTAAGATTGTGAGTGAAGGATATAGGGTTTTTATGAAATTTTTTAGGGATTGAGTATCATTAAAGAAATTATATTAATAAATAATTAATGTTTAACTATTTTTATATAAGTTTTTAATAAGGCCAATTGACCTAATATTGCCAAGGAGAGGGCTTATTGAGTGAGAAGGCCTAAGAGGTTGCTTGAGTGAGATTGAAGGATAAAGAATACAAGATAAAAATGTCATCTACATATTATTTATTAAAATTTGTTCTAATTTTATTATATATAAGAGTTTAATTTGTTTTTTATAAGTTACCTAAAGTGGTTGGAGCCTCCTTACAAGATTGAACTTGCAAAAGACTAGTTTTGTGGGTACTCAACTAGGTAGGGTTGGAGATCCTTGTGAAGTTGGTGCTTCACTAAAATTTTAATATTTAAATTATAAGATAGTAATTAATTATAATGGTTTAGTGGGTTTTATTACCCAAGGGGTTTTCCCACATAACTTATATGTTCTCTTGTGATTTACTTGTATAGTTGCTAGTGTATGCTTTAATCTTCCATATGAGTGAATGTCTCATGGAATGTTGAATTGAATTGAATAGATAGATGTTGATAAATTTGTTAACCCCAAATTATTATTATTTATTCCAATATTTTATATCAAATTAGGTAATTTTAAGGAGTTATTATAACTTAAAGGATATTCTAAACAAACTATAGATGGTTAGTCAAGCATAAGGTGGCTTTTCCACAAGCAAAGCTCCATTATTCAATGGATATAATTTTGCTTTCTAGAGTGTGAATATTAAGAAATGTCTAGTGTCTCAAGGTAATTATGTTTGTAAATTAGTCTTGGATGGGTATACTATACCTCTTATTCCTCTTATGGATGTAATAGGTAAGAATGCTAGTGATAACAACTCAAAAGCAATGAATGGGATTAAGTGTGGTCTATCTAAATCAGAACTTGTGAAGGTTAAGCACTATGTATATACCAAATAAATATGGGATAAATTTAAAACTATTAGTTAATTTTACTCCAAATTCAAATTGGCATAGACCAAAGGAGTAAATATAGAAGGAAAAATAAATAAAAAGAGGATTATGAAGAGATTTCAATCCTACAAGGACATCGAGATCTAGGAATCTCTTGAACTCATGTTGCTCTAAGATCTCTAGAGTAGAGGTGATTCCATTAGGATTCATGGAGGCACTCAGATAAAAATTAAGAAACATAAAGGATGATTGGTCATAGGGGGATCATTTTGGTTTTAATAAGAACTTTATATTTAAGGCTTAATCAAAGAAAATAATCTATAGGTGTAATCACAAGTGACAAGTCATAAAATGTTTGTATGATTACTTGATAAAACCAAGTCATAATTTTGAAAATGTATTGAATTTTCATGTATATAAAGGAAGTCTATCATGCCTCATGAGTTGATATGTGAGCATAGTATGTGTTTAAGAAAGGTTTGATGAATCTTGTTTACCCTAGGTCTAAGGATAAAATAGATATCAAGAAGGTGAATCACTGTCATTAATGTCAAAGGGGGAGAAAGGTTCTATTTCAAGTTTAAGTATTGGAGAATGATCTGCATGATTAACACTAATTTTCATCAATGACAAAGGGGTATATTTTTAAGGTATGTTATTACTGATGTATTATGGAATTAATATTATTGTATGTCAAATTCAAGTTGAATGTCTCTCATGCCAAAAGTCAACGTTGATGCCATGCTTGGTGAAGTGGTGTGTGACTAAGAAGTTTTGTTTCTCTTTTAAAAGAAAATTTGAAGGAAACCTAGTATTATTTGTAAGGTTTTTATGAAATTACAAGATCATGGTCAAGGTATAAGGGAAGCATCTTGTTTAGAGCCCTAAATGTTGAGAGTGTACAAGATAAGCACATAGGTCAATGAGTCTTTATGAGGTTCGTACATAAGTTTGTGATGATACTAAGACTAAGCTCATAAGTCTCTTAAAAATCAAGTTTCAATAGTGATATCATTAAAGAGATAGCTTAATTTTGTTCAATATCTAAGTATTAGGTAGCTTAAGAAGGTTGGTTTAGCTCTCTATTCATAGTGCATAGTGAAACCTTGAAATTTAAATTAGCTCATGCATAAATAATTTCTATGAGATATGAGAAAATGTGAAATAAGAAAATAAAACTTCATATGAGTTTAAAGAACAAGAATAAATCTTAGTTTCTATATAAAAAAACCTAGTAAGAAGTTGTAGAATTGGTGCCTTAATAAGATAAGCCTAGTAGCATGATGAGTTATGTCATTAGAGTTATAGGTGAGTAAGGGTGGAATTGTGAGAGCATGTTTTTATTTTTTATGAAATTTGGATAAAGTTTTGAATATATTACAAGAGGTTTCAATTTATGTTCATAGCCCAAATAAGATTGGTAGTATAAGGCTTGAGTGCACAAAGTGACCTTTAGTGGTCTAAAGAGAGATAAAGTTCATTTAAAAAGATGTGAAATATATTTAGAGAACTTACAGAGGTATGAGGGATCATGTAAAACATTTATACAAAGGTTTATTGCATATCATATAGGAGAACGCAAGAAATTTGATGGTCAAGTTGATTATGTGTATAGAATTAGGTGTTACAGACCTACGAAGAAGTTTCTCATGATCATTGGCATGTGAAGCCTTTGAATGAGATCCCAATCACTTCATGTTATTTGGGTAAGGTTCCTATTTTTTATTCCTTGGCATTGGTTTTAGGATTGAGGGATAATCCTCTATGAATGATTGTTAAGAAGGTAAGGTAGTCAAAACCCTCATAAAACCCTTATAAAGACTTGATAATAAATATCTAATTGATTATGGATGAAAATTGTCCATTTTAATTATTTTGGTGTTTAGAACATATAAATTACTCTTTAATGTTTTCTCAAGTGATTTTTGTTTATCCTAACAATGAATATAAGCTACAAGAAAACACTTATTTTTAGGGTTTTTGATGTTATAGGTAGGGTTAACTGGGTCAAAAAATGAAAGTGGATGGAGGATGATGTTAAATAATCATATTTTATTCTCATTAAATTTTCCTTATATGTTTATAACTAAAAATTTTCAAAACTAGTCATGGAAGGTAGACTATCGCTAAACTGAACTAATGACCAAAATAATGAGAAAACTAGGTGAAAATGAATATAATTTTAGGGATTGGATTTAGAGGATTATGGGTGGATATAAAGGAAATGGGTCATAATTAAATAACAAATACTAATATTTAAATAATATTTAAGTGTTTATGATTCCTATATTCAAGAAAATTATTCTCATCAATCTGGCTTGTCAGTACAGTGGAGTCTGTGTAGAATGACATAATGAGATCTATCTATAAGGCCAATATTGATACATGAACATGAAATATATATTTTAAAATATGTTATAAATATTATAAATTTTCACAAAAATCCATTTTAATATCACATAATTTCCCCCACATAAGTTCTACAAGTTGATTCTCTTGACTGTGTTTTTGGACCTATAGGCAACATTTTTATGTGTGTGAAAAAGATGTTTCTATGTCAAATTTCACTAATATGAATGATAAAAAGATATAATAGGTGTTATAAATGACTAATATTATAATTTTATCTCATTTTTTCTCATTGGAAGTCCTTGATCAAGTTTTTAAAGTCAAATGACCTTGACTGTGTTTGGTGTTTCTAAGTAAACTATCTACAAAAGTGTTGTTCAAGTCTTTTGGCATATGTGGTGGAGACCAAAGAATTTTGAGAATATTTTAAGGTAAAATTTTACATATTAATATTATTTAATTAATTTTTTATGTGTAAAATTTGTGTACATATCTCAAATTTTGAAGATAGACTTACATGTAATGAAAAGGCCTATTGGCGAAGAGACCTAATTGGTAAGTCCAAGTAGTGAAATGGAATAAATGAATTTATGGACCTAAGGTGAAATATCAAGGGTATATTTGAGTCATTTATTAAGTGTTTCATCTACTGGTTAAGATATAAAGTGTTCTTAAGGGTCTAAATGGTAACATGTGGATATGATAGACTTAATTACATTAGGTCTCCATTAGGCCTAATAGTGAAATTAGTCCTTATGGACTATGAATGACTAATGCATTATTTTTTTCACTCATAAAAATTTTATATTTATATTTTTAAATCATGATCCAAGTGTTTTAATGATATTTTCCAACTTATATGGGTGAAATAAATATTTGAGTATAAAGGCAAGGCTTAATAAGGCTATTTGGACTAGTTAGAATATTAAGCTTTTGAGCGAAGCATATAGGGTTTTTATGAACAGGTTGAGGGATTGAATATCATTTGAATATTGAGATAAATATTTCATAAATTTTTAAATATATTTTTATTGGTTTTTAACAAGGTTAATTGACCTAATAGTGCCGGAGAGGGCTTATTGAGCAAAAAGGCCTAAGAGGATGCTTGAGTGAGAATGAAGGATAAAGAATGTAAGAGAAGATTGTCATATAAATTTGAGTTATAAACACATGTTACAAGGTGACCATAGATAAAATTTTAAATTTTTTGTGTTAAGTTACCTAAGGGGGTTGGAACCTCCTTGTAATATTAAGCTTGAAAAAGACTAGTTAGGTTGGTACTCAACTAGGTAGGGGTTGGAGCTCATTATGAAGCTGGTGCTTCAATAAAATTTGAATATTAACATTATATGATAGTATTAAATTTTCACGTTTTATTATTTTTTATCCCCTAAGATGTTTTCCCAAATAACTTCTTTATTCTCTTATTATTTGCTAGTATAGTTGGTTGGGCATGCTTTAATCTTTCATGTGAGAGAATGTCTCATGGAATGTTAAATTGAATTGAATAGATAAATGTTAAGTAATTGATTCACTCCCCCCCCCCATCTCATTAGTATTTATTCCAAAAAAAAACTTGGAAAATTTATCTATAAATAAAGAGAAGACTACCCAATCATCTAGATATAATTCAAAGGAATTGTGAATGAAATCCTTAAAGGCACTCACCACTACTCTAGAAACAACTATATATGCATTATTGAGACCAAGAAGAATTAAATTTTATTCAAATGATCCTTATTATGTGGAAATTTTTTTTAGATCAATATTATTTTGTGATGGGTATTTAATGATACCCACTAAACCCATCTATGAAGGAGTAAAATTCATTACCTACAATAGATTCCAAAAATTCATCTATGAAGGGAATCATACATGGATCATTCACACATGCATAATTAAAAATTTGATAGTCACCACATAATCTAATATCCCCTATCTTATTAGGTTAAACTACCATGAGACTAAACCAATGTACCTTCTCTATAGGTTATATTATACCTACTTCTTGCATTCTATCCAATTTAGCCTTCACTTTCAAATTCATTTTTGGATTCAACTTATATGGCCTTTTATTTATAAGCCATGTACACTTCTTAAGATCGATATGGATTTCACCTATGGAAGGATCTACTCCTCTAAATTCTAAAAAATTTATGGGAAATACATCTTGATAATATCATAGGATTTGCATAGCTTCTAAAAATTTGGATTTAGTCCAATAGTCACCCATATGTCCCATTTTAGGAATATCCTCACTTTAAATGTTTTTCACATGATTTTTAATATGTTTCTGATAAATCTTGCACTTTTCCTCAATACTTGATTATTGTAGCATTATTTTCCCTTCCTTCTCCATAATCTATATGTTGTGAAACTTTTCTTCTTAAGTGGGACCTATGATTAGAGCCTTTAATAGTTCTATTGGTCATTCAAGTTTAGACAAATCAGTAAAATCAATATCACCATCAATATCTAAATCTTTAGTTTCCTCCTATTCATCTTTTATTTATTGGCATGACTGAATAAATGTTTTTTCTTCCATATTAGTAGCTTTATATCTTTTTAGTTTTGTACTCATATCATAGGCTATGTTCTTCTACATCCATCATGGTGATTAAATCCTCTATGTACCCATGGCATAAGAAATTTTTAATTTTTAGTAGTGCATTATGAATCATAGGATTCTCATCTTCAAACACAAAAGTCTATATGAAGTCACTATACACTTGTTCCCAGTGTTTTGTCTCCCTTGTACATTCTTGATGCATATACCAAGATAATGGTAAAGGGGTAAGTGTGTAATTAAAGATATGAACCTAGTACTTAGGTTTCATATTTTCTTTAGTCCAAAACTCAACACATTTATGGATATGGATTTTAGGGCACTCACCTTCCTGAAAGAAAGGCTAATTACTTATCATTACCTATGGTAGTTGGCATATGCTAATCATATATTTTCATACATCATCCCAATCAATTTAATCATTTCTATGAATTGTCCATCGTGTCACTAAAACTTACTTCAAAGTGTAATTTGAGGCACTAACCCACTGACTAATCATAATCACATGAAATTTTAGGCATAGAATGAAATGATGGCTATCATGAATAAAGTATAAAGGAAGTTATCTTTCATTATCAAATACCATTGTCATAGGTTAGAATTCATGATCACTATGAGTCTAGTTGAGTAGATGTGTATCTAAGTCCACTTATAGATTAAGATATTTCCCAAGGCAAGGTGCCTTCTTTGGTTGGATCTATATAATCCTGCATATGATCATCTGTTTGATAAATAAAATGAATTTTTTAGCGAGTAAGAAATTTATATGGCATGGATACAAAATATTCTATGACAAACTAAGGTGCCTATGGCTGAGTATTTATTTCTTTAGGCTTCCATTATTTAGATGTCTTCAATTGTTTAGTGATTAAAGGTTGCACTTAATGTTTGTTATGCCCATATAAGAAATTATGCTTGACTGCATGTAAATATTTTGGGTTGTCCTTAGAGTTTAGTTTACTGTGAAACATAAAGAGACTTTGGTTCATCTAAAATGATGTAGGGATTATGTTCCTTATTTATAGGAATGACTACAATATTGTGATTCATAAATTGGCACTAATTTTTGTGTAAAAAAGTTTACCTTGGATCTTAATTATGAAATTACTCAATTTATTAAAAACACTCAAGGAAATTAAACTAAATTTGACTAAATATGCATTAAATAGTGATAAAAACATGATTAATCAAAATGTATAAAAATAATACACAAATAAATTCAACTCAAAATAAACACATGGTAACGGAGTTCAGCAATGCCTACATATTTAGGTTCACTTATAGTACAAATAGATCCATTTCCTTGAAAAGTGAGTATATGTCCAACCATCATAATTGTCAAATGGATACTATAATATTTCACACAAATCAAAAAATAGAGCTTTAGAAAGTCTTGATAAACCCATTAATAGACCCTCCACCTTATTATCGCATGAATGCAATCTTGCAATCTTATAGATTTATACCAAAGGTATCTAAAATGTGCTTATAAAAATCATGATAGGTATTTTAACATACCATTAAAATTGTCTCAAAGTTTAGGATAAATCCCTAGTTTACACCAAGAAGTGAAAATCTCTCCAAGTCCCTCAAAACTTGATATTTTGCAAATCGGTCTATTATGGCCTATACACAATCTACTCTATTATATACTTTGAGGCATTAAAAAGTGAATCAAAATACCTCACATCTAGACACTCAATATATGGTTGAAATCATCTCTAGCTCTAGCTGTTGGCTCTTAGCTCTATCTCTGGCTCTCATCTCTTTAGATCTAGCTCTAGCTCCCAGCTCTTTGGCTCTGGCTCTTAGCTCTAGCTCTATCTCTCATCTCTGGCTCTCAACTTTGGCTCTCAACTTTGGCTCTACCATGAGATATTTGAGGCTTTAGAATGAATTCACTAAATTCAAATTCCAATTACTAATTCAAATTTCCAATGATTTCCATATAACCCCTCACCCATGTATATACTTGTGGGAGGTCCACTTTTACTGATTCAGATGATTATCCACAATATGTTTTAATAAATTTTATAATTATTCCATACCCAATTTTTATGGGATTTTAAATTATCCATTAAATTTTAAAATATGGGGAGATAATTGTTCCCTAAATTATGATGGTGTATGTTTATCCCACTTTACTAAGGTGTAATTTACAAATATTAATGATTTGGGTCAATCCATATTACCACGTCACTTTATTTCCACATCATTAGGTTGACCATAACTTTGACTGGTCATAACTTCTTCATACAGACTCCATTTTTCAAACCATAAAATGTGACAAAAAGATTATGATGAGCTCTACATCATGGAACTAGCTTTGAAATATTCCATGATAGTTAATCTTTTAATTTTGACTATCTTTGACCACTTATTGACTAGGTTTGACTAAAACTTTGACCAACTACAAAAGTAGCATATGACCTCTATTTCTAAAGTTCCACATATCATTGAAAAACTCTCGATGAGATATACATTGTTAAAATGATCAATAAAAAATTTTATTACTTATATGTCAGAGTGAATGTGGATCCTCCTAGATTAATCCCCCTTACTAAGAGAGCTTTAGATCCACCAAAAACTGGTACCCAACTTGATCCTCTGAAATGCCAATCAGTTCTGAATAATTTTGATGAGTATTATTTTGGTCTACTCAAGTTATGTAACTACACATATAATGCTTAGAACAATTGATTGATCACATTTTCTACATACCTTATATTGCTACATTACCATCAATAGCCTCTACACAAAACTAGGATGTGATAACTTCCTCTATTTCACGGTTGTAATGAACCTCTATACAGAAGTCTAGTGTCTCCTCTATTACATAGATTCATAATATCCTCTACAAAAATAGTCCTAGTGATTTGTTCTACTAATAATAAATGGTCCTATATAACATATCAAGTATAGAAACCAAATCATAACATAGAGATAATAGTGGAAATATATGATTCATAACTCAAAAATGTAAAAATTCCTAAAATAAGGCATGAATTATATTGAATCCTGTAACTACAAATAAGGTCACAATATATCAAACTATCTTCCCATAGTCACATCCTATACGCGGTAAATTGACAAATACTAAAACAATCACCAATGTAATTGCAAGACAAGTTTGCCAATGTAAACAAAATATAATATTAATTTTGACCATGTCATAATAAATTTCCCCAATGGGTCTTATCATACATCCAATCACAAATATGCCATAAATAGATGCATTCCAAAATAGTAGTATTTCTAAAATAAGTACTATAGGAAAGCCAAATCCTATCCAACAACCTGTGCAACTTCTTTCAAATCTCCCAAGCTGATCAATGAGTTAAATTCCTTAGTAATTCAATAGGAAACTCATAAAGCTAATTTAGAGATTCCATAAATATATCTTTTCAAAATATAAGTGTGAGAATTAAATACTTCACATGATGAACTTGTCTCAAAGTGTTCCCACCATAGTAGCTCCAAAATGCATATATTAAAGCATGGGTAAATGTCCTTTGTCAACATACAACAAGAATTCCAAAATTTTCTTTACAACATAAATGCATTATCAATCACTAATCATGACATCATGAAAATTTTAAACTATTTACTAACCCTTTTTATCAAATTCTCTTATTTAGGGTGTTTAATTTCCTTAGTAAATTTATTGACATTTGTATGGGTTGATTGAATAATAAATCTATTAATAACCTTATCAATAGGTTTATAAACCATCTTATTACCATTACTAGGATGGTAGGATGGTTGAAGTTTCCAACACTTCTCAACCTAATGTCCTCTCATGTAATAATGAGTGCAAACATCCCTCTTCTTAGGTGAGGTCACATGTTTTCCATTTCTCACTTTTTCAGTATGAGAATGGTATTTAACACCTACAAGATGCTTCAGTAAAGCTTGTCTTTTCTAAAAATATGTGGCACAATGGTTATTCAATCTATAAAGCATACAAGGAAAAGAATGCCACATCTTCTGAATATCAAAACCAAATTTATTATATGGTAGAAGTGGATCAAAAGTATTAGAATTTACATTATTATTGGTGATTTTTCTAGTGTAAGAATGAGGAGGTGGAATCTCAATACCTCTTTTACCTAATTTCTTACACCGCTCATCATTCCTTTGCAGGGAAGAATTATGCTCTGCTAGTGGCCTTGAACCTTAGTTGTCAGAAGCTCATCTTATTTTAGAAATTGAGGAAAACTCTATAATATCCACTTTCTCACTAGCATAACCTAATCCTACATAGAAAATATTTTCTCTTCCTATATTGGGTTAGCAATACCTTGGCCATTCTTACCAAGGCCCCTTCCATCAAATCACATTTTTAATAATAGTTTAGATCTAATACCCTTAGTGTGTTTCTCAAAACTACCAAAATAAATATCTAAAACATATGAAACTAAATGAAATGAATTACCATATGAACAACTTATAGTGTACTCATCCGTCATAGCGCCTACATTTGTAATGGAAGGTAATTGATGAAGACAATGTTTATCTTCATCCTGCATCTATGCCAAGAGCTCATCCTTAGCTTGTAGCTTTGATTTCAAGTGGGAAATATTCTCTTCTAAGGAGTAAAAATAATCTCTCAATAAATCATTCTCTTCTTGGATCTTCTAGTTAATTAGTTTAAGTTCATTAAGCCTCTCTCTTTTCAAGGCTTTGCCCATTGTTTCTTGTTTCCTGTAAACAACCTAATTCCACAAATTGTACATTGTAAAGATAATATTAACAAGGCCACAAAGTATACAATAATACTAGAAACTAGACTAAAAACAATTGATATCAATCCACATAATCAGAAGCTAACCCAACACACTAACTACTTTGATACCAAACCTAATCCATAAACTGGCACTAATGTTCATGTCAAAAAGTTTACCTTGGATCTTAATTGTCAAATTACTCAATTTTTTGAAGACACTCAAGGAAACAAAAAATAATTTGAATAAATATGCATTCAATAGTGATTTATAAACATGATTAATAAAAATGAAAAAAGATAATACATAGATAAATTCAACTCATAACAAACACATGGTAACAGAGTTTGGTAATGCCTACATCTTTTGGTTCACTTATAGTATGAACCAATCCATTTCCTTGAAAAGTGAGTACATGTCCAACCATAAAAATTATCAAATAGGTACTCTAATATTTCACATAACTCACATAATAGAGCTTTATAAAGTCCTGATAAACCCATGAATAGACCTTCCACCTTATTGTCATGCAAATGCAATCTCATGATCATTCGGATTTCCACCAAAGGTCTCAAAAATGGACTTATAAAATGGTATTAAAAAAACATCATAGGTATTTGAGAATACCATTGAAATTATCTTGGAGTCTAGGAAAAATCCATAGTTTACACTAAGAAATGAAAATCTCTCCAAGTCCCTCAAAAATTGAGATTTTGCAAACTGGTCTAGTATGACCTATACACAATCTACTCTGTTATTCACTTTAAGGAATTAAAAATTACATCAAAATACATAAAATCTAGACACTCAATATATGGATACAATCATCTCTATCTATATCTCTTAGATCTCATCTCTGGATCTAACTCTCAACTCTAGCTCTTGGCTCTGGCTCTTATTCTCAGCTCTGGCTCTAGGCTCTTCAGCTCTAGCTCTAGCTCTCGACTCTTTGGCTCTGTCTCTACCATGAGAGCTTTGAGACTTTGGAATGAATTAACTTAATTCCAATTCCAATTCCTAATTCTAATTTCCAATTATTTCCAAATAAACCCTCACCCCTTTATTTACAAGTGGGAGGTCCACTTTTTTTGATTGGGATGATTATCCATAATCTATTTTAATAAATTTTACAATTATCTCACACCTAATTTTTATGGAATTTTAAATTATCCATTACATTTAAAAATATGGAGTGATAATTATTCCTAAATTTATGATGTTTTATGTTTATCCCCCTTTACTAAGGTGTAATTTACAAATATTAATGACTTGGGTTGAGCCATATTGCCACATCACTTTATTTCCATGTCATCAGGCTTGACCATACTTTGATTGGTCATAAATTTTTCATACAAGCTCTCTTTTTAAAATAATAAAATGTGAAAAAAATATTACAATGGGATATAAATCATGGAATTGGCTTTGAAATATTTCATGATGGTCATTTTTTGTAGTTTCACCATATTTGACCACATGTTGACTAGCTTTGACTAGAACTTTGACCAACTGCACAAGGAGCATAAGAGCTCCATTTTTAAAGTTTCATATACCATTGGAAATATATTTATGAGATATACATTGTGAAAATGATAAATATATAATTTTATTCTTTATATTTTAGAGTGAATGTGGATATTCTTGGATTATATTCTCTCCTTGATGCATCTCTAACTAATTTTGTACACTATTGATAATGATCTGACCATCATATTCTAATTTAGTGTCAATCAATTCAAGATAATGAGTTTTTAATTTATTCATATTGATGAATTCAAAATCACCTTGTAGGCTTAGGTATGTGACTTTGATCTCAACATCTTATACTAGCCAATGGGTTTAACTCTTCTATAGTCTACTATACTTAGAGTCACTAGGCTGTAATTGAGAACTGGCCATCTAATCTCCTCCCATGTAGACTTATGGATAATTTTAATCAATATACCAAAATAATATTTAGCATTTAGAATTTCATGTCTTAAAAATTTAATGTTGATTGTGCATATACATCCCATGGCTTATTTGTTTTAACATAACAAACAAGTTTTTCTATCTTTTGGTACCCTTGGTATGCACATTTGAGTAAATTATGTAGGAGATTTGTAATGTTCTAGGAAATATTTTCATTATTAAATGTACTTAGTAGCTTCAATAAATTTTCCATCTTGGTAATAACTCCATCCTATCACAAAATTTACACAATCTAACCATACATTTGGGCATCTACTATTGTAACGTCTCCTTCAGTAGTGGCTTAGTGTTAAATAAACTTCAACATTTATGAAACTTCATACATCAGCTCCTTTGTCCTATTCACTTTTTGGAATCCTTATCCCTGAGGCATTTTGAGAGGAGCAAGCCTCTCTCTACATGTTGGTGTCTCATAATAGAATTCAGAAATACATCATCCTTAGGTTGTACATTCACCATGTTAACACTACTAATGACCTTTTATTTTCTTTTCTTTTCCAAAATAAGATATTCTTTTATATCATACTACTCATATTCCCTTCAATATGCATATTAATATTGTCTTTGGGGATTCAAAGGATAATTACACTACATATGGTTATACTCTCCACATAAGTAACAATGTAAAGGAGGGTGTTGATAATTATTTCCTCTGGCACCTTGATAACCCCCTCTATATCTACCCCTAGATCCTCCTCTATTTGACTGATAGCCTATTCCATAATGTCCCTATTATTATGTTATATTATAGTTATGATACTTATAGGTATTATCTCCAATCCCATATTATTGTTACACAACTGTTAGAGTCCAACTACTTTGTTTTTATTTCATCATTGTTAGATTCCATGGTGCTGAGTATTAAGATTATGGTGATGGTGGTGTCTAACTTGATGAAGGAAGATTCCATCCAGACAGACCTTGAGGTTGGTACTGAGATGAGCTGGGAATCCATTATATATATATATATATATATATATATATATATATATATATATATATATATATATGTTTGGCTTATATAACACTTATCAACCTTTGGTCTTGGAATCATTTTCTTTTATGAGGCCACTTACTACACATTAATGGAGAATACATTCTTTTTAATATCCTCTTTGAACTCCTATAAATCCCTACAATTCTTTTCATCATGATTATGTGATTTACAAAAATTACAATACAAACTCCATGGGATTTTTGTCAACTGTTACAAGAGATGGCCTTGTGTTATTGCATGCCCTACTATTATATAGATTTCATAGAACTCTATTTAATCTTAGGAAAATCATTCTTTTAATGTCCTTCTTTCTTACACTCTATGCACCATAGACTTAGCTTAGGCTTATCTACTTCATGATACTATTACATCCTCTTCATAATAGCTTGGAATGTATTTCCAAACTTAGAACCCACTATGGGAGCTTCCCCATAATCTTCATTTCACTCCACCCACATAGTAGTAGATCTAGCATGTACCTTAGTAACAAATTGAGTTTTTGTTATAGAAAACATGGTCCTAGAGTGTAGTACTTCAAAAAAACACGTAGATTTATCTTTATATTATATGGAAAAATCCACCTTATTCATAACATCTAAAAAACTATGATCATAATCATAAACTGATTCTCCTAACTTTTCCCTAATCTCTATTAGTTCTTAAATAGTGTAATTGTAAATTTATTTATTTTAAATTCTATGACAAGCCACTCTTTAGCATGCTAGAAATTTTATCAACTGATATCTTTGAAGTATATAAATTCAAGTACTCTTCCATTCAATGCCTTGATTAGTTATCACTTATTTATAGCCTCATTAGTAATATCATAAGTTTTCCATTTCATCTCACATGTTAGTAAGTACTCCTCAAGGTCTGTAGACCCATAATATAGTTTTAGGTTTATAAATGACCCTAAATTAATCATATTATAAACTAATGTCAAGTGGATTTATTATGCAGGTGTTATAGTGGTAGGTTATATTATATGTGATCTTACCTATGCACTAAGAAGATTTACTTGTGCATTGGGAGAGTTTGTCTATACACTCTACTTTTTTGTATTTTTTTCTTTTCTCTACTCTATTTCAATGAACATTATATCATTCAAATCTTTATAAACTGAGGTTGTTTGAATTTTAATACCCATCAATATACTTGCTCTAAAATTGGACCTTCTCAACCACTATCTACTTGTCTTTTTGGTTGAAATTTTTTATTGGATTATAAAAAATTGGGTTGTGGGGATATGCACTCTTCTAGTGAATGATTCTTTCCTATAATTTATTCTCTTTTCATGCTTGAACTTGTGATTAATCTATGACTTTATTCTACTTATTCATTTAATACTTCATTTCCTTCTTTTGCTAATACCCATTCTTATAGCTTCACACTACATCTATCAACTAACTGATTTACCGTGACACTATTCTCATCTTCATCTTTGAACATCTCTTCTTCCTCTCATTCTTTATCACTTGTTTCATTCTGTTGGCATTCATCTTCTTATTAGATATAATCTTTCTTCATTTTTCATTCTTCATTATTTATCTCTTTTCTCTCATTCATCACTTCTTCATATTCATTCTTAAACTATTTTAATTATTATCTTAACTCTACTCACAACTACATGGGTATTTATTTGTTTACTCCATCTATTCTATTGTTACAGCTCACATTCTAAATCTAGAGTCTTCTTCTAAATCTTATTCCCTTGTGTCTCCATTTTAGATTCAATTCAATCCTTATCTACTCATCTAATCATAATTTACTATCATGTCTCACACACCCCCATATTCCCAAAGTGACTACTCCATATTGGTTGGAGTAGGCACCATGACCTTGTCCATAACCAACATCTTCATAAGGATAGGTAGTCATTTAAAAACTTTCCCTTGAATTCCTTTGATGCTCAAGTGATTTAGATCTTTGAAAGCTATGTATCCTCACATTTCAAACTTAGTTATATATCCATCTACTTTAGTAGAGACCCAATGATCTATTACTCATGACTAGTCCATTTTTAATTTTTACAATTATTCTATCTTTTCTTCAATCCATACTATAGTTTATTTTGTCTTTGGTATAAAGTGATAATATTTCAATCATGATAACTATTTAGTTATCAATTCAAGCAACTCACACTAGAATATTTAATAGACTTATCCATAAATATGCTCTCGAATGATCTCCTAAATTGTAAGACCAATCATTCTTGATTCTTCTTCTATGAAATTACATATCCTTTGGTCCAACCATATCTCAATATATCTCTACCTTGGTAACCATATTAGCATAATTTCTTCCAAAAATATTTTCTATTCTCATCACACCATTGTTTGTCAATGTTCCTTAAGCATCAAAACATGCTAAGGATGAGGATAACTTGTGATATACTTCATGTGGGTAGAACATTTTATCATAAAATAAAGGAAATTAGATGATAAAAAAGTAAGAATCATTAATTATTCTACATTATTGAGATAAATAATAAAATCAATTAATGTATAAACTAAAATAATGCATTCAGAATAGTTCAGATAGAAAGTAACCAAGAAATTACACATGAGAGTGCACATGAGGAACATAAAAATAAATCATATAGGTAACCATAACCAAATAATATCTATTGATATGTTCTAAAATTAAAACCCTCTTCTTCTTACAAACCAAAATATATATAGCTGTTTCAAATCTATAATTGTTTATCTTTTTCTTGTGCTTGGTGTGAAAATCAGAGTCTCTTTA
>JARHVA010001000.1:1895000-1955000 GCA_037957365.1 Torreya grandis | reverse complement strand
CTACATGTTGATTAAGAGAAGGATAAAGAGAAAATGTTAAATTTTTACTACTATGTAATGTATCATCATGTGTAAGTGTAATTCAAGGCATTTGTTCACTAGTAATTTTTGAAATGCAAGTGTGATTATCACTTTATATTTTGGAACCAATGGAATAATAAGTAACAACCATGTTTTATTTTTTCACATTATGGCATATAGGAGAAGAGTCATAAACATGTTCATTATCTATTTGTGGTAAAGAATTATTGCATTGAGCTTGAAATGGGAATGAAGGTGATAAAGGAATTTCATCTACCTTAGTTTGTGTATTGATAAAAAATTTAAAATCCTTTGTATTTACATTTTTAAGTGTAATTGATAAAGGTAAAGAAGATACATTGTTATTATCTACTTTACTTGAAGCATGCAAAATTTATTTTTGTGTAGTGCACTTATAATGATTTATTTTGAACAATGAAGTGGAAAATGTAGTTGAAAATTTAGGATCACATTGTAATAAAACACTACTAATAAGAGGTTCCTTTGGTATTATATTGCTAATTTTATTTTTATGAGTAAGAGAAGAGTAAAAGGAAAGAAAATATGATGTACCTAATGTATCCTCATGTTCATTTGTATTTTATTTCTCATAATAATATTCATATCCATAATTATAACAATAGTCATATTCATCATTATAAATGAAATAATTATCATGCTCTAATGTACAATCTTCAAAACTAGTCCATTCATTGTTATAATTATGAGAAAAATTTAATATTGCATCAAGTGGATGAGGTGTGAAATACTTTTTAGATGCTATTTTAAAATTTCAAAATAAGATATTGTAAATAATTAATAATAAAACACACAAGAGGTAGAATATAATCTAACATAAGTATGTGTGCAATGTGTGAATTTGTTGAACAAAGTTTGTAATAGAAAATAGGATTATTTTGAAAACCCTAATTTCTAATGTTTGTATGTATAGGGACCTAATATATGGATTTAGGATTTGAATTTATAGCTAAATATTTAAATTAAATTAAATTAATATAACCCTTGTATAAAATTAGTTTTATTAACTTGGTTAATTCAAAAAATTAGATAATCAAATTTTTGTAACCCTAAATTAATGTCCATTTTTTTAAGAAGATAAACCATAAGGAAAATTAAGGTTTTGAAGATATATTCAAAGTAAATCAGGTTCACCAAATGCTTTAACCTTTTAAGGTTTTATTACGTAAATGTTAAGATAGATTAAAGGGTTGTGTCTATTGTTCATTTGGAATAAAATTAGAATTTATTGATTATATGAAACTTTAAAAAAATAGTAAATATAAGGAAAAATGGGGATTTTTTGGATATACAAAGAGTTTATCATGGATATGAATACTAGATATTTCTAAGAATAAAAAACAAATCTTTTATCTATTGACTATTTTTAAGATCTGGATCTTGACAATAATGACCCTTTTAGGATAGTAGCACCATGTGGCACTAATGTCTAATTCTAGAAATAGTGTCCTTCCTATAGTGATTGTCTACAAGTTTTAGGGAAGCTATGGGAGTTTTTAAGGATATTTTAGGTGATTTTATGTCATGTGGGGGTTCGTCTATGTCACTATTTTGGTTGATTATTCTCCAAAACCATAATAATTACCTACACACATGAAACAATAAACTAATCAAATGCAAAAGGAAACGAAAAAATGGGTTATTGGATGTTATAATCATATGGAGTAGAACCCCTATTGTCTTATTCTCTACCTAAATTAAATCCAATGTTAGGGTCCTTAGATTTTATGTAGTTCCCCCATAGGTAATTTTCACCATCAACTTGCATAGTATGAAAATATGAATTTTGCTTAGACCCTTCTTTGATAAAAAATGAAAATGTCTAGATGTGAAATCTGAGTAGTATGTAGAGTATTTGAGATGTACTATTATTGATTGTATGTAAATAAGTGAAAAAATAGTAAGTGCTAGATGTAGCATGCCTTGTGAGTCTCTTTATATAGGAGGATATTTATTTAGAATATAATATCATTTTTTTTGGTTGACAAGTCATGAAAAAGATATAAAAAACATAAGAGAATGGCCACAGAGGGGTTAGAATTGGAACACGAGTGAAACAGCATATCAGACACCAAATCCTAAAGTGGATAGTAGTGCCATGTATCACTAATATATATAAAGTGTTGATAATTTCCTAAGGCTTATATTAGAGAAAAATTTAGGGATGATATGCTAGGGGCACCTATGATTGGAAAAAGGTAACCTGTGATTGTTGACAATGTCAAAAATGGGGAGAAAAAGGCATAAGAAAGATCAAAAGACTTAATATGACCATGTATACAAGGACTATAACCATAAATAAGACCCTTTGTGTGAAAATATCAACAAAATACATAGTAATTTTGGTTATTTTATCAAATTAGGGTGTTTACACAAACTTTAAGCTAAGGTTTTTAAGACAAAAATCACTATATCTTGAAAAATAACCCTTCAAAAATATTGAAACTTTGTATAATTATGGAAGATAATTTATGTGAATTTTTCAAAGTGATTTTGTTTTTTTACCACCATTATAAATAATTATTTAATAATCTTAGTTAAACATGCCTAATTATAAGGCTCTAAACCTTGTTTTAGTGTCTTCTTAAATTTTCAAGACTAGATAAATGTAAAATTGAATAAACTAAGTTGAGAAAAAAATAAGTGAATTTGTAAAAGGAATTCATGTTATACATACTCTTTATTTTTTTAATATTATCATTTAATAAGGATTATAATCCTAATCTCTCTCTAAATAAAATTTCAAGTTTGGTCTTCCTTAATCCCTCCATCATATTGGTATATATTTTTTGCTTATGGTGGTCACTATGTTGTGATATAATTTATTTATAGGATCATCAAATTTAATGTTTTGGTCATAAATGAGGTTCTAGATCTTATTATTCAAGGTAAAAATCTATTTTTAGAATGGTTAGGGCCTTGGTGATAGTCACAATAAGCATTCACATCATGCCCTTTGGGTATAGGTTTACTCTTATCAAATTATATAGGATGAGGGAGATATATAAGGTGATTATTTACAAACCACATGAGTAATGAAGTTAGAAAATCATGTAAGCAAGTAAATTATCTCTATGGTGCATTGGATAAGACAATACCATTAGGTTTTTATGACACCACATTAACCATGGTATTTATTTCCTTCTTAGGCTCAGGAGGTTTGAAATTACAAGTTGGTTTGATAGTAAACATGGTATCAGATGTAGATGTAGTTAATGTATTTAATACATAATTAAGTCTGTTTAATAATATATGTTTCATTTCATTATAAATAATAATGTGGGATAATTCATTGAAATATTTTAATTTTTTGAATACAATGGACTTATGGAAAGGGGCAAGAAAACTTTTCTTGACTATGTCTTGAATCTCTTTATTTATCATAAGATTGATCATTTTAGATAACATTATCTTTTACCTCAGGACATACTCATCAATAGTTTCATTGGTTCCTTGTTTGATCTTTACAATTTGGGCATAGGAAACTTTTTTGGTAATTTTAATATAAAAGTGTGCCAAAAAAAAACTAATATGTGAGGGGTTCAAAGGTGTTTAATGATTGAGTTCATAAATCATAAAACAAACTTAAAGCATAGTCTTTGAGGATTCTTAGAAATAATTTTGTTGAAATTTTATCAATGGAGGTATAATAAAGGCATGCCCATAAAAATATCAAATATGTTGTAGAGGATCATCCTTGTCATCATAAAATGTGAGACTAAGTGCAATAAAACTAGTTGGCAAGGGGTGAAAAGATATCTCTAGTTCAAGAGTATTATGCGACACCTCTTATGAATAAATAGCATAAGGTTATTTCATATAATTTTTTTCAATATTTTTAATGTTAGTTTCAAAAATAAATTATAGTTTCAACAAGAGCTTGCACTTATTGGTATTTTAGGTTGGTCATTTGAGAAGTGACCAAAGGATGTGTACCCATAGGTTGTGTATATATAGGCATCGAAACCAATAATTAGGTTGAAATATTTTGGTTTCCCATGTAATATGTGGCAAAGGTAATTTTAGGGAATAAAGGTTGAAATACATATCTCATTACCCCATTATAATTATGAAGTTCTAATGTTCTCAAGGGGAGGGTTGTTTATATATTGGGATGATGCACAGCTCAAATATCATGATCAATATATAAACTTTCTTGTTTATCTATGCTTGTTGATTTTTTAGTTTATAATATGGATCTTAGTATTTCATTAACATCTTTAGGGTTTTGATAAATATACTCATAAAATAATGTAATTTTTTGCATTTTCTCATGATCTATTCGTTCATTTTCATCAGTTTCATTAGACTCATAGTTTACATTATGAAAATTTTATTCTATTATAATGTCATAAATAGGTTTTTCATTCTCAACATTGGTATCATAATGATCCATAAGATTATATTCCTCATTATTTTTAGACATATTACATGATATAAAGGAAATCTCCATATGTTTAATATGCACACCTCCCAATCTAGTGTTATGCCTAGATTACATGCAAAATAATATAAGATAAAATGAAAAAGTACAATAATATGAAGCCCTATCTAGATAAAAACTTGAAGAACCAAAAAACATTGCATTCATATGAATCATGTTTACCAAGTGTTTAACCCTAAAAATCTATATGTTATGGAATATAGGGTTAAAGGTGTAGAGATGGTCTAGGGAAAAAATGTGGTAGACTATCTCTAGAGCAAGCCAATTATTTATGAAAACTTAAATAAAACATATATTGAATTTATTATGATGAAATGCTAAAAATAGAAATTAAAACTATGTTAGATGTTCAAATAACAATGGAAACACAATAACTAGTTATTTATTATGCTAATATAAATATAGATGTAGAACATGTAGAATGTGGATTGGATATAGATTCTAGAATAGTCATTTGATTCTATAAATTTGACCTTTATATTTATATACACTTACATTGACCTAGGATGGTTGCATCGACATTATTATCTAACTTAGATGTAGGTGCCCAATATAAAATACATGTTGAAATATAATACAACCACATAGATGCTTCTAGGTTATGCATTTCCTTCACTTTGGTGTATTTAGATCTAGTTCATAGAGTATTAATTCTTATTGAATATAAAAACCCTAGTTCTTCATCTTCATATTGGTTGTGGTAAAAATGGGATAGTGTGCACACAATGTTTATTTACTCAAAAAACCCCTCTATCAATGAGTGATTCCTAAATATATAATACTTTGAATATGGCCTCAGACTTATGTAGTTCTCCCTTACATGTCAGCTTATGTGTTAATCATGTAATGTCTGATAATCAAGTAAAATAATGACCTAGCTTGTAACTTTTAAAATATTGCTCTTGGTTTTCTCCTTCAGTACTTAAAATGTATAGATGTGTTATTCTTATGAATGGTATGGAAATAATATAAATCATGAACATTTTCTCACTTGTGTTCTTGATTGAGTGCTTTTAGTAAGTTGCCTTGGTCTCTTTAAGTATTTTCTAGGTGAGGAATGAATGAGAATTGATCATATATTTATACCAATCCCTTTGGAGAATATCTCACATTAAATCACTTAGTCCAACTTTTAGAATACATTTCATTTGAAAATTAGATGGCTTTAGGTCATTGGACACTTACATTAGGGTAGGACACTTGTGTAGATGTAATCATATGATTGGGATGTAAGTGTTCAGGTAGTTAGAAAATAAGTGTAGGCCCATAACTTTTAGAGATAGAAGATAAGCAGGTTTATAACATTCTAGGAAATTTAGTAGGTCTGAGTCACCATAATAACATTGATCAGACCAAGAGATATGTAGCTAGACATAGAGAGATATTGTATGTGAGCCTTTTGGTAGTGGGAAATATCTAGAAGCTAAAGGCACATCTATGATATGTATTTTCCAAGTGTTTAAGATTGACATGATATATAATTCATAAATAATGTCTACAAAAATATATTAGTGAACCCAAACTATTGATTGAATATTAAAATACCCTAACCATATATGTTGTTATAGTTTATATCTTTATTCTTCATCTTTTCAATTAATTTTGTAGGGTTTTTTAAGCTAATAAATTATTTACTAGCAGTAATACTCTACATTGTTCTATCTTATTTAATTCAATTTTAGTAATTTATCTCAACATATCAAGGGCATAATGGTAAATTACATTTTATCTATACCAAACACTTTTTATTTTATAATAATAACATTATAATGGCAACACCAGTTGATATATTTGATGACACACATAGAAGGCAATTACAAACATTCTCTTAAATAATTTAGATATTAAAGATGAAATAATCCAAGTTATAAGAGAGGAAATCAATAAATATATTGAATTTAAATTTTATAACACTTATAATCCTTTGACCATCATAGATATAGCTTTTATAGAAACATTCATTATTGGGTAAACTCAAGGGCTATAATATATCACTATGGTAATTCATACTCATCCATTAGGAACACCACTTTTGGTCAGCACACACTCTTCTTCTCTTGATGTAAAATCCCTTATGCATGAGCTTCATACTATGAAAATGAAGGTGGTAAATTTGGAGTGTGATTCAAGAAAAAATTAGGCTCTTGATTCTCATACTCCATTTTCACCATACATAGTAGTATATAATTTATCTACATGTTTCATGATACCCAAGATTACACTATATGATAGAAAGGGTAACCCTAAACAACATTTTCAAGAATTATACCTAGCATGATTGGACTATGTGTCCAATGATAGATTATTGAAGAAGTTATTTTCAATAAGTTTAATGGAATATTATTTAAAATGGTTTTTAAAAATATCTAATCAATTGTTAAATTCATTTAACCCATTGTATAATATGTTTATAACACACTTCTTGATTAGTATTAGTGACAAAGTCTCATATGTTCATATTTCCCAACTCAAACATAATTCTAATGAGCCTCTTGTAGAATATGCCTTATGGTATAATACAATGCTATCTAATATGATAAATTGTATGGTATAAAAATAAATATAATATATATTCAAACACATTTTACTTCTAACCCTCCATGAATCAATCATGTTTAAAAATTTCCCCTCATTCACATATATATGGCATATGGTAAAGGAAAAAGAAATAAATATTTTAGCAATGAATAATCTCAAGTACATAACCAACACATATTCAAATAAAAATAATACAAATAATCCTCCATACAAGATATGGCTAACATAAAAAAGGAATGATCAAAAGGCAATAGTCAACATAGTTTTAAATCTAACTTTTCACATAACATATTAATCGACTAGAAGCTCTATATAAGGTTATAATAACACTTTTGGAATTAAATATCACATATCTCCATCCAATTAAAGAGGTTTATTTGAATTTTATTATTAGATCCTCCAAGGAGATAATGTATTAATTGATTATAAGCTCTATATAAGGTTATAATAACAATTTTGGAATTAAATATCACATATCTCCCTCTAATTAAAGAGGTTTATTTTAATTTTAATCTTCTAAAAGGTTTTGATCAGAATGCATTTTGTGATTATCACAAGGAACAAGGCTATACTACCACTAAGTGTATCATTTTAAGGGATAAAATTTAGGATTTGATATATGAATACATCATTGATGTCAATATAGAGAGTCAAAAATCACAACCAAGTGAAAGCAAAGAAAATGAAGTATTCAATGCTCCTTTCCCTAATCATAAAATTCATGAGATAGAAAATACTTTGGGATTTTATCATGCATATAATGTAAACTCTCCTCTAGTATATTATCATTCTTAGAAAGAGGCATCATACCCTTTGAATGGCATAATTATTATCTACCATAATTTAGTACCTGATAGACATCTCATCACATTTACAAATCTTAAGATAGTATATGATGACTCAAATGTAAATTCGCTATTCATTTGACCATACATTTATCACTTACTAATTCACATTGATATGGTCCATAATGGTTCAATTGTAAATATGTGCATTGATTCACTTATCTATCACCTTGGATACATACATTGATATTTACTTCCCTCCACCATGGAAATAAAATTATTCAATGGGCACATTCAGAGTTGTATTGGTGAGGTTAAATTACAACTACATATTAGTACAACACATTTGAACACTAGATTCATAGTATTACCTAGTGTAGGGGTATTCAATATGTAATAGGGACACTCTTGGATTCAATAGATCCACACAATTACTTATATAGTTCACATATTCCAAAATTATATGTAAGCCAATGAGATAATAATAGTTTTAGGTATCCCATATGAATACCCACTACTAGAGTTGGATAAAATACCATAACCATAGATTCCAAATGATATGCCTAAAATAGTGTAATCTAGTCAAAGAAATTAGAAGCATATATCTAAACTTCCAAGAAGTATTATTCTTGGAAGGCCACTTTCACATAGATTTGTCACTAATTCTAGATATCCTATTTATATTATTGCACATCTAAAATTAATATTATATGGAACTAAAGGTGTTTCACATAGGGCAAAAAATCAAATATCTTCAATTCCATGATGGGTTCCAAAAATCTCTATGGTTCACCATGCTCAATGAAATGCACATTAAGATATTTATCATCATTATGTCAATGGAAAGTATAGTACATATATGAATCAATGTTCAAATCCATAACACAACTAAATCCAATCTCAAAAGTACTCATTGGTTAATATAATATAATCATAGTATTACACAATACCCATGGATTATGAATCCCTAATAGGACTAATCAGTTAGTATCTTTCTCCTCCTTTTATCATTTTAATTTATACATAATTGCAAAATAATAAATAATAAAATATTTCATAAAATACCAAAATCAGGACCTATTCATGCTTATGTTTAATTTTTCATATATAAGGTCATTTTTACATAACTAATTAGTACTTATTTAAGTTAGTTTATATAATATATGCTTCACCAGTGTACATGAGTTACAATAGAAAATACACGATACCATTTCTAGACATAGTTATAAGTGATGTCATTTTCACTTACTTGAAATTTCATTAAGATAAGAGCACCATATTGGATACAAGCACCCCACTCTCTTTTCCAACCCATTATTTTTTTCCTAGTGATTTCAAACTATCATTTCTCAATTTCATACCATACATAGGCTTTCTACACCATGTACATACACCATCTAGCTCATTGGGGGAATACCATACACAAGTTTTATTATTCTTTAGCTATCTTTTCTTATTCATTGCTTATTTATTTACATATCATTAAATCTATTGATATTGATCACTCACTTACCCCTCTTTATATTTTATTCATTACCTCAACTACTGAAGTTACTCATGTTAAAAACTTCTTTGCGTTGATTAATTACATATTTTGATGCATGTTTTTCATGTTTCTCTCTTTCTTCATGTCTTGTGTGTGATTCTTCGATTGATGACATTTGAATATGTTATTTTGTGTAGATCTAATCCTTAATTATATGATCTTATGTGGGTGAGGGCATTTAAACATGTATTTATGTTTTTTTACTTCAATTAAGGACATTTTAATACTTTTTTTCATGTATGGATCTAGGCCTTCATTATATGATTCTATACATGTGAGTGACATAATAAACATGTCCCTTGTATGTGGTTCCCTAACCTTCTTGTTATGTGCCTTATGTGTTTTACATGTACTTTATGTATGTGTGCATAATGGCCATGAAACTTTATTGATTTCTTTATTAGTTTACTAAAAAATTATGCCATGGTGGATATCATGCATCTTCCATGTTTTTATGCCATGATGGATATCGTGTATCCCTCCCCAAACAGTTCTATTTAGCTTTAGATACTTAGTTTTGATCACTTATTTGCATGCATACTTTTTACACATATTTCTTGTCATTCACACTATGTATGATTATTCTAAAATGAATCTAAAATTACTCTTATACCTATTTTATATATTTGATGATGCCATGCTCCTCCATGCTATCATTATTACTCATATTTAAATATATTTTCATAACATATTTACATAACTTTTTATTTTGAGTTAATTTACTAAGAAAGAATAATAAATCTCCTTAAAATATGATCCATAAACACATATATTTATTATATACTTGACCCACTCAATTTAGTGCATAAGCAAACATAAACAATACATATGAAACATTTTGTAATCCCTAGATAGTGGATCACTATAATATTAAGAATGTGTTCATAGAATAAATTTTAACATGGCCAATATAAATGGATAGTAGTGCACATTTTTTTAATCCAAATAGGGTGTTGTCATATATACCTATAAAATCGTCATTTCTATAATCTCAAAAAACCAAATTAGTTTACAATAATTTATAGTCTCAGATAACCAAATTAGTTTAAAATAGTTTATAGTTTCAATTTTTAGAATTCACTTAGATTTTATTTCAAACTTACTCAAATTGGGGGCATCATGCACAACATGTGTTCTAGGTTAATACATATATTATCTCATAATTTAGTTATTATTACTTAGTTTCATAATCTATATACACTAGACATTAAATTATGGTCATGCACATGACCTATAGCTTCCTCCTTGAGTAACGTTTCAACTAGTTCCATAAATGGAATGGTAATACTTGTAATTATCCATGTTATATACACCATACTTATATTATAAAAACTACTTACACTTGTTTTTCACCAATTTTTTGCAATTTTATCATTAAAAATGATCCTTATTCCATTTAAAGTGGTTGGTTCTCCTTTTTACACTAGTTTTTTCACCAAAAAAACACAATAGTTCATGTACCAAATAAAGTGTATCCATTATTTGTTATTATTTAGTTATTTATGTATTTTAATTTTTTTATTAATCTTATGTAAAGATTTATTTTATACATGTTTCATTATAGTTTAGCGTGGAACATAGTTCAACCTTATTGCCTACATTCAACACCATACCTCATAAGTAAGTTTAGATATATAATTTTACTTTTACTCTATTATTTTGACTTTTTATATTAATAAAATTAAATGGGGGAAATTTAGACACATAAATTAAAATTTAATCTAAACCATTGCACTTGTGACCACCCTTCTTACACACTTAGTTCATGACCTATTCTAGGTCCTTTTGACCACTTTCCTCCACCTTGCATGTGGAAGACTCACTCTAATAATTTATTTTATGATCATATAATTTTACTATAAATTATGAAAACATACCTAAACCTCACTATATATTCCTTGAGACCTTATCATAGTTGTTGGTCCTCACTGGAGAGTAGTGTCCTCTCTTGTCTAGGTCCCTAATTATGTCTTCCCGCAAAAAATAGATATCTTTTGAAATTTAAAATTATGAAAAGGTTGGATTATGTCCCTAATAATCCCAATTTTAAGGAATTATAATTATACTACTAATAAATCACATTTTAAACCATTTCACACATAAGGCTTCCACACTAAAAAATAGTAGAATTTTGATTGTACATTGATTCTCTATTTTTCCCAATTATGATTATATACCACCCTAGTAACCCTAAGATAAATATTTAATAAATATACAAGGTAAAAATTCATGGTTGAAACATCTAATCACCCCAATATTTCACTATTTATTCATACACCACTATAGCATTGGATAACTACATGAAGTTTGATCCCTCTTTAGAGTATTGGTTTATAGATAATGCTCAACACATGGATTGTTGAGGCCATGCCCAACTTCAACCACTAACCCCTTTTTATTATATTAATTTTAATTGGTCTTCACATGATAAGGAACTAGAGTTTAAAATATAAAATTTGTCATATAGTGGTCTTTGCATCATATCATAAGATCATGTGAAGGTTTTATACCATACAGATGAAGGAAAATAAAACCCATAAATTATAAATCTCAAATATTTAATATAAAACGTTATCCACTCATTAGACATGATTTCCTTACTCTCCTATCCACATTAGGGTGTTGTTATCCAAGGATATAGATCCAATTTCACACTTAGAAAACTCAAGGATCCTTCCAGTTATAGTCATAGAATCATCCTAAAACTATGTCTTCTAGCTAAGTTTATATTTCCTTTTGCACTTTTCTTATTTAGTAACTTAAAAAATTAAGCATAGTTTGAAATTAATGAATGCTTAATTTATTGAATTATTATTCTTATTGAGTTTTCACAACATTTTTTCATATTATGTAATCTATTTCCATAGTTTGAATATTTTGATAAAACAAAACACACGCTTGTACAAATTAGGATTGAGGCATGTATAGAAAAATCTAGGTTATCTAATTAAATGATAAAATATACAAGGGTCCTATCATCTTTAGTCACTTATTTTACACAAGAGCACATAACTATTCACGTACCCAAATAGGTGTCTTCATTCCTTTTTTTTATTTATAATTTTTTTTATCATTGATTTCATATTTTCATATTAAGTATTGATTTATACATGTTTCATTGTAGGTTCGTATGAATCATAGTTTAATGTGACTCCTACATCCAAGCTTACTCAACACATCAAAGCTCAATTATAACACTCTTTCTTTTACTCTAATACTTTAACTTTGATACATTAATAAAATAAAAATAATGGAAATATAGGCAATAAAATTAACATTCAATTCTAAAACAATTGATTTGGAACCATCTCATATACACACTTATCTTATGCCCAATTCCACAACTCTAATTTATTATTCCTCTACTTCTATGTAAGTGACCCTTACCCTTAATCAACTTTGATACATGATAATCCTATTATTCATTATAAGTAGCCTAAACTCACTATCATATTGATCCACACTTCTAGTCTAGTTGTATCTAGTCCTTAGAGAAGGCATTTATTTAGGACTATCCCTTTCACTAGTAGTGTTTAAATCCACAATCCACATCCTCCTCAAATAATAGATAATTGATAAATTCAAATTCACCTAATGAATCATACCAAATGTTTTGTAAGACCCATTTATGAATTTTTAAAAATATCACTATAAAGTTACAATTAAGTCTATTTTCTCACTAAAGTCTCATATGATGAAAATTCACTAGATTATTCAACTACACATTGAGATGAAATCATTTATTCTTCCCAATTCTAAGTCCACATAGCCCAAGTAACCCTGAGATAAGTTTTCATACACCTCTAAGGTCACAAATAATTTTTGAAGCATATAATCACACTATTATTTCACATACACAAGCGTAACATGGGAAACTACATGGATTTTGATCCCCCTTCCTATTATTATTGTGTAGGCAAAGCTCAACACAAGGGTGTTGAGATCAAGCACAAATTTAGTCACTAACCCATTTTTTCTCTTATATAAATTTCAAATTTCATCATCTATTGAATTATGTTTTTAATAAAATAATAAGCTACACAACAACTTCTATAATATATCTAGTATCACATAAAATATACACATAATCAATAGCCAATGATACACACACCTAGATTTATATAAAGGGAAAAACACTACCAGATGTCAAAAATTATTATAGATTATAGTGAAGGTAGATTTATTAAATTAGAATGCATTTATACTAATATAAATCATATCCCTATTCTATATTCATAATCATCCCACATAATCAAAAATTATTTTTCTCACTCTTACATATATCTTAATCTATGGCTTAAATAAGGAGATATAAACCCTAAATTTTTTCACACCTCTACATCCATAAACTAGAAAAGAAATATCATTATGGAGATCCAAGGTGAAGATGGAACTTGGTTCAGGAAGGAGGATGAAATGACTCAATATTTGGTAAATTTTTTTAAATCTCTGCTTTCCCCATCTTCATCTAAAGATTCTAGTCTTGAGGATCAAATGGTCAATCTATTTAGTAGGGTTCTTTCATAAGAATATAATGATTCAATTCTCAAACCCCATTTAGAAGAAGAGATCAAGGCTATTATATTCTCTTTAGAAGGGGATAAGGCCCCTAGGCTTGAGAACTTCCCTCATTTCTTTTTTTAGGTCTGTTGGGACATTATTAGCCATGACATCTATTTGGTAGTTACCAAAATTTTCAAAATGGGATCCATAATCTAGGATATTAAGAACACTTTTATTTTTCTAATCCCTAAGAAATAAGATGCATATAAGGTGTCAAAAATTATACCCATTAGCTTGTGCTCCAATTTATACAAATTTTTTTCCAAAGGTATTGCCCTTAAAATTTAGCTTGTCCTCAATAAAATAATAATGAAACAACAAGGTGCTTTCATTTTTGGAAGATAAATTTTTGATAGGATCATTATGGTTCATGAAACCATCCTCTTATTTTCTCATTCATATCATCAAGGCATGTTACTAAAACTTGATATGAATAAAGCCTATGATTGAGTTTCTTGGTCATTCCTTGTCAACATTCTAAGCAAAATTGTGTTCAATTCTTGGGTCAAAAAATTAGTTAACTCTCATATTCACAATCATTTATTCTTGATTTTAGTTAATTGGGTGATCAAAGGTTTATTTATATGTAGTATAGGGTTAATATAGGGGGATACTCTCTCCCATTACCTTTTTATCATCTTGGTGGAAGCCTTAAGTTAACTTATCTCTATAGCCAGATCTTCTAACATTGTCAAGGGAATCACTTGTGCTCCTAAAACTAGTCTTGTCAATCACTAGTAATTTGTTGGTGAAAAAATTATGATATTATAATCCTTGGTTTCTAAAGCTAGATGCTTCAAGAATATCCTTGAGATGTATGAAGGGGTGTCTGGTCAAAGTGTGAATTTCAATAAGAGTTCTCTTTTCTTCAACAACACTCTGTCAGCTCTCCAATCTAAAGTCACAAAGATTCTAAGATGTAACATTATAAATTTACCATCTACTTATCCTAACATCCCTCTACTTTAGGGATCACTAAAACCTTCTTTCTGGATCCCCCTCATCAACAAATTCAAAATAAGTTAGTTGGCTAAAAAGGGAATCTCCTAACATAAGTCGATAAACTTAAAATTCTTAAGAATTCCCTTAAAAGCATTATATTTTATTTCATTTACACTTTTTCCATTTCAAAATATATTGTATACAAGGTGGAGAGTATCTATAAAACTTTCCTCTGGAGAGGTTTAGAGGATAAATTTAGATTTCTGCTCATTTCCTAGGATCATGCTTGTCACTTAATTTCCTTAGGTGGCCTAGGACTAAGAAGGGTTTCAACCATGAATCAAGCCCTCCTAGTGAATCAAGGATGGAGAGTGTCAATGGAGTAAAACCAATAGACCAAAATCATTAGGGCCAAATACCTCTCCTTAGGGAAAGGTTCCCATTTTTTTAGTAGATCTAAGTCCTACTAATGGTTTTACTTTTTGGAAAGCTCTATAGGTGGGTAAGAACCTTGTTACTAAAGGGCTCAAATGGAGTGTTGGAAGAGGTAATATGGTGGTTTTTTGGAGTGATTCATGGATCTTGACCCCTCTAGAATCCACTTTCCAAGACCTAGAATTGATAGATTTTTTCAAGAATAATTATGGGCTCAAAGTAATAGATTATTGGAAAATTAGAAATGGAAGAAAGTTCTAAAAACATTTATCCAAACTAGGGATGGACCAGCAATAAACACAACTACTCCAAGTTTTTAATGAATCCATTTAACACATTCATATTAGTCGAGCTCTTAGAGAAGATAAACATGTTTGGAAATATAATCCCAACATGATTTACTTGATGAAATAAAGTTTCTTATCTCTATGGAATTTGGATGAGGAATATTTCAATTGGAAATCTCTCTAGATAAAAAACATCATCCCTAAAATTAATGTCTTCTACTAGTTGGTAGCTCAAAACAATATATTAATAATGGATAATCTAATAAAAAGAGGTTTAACTATCCCTAATAGATGCTCTCTTTGCAAATAGGTAGAAAAATTAGTGGAACATCTCTTTATTTTTTTCCCATTTAGGTCGACTATTTTTTAGTGATTCCAATGTTTCATGGGTTTTTCTATGTTCTATCCTAGACTTAATTACCCAATGGAAACCCCCTTAGGAAGAACCATCATCAAATCACTGGTGGTATTTGGCCCTACCCCATATTTTTTGGGGTATCTAGAAAACATGGAATGCTTACATATTTGAGTGTCATCAACCTCATCCCGAGTTTAATTTGAAAATTATCAAGGCCTTCATATATGAAAATTGGTCAATCTCTACCCACACTTTTGATAAATCAAGATCCCCACTTTCTTCCATAATTTTGAAACAACTTAATTTGGTCATCCCAAGTAAATCTCTAGCTAAAGGGGTGGATAGATCTCTCATTAAATGGTCTCACCCCAATCCTTAGTGGGTCAAATTAAATTTTGATAGGGAAAAAAAGGGGAATCTTGATCCATTTAGGGTGGGTGGTTTGATCAGGTATTCTTTAGGAAACATCAAAGTGGCTTATGCAGGGCCACTTAGAATATAAACCAATCACATTCTAGAAGTGTCGATGACTTTGTAAAGCATTGAAGAGGTGGTAAAATTGGGTTCTTAATTTATTAATATAGAAGGGGACTCAATGAACATCATTAATTGTCTTTAGGGCCTATCCCCATCTTCCTGGAACATTTTGGGAATCATTAGTGATAGCAAATCCCTTCTCAAATATTTCAAAGGAGTTATTATTGATCATGTTTATAGAGAAGGAAACAAGGGAGCCAATTGCCTTATAAATATAGGGTTACTTAGAAGTGATTACATCACTTGGAATGATAATGAATTTTTAGATGACATCATCTGAATAGTCAAGAAGGAAAAGGGACTTGCCATTTAAAGTCATGATGATAAATTTTATTAAGCTTAGATTATGGGTTAAGTGTATGGCTTTCCACATGTGTAAATACATCTTTTATAATGAGTGACATGAGGTTCATTCATCATTACCTTAAACCTATCTCATGACTTATTATTTTTCCACTTGCTTTTATTCTCTAATACCACCAAGTGCTTTTTATAACACCTAAAAAGATAACGATAAAGTGAAAGTGAATATGGGTGGAGATAGAGATCATTTTGAGTTGATTTCCTATTTTGACATTAATAAAAATGATCATGTATAGTAGAAAATGGTAAAAGGGGGGATAGCCTTATTTATGAAATATTTGGTGGTGCAAAATACATCTCTCTCAAGGGATTTTTCCCAAGATTGAAACAACTATGACGTGAGAATGTACAAGACTAAGATTCAAATTATAGAGGAGCTTATTCGGGAGACAACATAAATGGAATTCCATGAGGTAAATTAATTCAAAGACAAAAATTACAAGGAGGAACTCATGTAGATTTTTTTCAAGAAAGATAAGGATAAATATAGGCCGAAACCATTATCTAACGAAGGTTACATGCATGCTGATTTTCTAAAGAAATAGCCAAAGGTATGTCTCCAAATAATGTGTTATATCACTTTGGAAGGCAAACACACAATTCTCTACTCGAATCATTTCCTAATTTTGAACCATTTCAAGGTTCATCTCATTAGTATCCATTTCTTTCTACTACAACCTTTTGAGGTTTTTATTTTAAATTTCAAGAAAAACCCTATCGTTGATCTTATCCACCAAGGTCTCATTTTCCTATTGATCAAAAGGGGGTAACTGATTTGGTCCAACATTGTAGAGGCTATTGATATTAATATAAACAAGGAGGAGTTGGAGGTGGAGGGTGATCAATCCTTAGCTTCTAAAGAGGAAAATCAAGGGAAATAGTTGGGGGCTTCTAACACCCATGCATAGAAAAATCGCAAATTTGATTTAGGAAGCCATTGTTTCACTTATAAAGGAAAGACACTCTAGGGGTTGATGGTAATAAGGGTGTCAAAGATTCACTCTATAAAATCCATAGCAAAATTTCAATCCAAAATCTCCTTTATGGAGAAATCTTGGAGGAATTTGAGAGGTTAAGTAATTTTCTCAATTTTAACAAATTTGTGGTTCATGATGGCAAGACTCTTGAGACTCACAACTCCAAACATAACTCTTTCTAGAAGGACAATGAAGAGGAGGATACCCAGGTTGATGAGGAAATCATAAAATAAATACCTTGTGTGGAATTTAAAAGGAAGAATCTAGATGATAAGGAGGAGAAATTAATTGATAATCACACTAGAGGCAAATGTCACAAAAAATCAAATATAGTGACCAAGCAATTGGTCACTTACTCTAAGTTAGAATAACTTTGTTGTTTCCTTTTTGGATTGGGTCTTTTTTGATCTATTAGCTGATTGTTGGCTGAAGTTTAGTGGAAGTTAGGTTGGTCATCAAGGTGTTCACCCTCATCTCATTTAAACGTTATTGCTTTCTCTCACTTTTTTGTCTATTCTCTTTTGTATTGGGTCTACGTCCCTTCAACCCATATTTAGATATCAAATATAAAAATGTATAGTTAAGTTATTTATTTAATATATTTCCTCTTTTTGGTATATTTATAAATATAAATTTCTAAATTTAAAAAATCTTAATTTATGATTATTTTATATATCATGATTATACATTAAAAAATCATAATTAGGATCTAATTGTTCCTTTAATACTAAATTTTTATAAACATACATTTGTCAACACTTGAAAATATTTGATAGATAACTACAAAGGTGAAAATATGTAAATGTGTATGAATCATCATCATGCCCCACTAAATCGGTGTCAATTGTGTTTAGTGGAAGTTAGGCTGGTCATCAAGGTGTTCACCCTCATCTCATTTAAACATTATTGCTTTCTCTCACTTTTTTATCTATTCTCTTTTGTATTGGGTTTGGGTCCCTTCAACCCATATTTAGATATCAAATATAAAAATGTATAGTTAAGTTATTTATTTAATATATTTCCCTTTTTGGTATATTTATAAATATAAATTTCTAAATTTAAAAAATCTTAATTTATGATTATTTTATATATAATGATTATACATTAAAAAATCATAATAAGGATCTAATTATTCCTTTAATACCAATTTTTTATAAAAATAGGTTTGTCAACACTTGAAAATATTTGATAGATAACTACAAAGGTGAAAATATGTAAATGTGTATGAATCATCATCATGCCCCACTAAATTAGTGTCAATTGTAATATTAAATAGTATATATATATATAGACACACACACACACACACACACACACACACACACACACACACATGTATATCATATATATATATATATATATATATATATATATATATATATATATATATATATATATATGAATGAATGAAGTAACATCATGCCCCAGTGAATTAGTGTCAAATGATATATAATGTTATGCATCTATATGCTAAGTCATATATATATATATATATATATATATATATATATATATATATATAAACCATTAATTCATATTTACTAATTCATATGAAACTTTTAATTCATATTTACTAAAAATGGATCATTTATACCATGCATATGCCATAAAATGTATCTAAATATGTATTAATATTCAATACATAACTCGTGTATTGTGAAATGAAACAAATGTATATTCCCTACATATGCCTATTTAATCTATAAATATTACATATTTATACCACTTTAAAATATTTGAATCAATTTATTTAAACCCATCTGAATAATTGTATCCTCTAAATATTTGTATGCAATGTGGAAATCCCATTATATTCCCCTATTTTGATATGAGTGATAAATCAATGTAATAGATCATTAAAAATTAATATACGTGTAATTAAATGTTATCATCATCAATACCAAATGTAATTATATGTATTTAATATTGATTATGGTGTTAATTTGTATATTGAATATGAATAAATTGGTAATTAGCATATTTCAATTTAATGTGTTCATGTAGTGATTGAATTTAAATTGGTCACAATTTGTTTTTAATTATATGTGCATTTCAATTGCATTAGATATTATATGTGTTTTATATATAATTCATGGTCAACATTAATGAATGAGTAGTGTTAATAGTTTCTCTAGAAATATTAACCATATCATGATTATGGGAGAAATGTTTTCCCATTTTTTTAGGATTAGGGAAATTGATCATATGAGGAGTACATCTGTGAATTTAGTAACTTATAGAATATCATGTTACATATATTGTAATAAAACATGTATGCATGATATAGGATGACCTACAATTATCCTCTTTATCTAAATGGACTAAGACTCAAATAAGGTCAATCAATAAATTATCAGTATATTTTCATGAGTGGGTAAGGACTTAATATATCCATATATCTAATAGAGGGTATCCTATAACTCAAATTTTAATAGGAAAGGGTTCTAAATCCTAAGTCTATGACATAGGGATATAGCTCTCATTATAATTCAACAAAGACAAATAGTTGTAGTTATGCAAGACAAGTAAATGATTACAAAGGAGTATAATTAGATTAAGTAATGGGTAAGTTATTATAAATAATATAAGGTACAATAGTTAACCAAATGGATATTTATGAAACCTAAGGTGATAAATGGAAATCTTAAGCAACCCAATATATACCAAGTTATTGAGTATAAGTAAAAGCATAAGCAAGGATACACACATAAATTCACAAATAAATAAACAACATCTAATCTAATAATTAGGTAAAGGAAAGAGTATATGGATATAAATACTTACCTTGGGGTGGACCTGTTAACATTTCAATCTCTCCCTTTGGCTCAAGTGGTTCTTTGCAAGAGATGTTATAAGTTGAATACCTCAAATGGTTGGATGAAGACAAAGATTTCTTTAGTCAAGAACTACCAATTAATGCTCCTATTAAAATTTAATAACACCACTAAATCTCCTAAATAATTATTTAGGGTAAAAATGCAAGCATAAGAAATGTGTATGAAATTTATATCTCTTTTAATAATGAAATATGACCCCTATATATATGACTCCAATACCCAAAACTAATCCTAAACTCTAAGCCAGTGGTATTGGCTAGGCTAATATAGTTACAATATGTCATATAACATAGTATTGTATTGGTTAGTCTGATATAGTATAAATGATATAAGATAGACTCAAAACTATATCAACCTAGCTAATGTAGTACAAGGAAGGAAAAGTATGTAACAAACAATATCATCTAGGTTGATATAGTAAGATATATTAAAGATATATAATATATATGGAAAGAAAATGGAGAGGTAAGATGAATAGAGGTTTAGAGTATGTTAGATTAATAGTATTGATGGTGTGACAAAATAGTATGTAAACCTCTCTCATAAAATACCATGATCCAATCCCACCCCATTTTGGTGTGATTTTCAGGGTGTGCACTCAAGGAGATTAATTTTTATATAAGACCCTATAATATAAAACATTATGAAATTGATAAAGTGAAATAATCAAGTGTATACATAATCCCCATTGAAAGCTCATCTTGTGTCACAATAGTGTAATACAAGATGGTGATTCAGGATATAGGTATAGTAACATAAAAGAGCATAACTAAAAATAAATGATGAAATAACTCGTGATAAATGAATACTTTAATGTAGCATATACATACCTCAACTTAACTTTCTTATAAGTGACTACATTCAAGTACCATAGTCTTAGTTATGGAGATTGAATTAACTAGATTTGAGAAACCCTAAGGACACAAGGCTAAACATTGATAAAATCAATACACACATATGCCATATGGTCAATAAATGGATTTAAAATGAGAAATATCTCATAAATTATTGAAACACTTAGAAAAAATTTTCATCCAAGATAGATAAGGATAGGTTAGAATTAAAATATCCAAAGAAGTAGATAAAAAAATATATTAGTAAGTCAAAGGCTACTTAGAACCAAAAGACCCAAAAATGCATCTAAAGTAAGATAAGTAACAATATAAATCAATAAAATGACACATTAATTTTTATGAAAAAAAATTCAATGCAAGATAAGTGAAAAAAACAAACTCAAAGAAAGGTATAAATTAGACTATACAACCCACAAAATGTGAAACATGAAAGCATAAAATGAAAAAAACGTGATTGGATGGCTTATAAAAATTGAATATAAAACTTGAGGTCCTAAACAAAATTGATATATATCTTCTATTCTAATATGGAAAATCTAAAACTATCATAATGTTTCCATGTCTAAAAGAGATGGAGAATAGGAGATAAATAAGATGGGAGATATTTATAAACAAACTATCTTATCATGGTGAGAAATGGAGGGAGGTAAAATTTGGACCACCAAAGAAAATTCATGGTCTTTAATAGAAAAAATACACTATAATCATGTTATCAAAGATAATATTTTTCAACATCAATGGCCCTAGAGAACCCTACCTAGAAAATATATGATTGGGTTAACTAGTGGAGTATATATATCATCCCACAAGGTTGGCATGTATCAAAAATAAAATGGTACTACATTCCCACAATGTGTTACCTACTCCTCAAGACCCTTTAAATATTCTTTGGTCTATTACAAATATTGGGTACTTGTGTGAAAAAGTAGGTGTCACAAAATATAGGAAGATAGACAAAGAATTAATGAGGCATCCTACCCCAGTCTAGTATCCTAATGCACCCTAATGGACCTTGGCTCTATCATGAGTCCAAAAATGGAGTTTGATCTTTAAATAGAAAAGGATATGTGCCAAAAATATCATGTCTTTTGGTGTGATCTAAATTTTAATATGTTTTCATTTAAACATTGCCTTTTCTTATGATATGGCTTTTAAATCTTTTGGATTTTCCTATTTTCCTCATGCATACATATTTTTAAGAACCAAATGTGGGATATAAATATGAATACCATTAGATAATTACACTTGGACACTAAGGAGAGAAACCTAAACATCATGATTCCTAGAGACTCCTAAACTTGCACCTTAGAAAAGAGTGGAATCTTGAAACTGACTTGGTGAGCCCAAGAGGAAATGACCAATAAGGAATCATGGAAATAATCATTGAATGATTGGGTTAACTAAACTAAAAAAATGTGTAAGGAATATGGCACACTGATAGGTATTTATGATGCATCATCATAAGATAATTTAAAATGTGGATAAGGACATGAAGATAGAATTTTATAATTTTACCACAAAAGAATATGACTGACTCTAAGTGAGGAAAACACTACTCTCAACCATTACCTTATTTTTATAAGAAGACACCTAGCTAAGGTTAGGATCAAAATAAATATATGTGGTGAAATTATGCGAATTTTTAATGAGGGTCTAGTTTATTCCCTAGGTCTTATTCTGAAACTCACAAATTGAAAAGTCAAGAGGAGTAATTAGGATAAAGTTATGACTCATAGAAATTATAAAAAAATACCAAAACTATAATGATAAAATATACTATATAATTTCAAATGAAATAATGGATGATAAAATAAAGATAATGACTATAGGAAAATAATATGGGTGTTTTGTAGTAAGTCCAAGTTGTATTTCACAAGATGTTACAAGGTAACTCATAAATTGGAAAATTAAGAGGTGTGAAATGATAAAAGACCTAAATACCAAGTATAGGTAACTAGGATATTATTAAAATAAGCACAAATATGTGGAGATAAATGCCATAATATAAGATGGTTAAATTTTAAATTGAAATAAATGTTATCTCATCAAAATATATACACTAAGTATAATCATGTAAGTAATATGTATAAGAAATGAAAATTGTAAATAAAATGAAACTAGTAAAAACATAGGTCAAGAAAAATATTTATTCAAGAGATGACCATTGGTCGATAGCTTGAATATGTCCTTCATTCATTTTTAATCTATAAGTGTTAGGTAAAATGATGTAATTCATTAGGTAGGTACCCCAACACTTTTGGGTATACTTTACCTCTTTATCATGATGTAATCTAATTTCAAAACTAAGTCCCCAACATCAAAAGTATGAACTTTGAATTTCTTATTATGTTGTTTAACTATGAAAATTTTGTATTGATGGTTATGATATAAATCACTCATGCATTATTCATCAGGTATATCAAAATCATGAAGTATTATTCATTAATCTCTTCATTAGAAATGATGTCATGAAGAGAGATGTTTAAATAAGGTAACTCCACTTATATTGGTAATATTTATTTAGAGCCATAAACTAAAGATAATGGAGTTTCCCCAATGTTTGTACTAATACTGTTATGATAAGCCCAAAATGTAGGATATAGCTTGAGATGTTTTAGATTAAGGTAAAATCAGGTTTTGAAGGGACCCCGAAACCCAAGTACAAAGAAAGAAAGATAAAGCCTCAATGACCACATGCATAACCTAAAAACTACTACAAAGAAGTAGCAAAAATAGGTTTTATATGGACCTGAAACCACCATAGAGACCACTGGTCAAAACCCAGATTTAACAAAGATCTGGCTGCACCATAGACAGAAGATTACAAAAAGAAACTAGAGAATAGGACCAGTAAACATAACCAACAAGAAGAATCAGACTATTCTTCCAGTTCCAAAATCATTTTTACAGTTTCTTTACCTTTCACAATAGTAGTATCCTGAGTAGTAGTTGCCGCCAACTTGGCTCCCTCTTGTGTAGCCTTCTTTCTAGAGCTGTCTCATCCTTTTGTTAGGCCCCTCCAAGGATTTGGTCTCCTCATTTGCTCTTTTTCCAATATTGACAGCTGCAGTACAAATATTGGACGTTACTTCCTCCATTTTCATTCTGTTCTCCTTAATGAGTTCCTGAAGGTTATTCTCGTAATCTTTGAGACTTATGGGGATATCTCTTATCTGGTTTTCCATGATGTTAATTTTGTTCCATGTAGCTTTCTGGTTATCTTCCATAATTTCCACTTTCCTTTTGAGATCCTTAATCTCCTTACACATCCAAGAATCAAGTTGGAGAGAAGCCTCTGCTTTGCAATTAACCCAACTCATAGGTGTGTGCATTCCATCGTTCTGCCCCTTCTCTCTCCATTCCTCAGAATTCTTATTGGGACTGTTCCCACCTTCTTTAAAGTGATCCTCTCGACCCCTTTGATACTATTCTTTAGTTCCAATTTGAATTTCCATGTCCATTTCTTGATTGTCATCCTGAACTATATTTTCCTTTTCATTTCTTGAAACAGAGTCCTCAACAGGGCCATCCTGGACAATATCTTCCTCCGACACTTTCTAATTTTCCTCAGTTGCTTCTTTACTATTTTTAGATTCCTCCTCTTTGCTGACTCCTTCTTTCTCATTCTTCTCTTGACATTCTTCGTCCTCATTTGAATTTGTATTCCAGCTTTCAGTTCCTTCTTCTTCCTTCAAATTTTCCTCCCTAGGTTTTTCAAATCTCTCCCACTCTGTATCTTCTTCTACATTCTAATTATTGTCACTAGGGAACTTGATTTTGTCTTTCCCTTTTACAATTTCACTCCTTCTCCCAAACTCCTTATTTTCCCCCTGGTTAGGGTTCTTAACCATAGCTTTATTCTTGCAGTAGCCTTCGATTAACAAATTTAGGCCTTCATGCAGGATAGGACGTGTTTCCTTCTTCCTATGAGAAAATAAACTTTGGACCAAAGAATAGCGTAGGTAAAAGGGAAAAGACAGTCTTACCTTATGCCTGAAATGATTAAGGAAAATAAAGTGGATTTTATGCACTCTCTTGCTCCTTCTGTCTAGGATGAAATACTCCCTTATACAGCATAAGACATCCCTCCATATCCCCTTAATCTATTCTAATTCATAGAAATATCCATTCTTGACCAGCTTTTGCTCTTCCACATCTGTCTTGGGGAACTTACAAAAGGCCTCATTCGAAATGCTTGTCTGCTTGGAGAATTTAAGTCCATCCGTAGACAACCCTGTAACCTCTGCTATAAAATCCTCTGTAAGGTTCACTGTGATACCATGCAATGTGACCCTTTCATCAATCCAATTTTTGAAAAAGGCCGTAGTGATATGCGGTTTTGACCCATGGACCTTTTCCATATAGTTCACGACTTTTCCTTTCTGCAGGATTCTCCAGACATCTTGTTTCTCTCTCCATTCGTCACAGTTTTTAGGTTCCTGCTTCCTTAGTTCTCCCTTCCTTTCGCAAGCCATACTCATTTCCTTGGAAACCCAATCGCTATGAACTTTACAATGATCCCACCTGCTGCTAGTTTGATTTGAGAGTTAGGTTTGTCTGGGCACATTTAGGATCCTCGAGAGCCTTCCAATTTCAAGAGCCTTCCTCTTTAATGATTGAAGACCTTTCCCCGCGCAACCACTTCTCCAACTCATTATGTTTCTATAAAAATCTAATCATTCCCTCCTTTGCATAAGTTGCATCATGAAGAATGAGTGCCCTCAGTTCCACCTTCTTTTCTAATGTTTCCTGCCACCTCATTTTTTGTCCTGTCTAGATTGCGCAGTTTGCTAACCAATTTGCAAGTCCGTTGGCTTCACGATTGGTGTGGGTTATAGTCACTTTATCAAAAAAAATTATTAAGGTTTTCATCTCCATTACCTTAGCCTCTATATTCCAAGACACAATATTTTTATTGTTAAGAATATTTATGATGTTCAGTGAGTCCCCTTCTAGCCACAATTTGGGATATCTCAAATCCACAGCTATTTTGATGGTCTGAAGGGCGGCAGTAGCTTCGGCAATGTGACAATTTGATTTACCAATGGGGATTGCTACAACATCAATAACCTTTCCCGTATGGTTTCTCAAGACACCACCACAACCTGCATTCCCCAGAATCCCTTTAGCAGCTCCATCAAAGTTTCCTTTAATCCACCCTTGAGGGGGAGCATTCCATGTAACTCCTAATCTGGGATTATCAAGTTTACCTTTAGAATTTTCTGTACTTAAGGGATTATCCACTTGGAAGGTTGAGCTTGGATTCTTTTGTGATAAAAAATTCTCCTTAATAGCTCTAATGATGTTCTGTCCTACCACCCATCCAGGGAGCTCTTTATTTCCAAAGATTCGGTTATTTCTTTCCTTCCATATTCCCCATCAAATATGGGGAAGAGTAAGTTTCCATAAAAAAATTGCTTCAAAATTCTTGGAGGGGCAGTACCAGCTTTTAAGAGATAATTACACATTTTTATGATGGATCCATGCAATGCCCCACATATTGAGAATTTATTTCCAGACTAGATGTGTATAAGAACAATTTACAAAAAAAATGATCTCTATCTTCAAGACCCTTTTTACAAAGGATACACCTGTTCACAATATATATTCCTCTTTTCTATAAATTGTCCAAAGTTAAGATTTTGTTTTGGAGAAGGGTCCAGAAAAAGATTTTGATTTTAGGGATGAGCCCCTTCATCCAGACCTTTGTCCACAACAGTTTGTTGTCATTTCCCTTTGAAGTGAAAATGGAAGAAACTTTAAACTGTCCGCTTGGCTCATTGTGCCAAACAATCTTATCTTCAAGATTAGGGTATAGAGATATAGCATTTAGGGATATTTGAATATCCTTGAAATCTTGATCATAGTCAGTGAGGTTCACCCAGGAGTTGTTCTGCCAGTATTGGTTAACCATTATTCCCACTCTTTGCTTGCAACAGTTTATAACATCTTTATCTTGGATTTCATCTTGTAAAGGTTTTCCTTTTAACCAAATATCTTCCCACAATTTCACCTTATTACCATTGCCAACTTTCCAGGAACTTCCTTCTTCTAAAACATGTTTAGTCCCCTGGACTGCCCCCCATATGGCAAAAGGATGGGAAATGTCTGGATTAGAAAAGAATTTAGGGAGAGAATTTGCCTTAAATAAGTATTTGTGCTTCCATATTTTGCTCCATTCTTTATTTTCCTGATAAACCCTCCAACCCTACTTAGCTAAGAGAGCTGTGTTCATACTTCTAATTTTCCTTATTCCTAGTCCACCTTCCCTGACAGGTTTACAAATGTTATCCCATGCTATTAAAGGCATTATTCTTTTCTCCTCAGTTCCTAACCAAAGAAAGTTTCTCTAAATTTTTTCAATAGATTCAGCAAATTTATTCGAGATTTTGAAAAGACTCAAAGCGTACGTGGGTATGCTTTGCAGACTTGCTTTAAGGAGGGTGAGCTTTCCAGCTTGGCTTAGAAAACTACCTTTCCATCCCACTAATTTCTTACTAAATTTATTAATTAGTCCTTCCCAGAAAGCTTCAGGAACTTTCATCCCAAAAGGGAGACCAAGGTAAGAGGAAGGGAAAGATCCTATGGAGCATTCAAGGATTTTTGCTATTTTGTTCTGTCTGTGACTTGGGGTATTAGTAAATAATACTGCACTTTTGTTCCAGTTTATCAGTTGTCCAGAGGTAGAAGAATATAAATTTATAGTTTCCTTTAAAGTTCTAGCTTATGTGACTTCAGATTTCCCCATGAAGATGGTGTCATCAACAAATTGACCATGGGAACATATTAAAAGATGCGAAGAGGGTTTCAGGCCCTTAAAAAAACCTTTACAAACTAAATCCCCTAAGTATCGCCCCATACTATCAGCCATTATTATAAATAGAATAGGGGAAATATGATCCCCCTGTCTTAATCCCCTTGATGGATTGAAAAAATGAGACGAACTCCCATTTGCCAACACATCAATAGAAGTAGTAGATATCAACTGCTTGATCATATCAACCACTCTTTGTTCAAAGCCAAAGGTAGTAAGGCTATTAGAAAGGAATAACCAATCCACCCTATCATAAGCTTTAGCAATATCCACTTTCATTATGAACCCCTCTTTGTTAGAGCTGAACAATGAGTGAATATTCTCATGCACCGTTATTATAGAATTGAGGATTTGTCTGCCTGGAATGAATCCATTTTGCTGATCAACTATTATCGATGGGATCACTTGAATTAATCTAGTTGTTAGAACTTTGGATATTATCTTATAGAGAGAATTAATCAGGCTAATTGGTCTAAACTGATCAGGACTGTCAGCTCTAACCTTTTTTGGAATCAGACACAGAAAAGTGGCATTAACTTCCTTCAGCATCTGTTTGGCTCCAAATAATTCCTTCACCGCATTACTGACATATTTGCCAATTAGTTTCCAGAGCTTTTGAAAAAATAACATGGGAAACCCATCTGGTCCAAGTGTTTTATCACCTCCTAGAGATCTAACTTCTTTGAAGATTTCCTCCTCCTTAGGTATAGAAAATAACATGTTATTCTGCTCCTTCGAGACCAAAGGAGGAACCACACGTAGGATATCATCCTGACTTTTCAAGTTGATGTTTCTATCAGCCTTCATTAGGGAGGAGAAAAAAGAAATCATTTCCTCCTTTATTTCCTTTTCCTCTGTTATCTTTTGATCTCCTTTTTTCAAGTGTTCAATATGAGTTTTAGCTCTATGTTTCAGAGTGGAAAGATGGAAGAACTTTTTATTTTTGTCTCCTTCTTTCAACCATTGCACCCTAGATCTTTGTCTCCAATAGGTTTCTTCCTTAGTTATAATATCTTGGTATTGAACCAGTTGTTCACTTTCTTCTCTATGGAAGTCAGAAGTATAACCGTTTTCCTGAATTCTACTAATTTATTCCTTAATAGTCTTCTTTTTCTCAAAGATATTTCCAAAACAATCCTTATTCCATTTCTTAACTTCCTTTTTAACATTTTTGAGCTTGGAAGCAACTCTAAAGAGAGTTGTTCCCTCAATAGGTATATTCCACCACTCTTTTATTTTGCTTTCAAACTGTGGGTGCTGCATCCACATCTTTTCAAATCTAAATGGATGATTCTTTCTCAGGTTCAATTTGACTGCTGTGAAAATAAGAGGGAAATGATCCGAGCCTATTCTATGGCACGCTTCCAACTTACAAGTGTAATCTATTGTCCAGTCTGGGGAAATGAGAGCCCTATCAAGCTTGGCCTGTATACATTCATTATCAAGTCTCTTATTGCTCCAAGTATACTATATTCCTTACAGCTCCACATCCATAAAGCCTTCTTTACTTATAAACTCCAAGAGATCAAATCTCCCTTCCATTTGAATAGTGTTACCTCCCTTTTTCTCGTAATCATAGAGAGGAACATTAAAATCTCCCATAATAATCCATCACCCATAATAATCTTTACTTTTGAGATTTGATATGGTTTCCCAGACCTTTTTCCTTTGGTTCTTGGCGTTGGGAGCGTAGATATTTACAACATACCATCTTTCCTTTTGGTCAATACTAGTTATTTTAACAGCCAAAATTTTTTTACTTTCCATCAAAATAGAACCAGAATATTGGTTTTTTCTCCATAGCATCATGGTTCCCCCTGAAGCACCTTCAGAGCTGCTGGCCTTAATAGTATAATTTTTAAAATCTTTGATCTATTCTACTTTCTCTTTACTCATTTTGGTTTCTTGGAGCAGAAGGAAGTCCGACTTTTGCTCTCTGACAAAATTCCTAACTAAATCTACTTTGTATATGCTATTTAGCCCCCTAATATTCCAGCTAAGGATTCTCATTATTTTGTATTGATATGGAGCCATTTCAGCAGAGTTGCCTGCTTTCCATCTGCTATATTGTGCTTGCTTTCCATCTCTCTATTCCTCTTTGCAGATTTTTTCCCAAGTTTATCTGGAGATCCTACATTTGGTTTTAATTTGGCTTGTGGTTCAGTTCCTTTTCCTTCTTTGCTCCTAAGAGGACCATTTCCTTTCACACTGCCATTTCTCATCGCCATGTATTTTGTATTGTTCTTTTTCTCACCTTTTATCTTTTGGTTTTTTGAGTTTTTACCAATCTCTTTCTTTTCTTCTACCATTAGGACCTCTTTCATTGGAGTGTTATTTTCATCCTTTGATGCCTCCTGCTTTTCCCCCATCTGGGCTTCACACATCTTTCTTTCTTCTATATTATTCCCCCCTTCAGGTAATACTTCTCCTTCCTCTAATCCTTCAATATCCTTTACCTCTAAAAGTTGATTTTCTAAACTTTGGGTATTCTGGTTTAGAAAATTAGCTTCTTCTTCTATTAAAAGATCTGATTTTTTGTTCTCTGAATTCATCCCCTTCTCTTCCATTAGGGGACTAAATTTTTTTAATAGGGGCTCTATTGCTCCTAATAAATTCAAGTCGCCATCTTCTTCTGTTGCAAAAATTTTAACCTCTTCTGTGTGTAGATCAACTGAAGCTTCTTGTTTCTTCCCTATCTTTCGATAGTCCTCTTTTACCTTCCATAATTTATTTTATTGAATCTTTATATTTTTCCCTTCCTAAAAATTTCTTGGATGGGGTCTACCCCTGTTGGGGCAATTTTTGACCCAATGCCCCTGTCTCTTACATGCATAGCAAGAATTTGGCAAATCTTCAAAGACAATCTCTTGGATTTTCTTACCAAACTTAGAAATTAATTCCACTTTTTTTGGGAGATGGTTCAAGTCTGCCAATTTAACTTAAATTCTGGCACTTTGGAGTTTAGTTCTTGAAGCTGTGGCATTATCCACAGCCACTAATTCGACAAATGAACTAGCAATTCCATTGAAAATGTCCTCATGCCAGAATTCTAATGGAAGACCAGGCAGTCTAGCCCATATAGGGGTGGTCAAGAAGAAAGAGTCTAATAAATCCATTTCTGGTTCCCATTTCTTGATTGTAAGAGTGCATTTTCCAAAAGACCAAGGCCCTTCACAAAGAACCTTATTCAAATCTTCTTTACAATTGAAGATAAAAGAGAAAAAGCCATTCACCATTGGTGCAATGTCTACTTCTCCCCGTATAGTCCATTTATTTTTGATCATATATCTGAGTGAATCTATATTTGGTCTAGCTCCTAGAAACTTTCCAACTAGGGTGAGTTCCATGGAAGATACTGAAAAATCAAGTAGAGGGTCTGGGATAAAAACTTGAAACTCACCTTTCTCCCAGCATGATTTAGATGTCACCGATGGGAAAAGGGATTTCCCTGTTGGTTTTTTCCCAAACAACGACAACCAGGTCCTTTGTTCGAGGTCCCCTATCTATCTTTCAGAGTTCTTTTCTTTTTTATATTCAGCTTTATCTTTCACTTTCTTCGTGTATAGATCTAACGCTCTTTTCAATGGTGGGTTTTCGGCCCCACTATAGGGCTCATTAGCAGATGAAAACCTTCTTTTGTCTGCCTTAGTTAGTAAATATGGCCCTCCACATTTTCCTTCTTCCTCTATTGTACCACCAGGATCTGTTCCTCCTGCCAAATTCTCCCTGATTCTTTTCCCGCTCATTCTAAATTCAAATTGTCCATGCCTCTAATCTCCTCTATGTTTCGATATAGCTTGAGATGTTATTCCACATGAGAATATTTAATATCATTTTGTAAAATTTTGTTAAAGATTTTTTTGTTGGATTCTTCTTGTCCATTAAATTAAGGGTGATAGGGTATGAAACATTCATGCGTGATTTTTAATTTTGCACATAGTTTCTTCATGTATTTATTTTTTAAATTCCCACCATTATCATATATAATGGTGTGAGTAATTCTTAAAATATAGATGATTTAATCAAGGATGTATATGTATATAGTGATGCCAATAAAATTAAGGGGTGTAGTGTCTACCCACTTGGTAAATTATTTAGTGGAAATAATAATGAATGTGTGGCCATCTTGGGATTGAGATAATTTTCCAATGATATATAATCCCAAAAATTAGAATGGACAAAGATATTTAATGGTAAAATTATATACTATAGGAGATTGAATAATATCATCATGGATTTGGAAATGATTTAACTTCTTTACGAATATGATGGCATATTTTTCAAGAGTAGTCTAGTACTATCCCATATATAAGAATTTATCAGTTGTTTTCATGTCTAATGCAATGGAAACCATAAATTTCAGCATGTAAGTGATCAATAAGAGAAGGGACTTATTCTTGACTGATATAATAGATTAAGGTACCTTTTTCATTATGATAGTAAAGGATGTTATATCTAATAATGAATTTACATTATTGATTTTAGATCATATTTATTTCATAGGAATTAGTCTATGAAGGATATGTATGATTCTCCATGAATTGGATGATGTTTTTATACAATTATATTTTTTATTGGTGATGGATTTAATGTATAAAATAATATAATTATCCTTATGAGTTAAGGTATAATGAGACTTACTTGTTTGGATGAGGAACTATAAGTCATGTAATGCCTAAGGAGGATGAAATAAACAAGTTGATGAAGTAATAAAGTCAGTTATATCATTTTTCTCTCAAATAATTACTTTAATGTTGAAAAATGTAAATTATTTGATGATATTAGAAGTAATTGGATGATATTAATTATGGTTTTCAATTTTTAATTGATAATCACCATTGATTTAGTGACATATAAGTTGTGAGTCACCTAAACTATGTATGTAAAGAATATGTAGATCAATGGTTTCCTATATCCTAAGGATAGGAGATTCATATTGAAGTATGTTATTAGTAAAATTTAAGTTAAATAAAAAAACTAGAGGAATGGGTTTTACATAAAATTCATCCAAGACACACCATAATTTATCTTTTTAAAGTCATTTGGCTCCATCAAAGTAGAGTGTCTAATTATCTTAGTGAAAATCAATAATAAATCTAGGGAGTTCTAAAGTATATTTTATATAATATTTAGACATAGAGAATAATATTTATGACCTTTTGATGGCTTGATCCTTGATATCATCCATGTAACTATGGAATTAGTATCTAAGTGAGATATCTTGATCAATACCTTTGATCAAGAGGGCATCTTTGTCTAGTAGTATAGCCTAAATATATAGTTTAGCTGATAAGGGTATGATAACAAGTTGATAAAAAATTATTAGCCTTTGACTATTTTTTTATAAATGATCCTAGGGTCAAAATCTATTAATATAACCATCTATTTTTGTATTTGGTCTCCTATAAATAAATCCTTATATAGGAAATGGTGCAGGGGATCAAAAAGAACTATGATGTAAATGGTCTAAAGAAACATATAATGCCATATATTTTTAGAATAAAACTAGATTTTAAGATACTCTCACTCCACCTTCATGTATCAAATCTCATAATCTATCAAATTTAAATTAATATAGTAAATTGCATATTATTTTCTAGACTCATCTTGTTATCCAATTATTGACCCAACTAGGATGGAGGTAGATGATGTATAAAATATGAGAGGGAAATGATTAAAGGTGGTCATAGAGTAGGAGGATGAAGTAAATATTTATTTATGTTATCAAAGGATTAATAACAAGAATAAATCCACTCAAGTCAAACACATTTCTTAATAAGGGATTGTATCAAGTATGTATGATAAGCTAAGTCATGAATAAATCTATGGATCAACCCAAGTTATCTAAGGTAAGTGTGGATGTCAATAATGGATCAATATATAGGAATGTTATGAATAAAATTGATATTATAAGGATACATGTTAATCCCTCATAATGATTTAAATAATTTTGAAAAAAATCCATAAGTAACATCAAAAATAAACATATGAGGATTGAGCTTAACATTATATTTAATCAGACAATTGAATGTGATAGCTAGGTCATGAATATCATTTTCATGACATTTTAATTTAGATATAAATTTATCCAAATAGTTTTAAAATATTTTTTGAATAATACTATGGAATATTTGTGTCATTCCAAATTGATAAGTTGCTCCAACATTTTTAAGGTTGAAAGGCATCTTAACAAAGTAATATGTTCCCTGCTTAGTAGTAAATGTGGTTTTATGTTGATCTTCATGTGAAATTTGGTTTTTATTACATTATTGGATTTTTCATCTAAGATAATTTATGTATCTTGAGGAGAAGTGGAATAATTTTTGTATGGTATAGGCCTGACCAATACAGACTAGCATAGTAGGACAGGTTTATACTATATCGACATGGATGATATAACTATTTTAGTAATTATTGATATTGAATGTATCAAGTTGGACAATATGGTTTTAATAAACTATGGATGTTAAAAAATATATATCTACACTCTATAATTACTAGTTAGTGTAGTTGTTAACTTGAGATTAAAGTGTTTCTATACAATTTTCGCTTTCACATTCAAAAAGGAATAAGAAACTAAGAGAAACGGTCTAGGGTTAGACGTTACCCAAATGAGTCTGTGCACCGTTATCCAGATGTTGTGAGAACTCCTCTTTGGTTATGGAGGATGACACCTACAGAAGAAAGAGACTAAAACAAAGAAGGTGTTAGATGGATGTAAGGTAGACTGCCAAGCAATGCTTGATCCCAGAAGTGCAGAGACTTCCTAGAAGGGTGTCAGTCCACTGATTGATAAAGAAAATGTCTGATAAAAAGAAATAAATGGAAGAATAAACAAAGATATGCATACCTATATGCTGATGTCAGTCTTCCATAGTCACCGATGTTGGTTAGGCTGCCGACGTCAGTTGGTCAAGTCTGTCGATGTCGGTTAGTCTGCCAATGTCAGTGGGGTTAGTGGTCTTTGGTCAGGTCTCAGAGAAGCTCTATGGTTGACAAAAGGGGTCTGTGGCAGTCAGAGAGTCTGTGTAGGGTCGCAGGGATATGAATAAGGTCTAATGAAGGAGTTAGGTTAAAGGCAGGGTGGCAAGAGGGGTCTGGTTAAGAGGAGGGCTTTTCAGCCTCTCCAAGAAAAGTGTCTAATTGGTCTAGTTGATAGCTGGGTTTGGTCTTGAAATATGGCTTAGAAGCAATAAGGAAAAAACTAATTACAAATACATCCTAAGCTACTGAAATGACAGAAAAGACAAATACTTATCTCTTGCTTGGAGCAGAGGTAGAGGTGTGAACGCTTGTTACTAATGTAGAATGCTTCCTACATTATACCTGTAGCCTATGATGCTTGTTGTATGTCTAGGAGAGAGAGAGGGAGAGGTTGAGTACCTACAGCCAAAGGATTAGTAGTCAGGAGAGAGGAGGATTGATTGATTCATTGATTGGGTCTGTGATTGTCGTTCTGACCGAGAAGAGAGATTGAGAGCCAGACCAAAAATTGCATTCGAGCTAGTCTTAACCAACTGACGTCGATGATCCCACCGGCATCGGCCAATAGGTAACAGACATCGATAGTTGAAATAATGGAAAAAGGGCTAAAATTAGCCTTTTGCCAGTTCTTCCAACTGACAGGGGCAATTGGTCATGCAAAAATGGTCGAAGGTGGATTAAGTAAATGTGAGGATTAGTGGAGGGGAAGTTGGAATAGGTCATACGGTGATAAATGAGGGTATCCAAGGGCAAAGAATCCAAAGAGAGGAGAGGTGGCATGGGTGAGGTGTCATAAGAGAGAGAGATAATTATTAATTTAAAATAGATGATTATTTTAAATTAATAAGACATAGGTTAGGCATGGTTAGAAGTTAGAAAGGGACCAAGGGGGGAGGATGACCAAGGAGTAGACACGATTTCAGTGTCTACATTTGCCCCTTTTTGTCTTGTTGGTTGTTCTTGGTGAACTGCAAGACAAAAATAGGAGTTGGTTGCCCCAGGTGTGGGATAAGGTTGATTTTGTCCTATTGGTTGTTCAAGTGAATTGTAAGACAAAAATGAAAGGAGGGTTGGTTGCCCCAATTATGGGATGAGGTATTCCCCCTCAAAGCAGGAGTCAAGGGAAGGGAAACTAAAATTGGGTGCCAATTTGAAAGAGAGTGGATGGAGAGGGTGAAGAGTGAGTGTGAATGTTGTAAAAGTTGTGATTGCACATATACCACTTCACAGGATGGTCAGGTCAAATTATCACAGGTCAAGGGTTGAGGAGTGCCCAAATTGAAGTAATCAGGCCCCAGCATTTAGTCATAGCTGATTAGGTTATTCAATCTAAGCTGTAGCTCTAATGGTCATCATGTTCTAGGTATCTCAGGCTTAGGAAGTGCTCTTGGAAACATGAATATGTCACAATTAGTGTGGATCAACCGACTTGCGATCCTATACTTGTGAGGGTCAAAATATGGGTTGCAAACAATTTTGCTAACCATTCGTGAGGTATCATACATGCAAAAACAACCAAGGCAACGTTGTCTTGGAAGTGGTTGTAGTCGAAGGAGATAGTCGTGATCTCCATGGTCATTGGTCAAGGTGGATGGTCCATTAGATGGATGAATGAAGGAATGGCTGAGCTAACCTCAAAAGACCCCATGTCAACTGAGTGCTACCTACATAGCCCCTGTCGTTAGGGCCTCAGGCCAAGGAGGAATAGGGTCAAAGTTATGGATTGCTTTGGTCAAGGTCAAGTCATGGTCAAAGGGAGGATAGTTTGTCCATCAAGTAGACAAACAAATGGATGTGGTCGAGCTAATCCTAGAAGATGCTATATCATCTAAGTGCTTCCTACATAGCCCCGATCATAGGGCCTTAGACCAATGTAATTCAGATGAAGAGTCAAAGTGGTGATGATTGGTTTTGGTCATGTGTTGAAATGATGAAGATAAAAGGGGTTTGTCCATTAGGTAGATGAACAAATGAGGGAGTTCGAGCTAACCCCAAAATACATCATGTCATCTGAGTGTTGCCTACATAGCCCTGGTCGTTAGGGCCTCAGATTGATGTAGTTTGAACTGATTGATATGTTGGTTGATGATTGTTTTGGTCAAGTTGAGTCATGGTGAAAGGGTAAAAGGGTTTGTCTATCAAAGAGTTGAACAAATGAGGGTGGTCAAGCTAACCCCAGAGGATGTCATGTCAATTGAGTGCTACCTACATAGCCCCAGTCTTAGGGCCTCAAACCAATGTAGTTTAGGAGAAGAGTCAAATTGGTCGATGATTGGTTTTGGTCATGTGTTGAAATGATGAGGATAAGATGATGTTATAGCCTTTTCCATATTGTGTGATGGTGTATTCTGTAACATTGGTTGAGGGGTATTTCATCCCTAGCAATTTTCCATATTTGTGATGGATGTATGCTAAAAATGAATTGAGTCTATTTATGCTTCAGCAAGTAATGGTTTATGCTTAACATAAATTGTGTGGTCGATAGTTTCCATGTGTGTTGGTGTCCATAGAAACTATGTGAAATGGACTATGTCATGTTGGTAGTCTAAAAATGTTTGGGTTGGGTTGGTTTGAGAAAATGATTTGGTTAAATGTGACCAAAGTGTGAAAAAAAAAGTGAAAGGCAAATTGCTTTTTCATTGACAAGGACCAGAATGATAGCATAAATAGGGGTTGTTAGAACCAAGAGACCCATTCATGCATTTCGTTATTGACCATGGGTTGTGTTAGAGAAGTAATCAAATCACTTTGACATTAAAGTGAGGTCGAAGTCCCTTGAGTAGGTGATGTGATAGGAGGAGAGGGTAACCCATTTTAGAGCAGAGAGAACCTTGCCCCTTTTTATAGGAGACCCTAAGATGACTACAAGCCAAGTCCATGACCCCTTTTTTTTTCTTTTTTTTTTTGGTGGACTGATCAATGTGAGAAGTCCACATAGAGATGTCATTTGCTTTGTGGTCATTTGTGAAGCTGATCAATGCGGGAAGCTTCTAAAAGAGTGTTGTTTGTAGCAAGATTTAGTCATAGCCATCCTTCGAGGGAGTGGTCTATATTTTTGCTTTATATATATATATATATGAGGGCTTTGAATAGCTATCCTTCAAGGGACCAGTCTATTAGCTATAGCAATGATAGTACAGCTGTCCTTTGAGGGAGGAGTCTACTTTTTGATTTTGTGACCTTGGATATTTTGACATCTTGATTTATTTTTGACAAAATTCTGAGTCATGGACAAGACTATAAAAGTTCAAGGGCTCCCTTTTATTAGGACAAAGCATCCATACTTTATAAAAGGGCTACATAGGATTTGTTTAGGGGAATAGGGTTGAAAGGAATGAGGATTAAGAGGACTAGGTTGCTCAAGGGATGAGCTCAAGTTAAACGTCAAGCGAACGAGTACTCGACTAATAGTAGAATGGTCGTAGATGCAAGGCATTAAAGGGCTCAAGTTCTAATAAGTCCCTAGTCCATGCTTGTGCGTGATGATGTAAGGTCTGAGCCAATTTGGAGCAAACTTATCTTTGTTTACTTCTTTCCAAATTGGTCATGTGTTGGATGATGATAGACATGAAGTTGGTTGATGTGTTGTTGGATTGTTTGGTTGGTTGATGTTTGGTCATTGTTTGGTTGGTGTTTGGTTGAGGACGTGATTAAAAGGTTGGTTGATGTTTGGTCATTGTTTGGTCAATGTATGGTTAGTGCTTGGTTGATTTATATTTGGTCAATGGTCAGTTGAATGTTTGGTTGAGGTCAGTTGAGGTCATGATTAAAAGGTTTGGTTGATGTTTGGTCAAGGTCTGGGTTGAATGTTTGGTCAAGGTTTGGTTGAGATTGGTATTTGGTTAATGATTGGTCGAGATTGGTCGAGATTGGGTCAATAATTGATATTTGGTCAATGATTGGTTGATATCATGATTAAAAGATCGGTTGATGTTTGGTCAAGGTTTGGTTGATGTTTGGTCGATGGTTTGGTCGAGGTTAGGTTGAATGTTTTGATGAAGAGGTTGGTTGATGTTTGGTCGAGACTGGTCGAGGTCATGATTAACAAGGTTGGTTGATGTTTGGTTGAGGTTGGGTTGAATGTTTGGTCGAAGATAGGTTGAATTTTTGGTCGGGGTCGGGTCGAATGTTTGGTCGAAGATAGGTTGAATGTTTGGTCAAGGTCGGGTCAAATGTTTGGTCAATGTTCAGTTGAATGTTTAGTAAAGGTCAGGTCGATACTTGTTTGGTCAAGGTATGGTCAAGGCTTGGTTGAGGCCTAGTCGAGGTTTAGGATTAAAAGAGTGATTGATATTTGGTCGAGACTGGGTTGAAAAGTTGGTCATGGCTTAGATGAACGTTGAATTCCCCCAATGGCTAGGGAGAATGTTTGATAGATTGGTCAAGGTTGGTTGAGGCTTAGTGGTCAAATTGACTATGTTGATGTCAAATAAGGAGGTTAAAGGTAGTAAAGAGACCATAGTCTGGCGTGGAGATCCCGATTTAGGTGATGAGGTTTGAGAAGCATGGGTCGGTGTTGATGATTTTTTGAAGGGGTGGTCAAGAGAATCCTTGATGAGAAGGGTATCATTTTTTCAGTTTCAATGAGTGATAGCTTTAAGAGCACAACAATGCTTAGTGCCATGTCCCAGAGTGTGATGATAGTGGAAAAATTTAGAGTTGTCAAACCAAGATGGTCTTGATCTGAGAGTTGATGAGTGGGGCAGTGTTGAAGGTTTGTTGATAATATGGTCAAGAAGAAGGGTGTCTTTCTCCAAGCATTGGTGAATGACAACTTTGAGGGCACAACAATGCTCAGTGTCATGCCCAGGTGTGTGATGATATGCACAAATTTGAGTGTCATCGAACCAGGGTGGTTTTGGTATGAGAGTTTGATATGGTTTAAGAGGTGGGAGATTGATGCGAGAAGACTGCAATAATTGCCATAACAGCAAGGCATAAGAACTTGCCAATGGGTCTACATGTTTTGTTGCAACAGAGGTTCATGAATTTTGTTTTGGAGACATAGGAGGCATTGGTCATTTTGGAGGAAATATGTGTTTAATGGGTAAAGGGGATAATGGAGGCAAGTTGCCTCTGTGAGGTATGGGAGTAGGAAGCACCCCTGTTAAGGTGGACGGATGCGGGCCCAAAATTGAAGGTATTGATGAAGGTGGGGAAGGAATTCTCTAGTGTGGTTTAGTGGCCTTCTTTGGTTTGGTTTGAGGGCCACTATTGTGCGAGGCAAGATTAGATATGGAGTGAACACCAAGATATCTAATCTCTTTTGGCATGGTGGATGCCTACATGGGTTTGGGTTCAGATGTGGATGGAGGTGAGTGAGATGTAGTGATCTTAGGCAAAAGGCAAGAGAAAACTATCACTGGGCCTTCTTGGGTTGAAGTGGGTAAAGAGACAGGGTCTTCTCTTGGTGGAGAAGAAATTGGAGAATGTGACTCTTCAAGAGGGTAGAGGGCAGGGATGATCATGCCTTCTACTTGTGGTTGAGGAGTAGGAAGGGTATGGTCCTCCATTGGTAGCAAGAAGAAGGATGGTGGGGCTAGTGGTGCTGGGATGGTCAAGGTGTCCTCCAATATAAGGGAAGTCGATGGAGAAATAATAGGAGAAGAAGGTTTGTCCTTGTGTGGAGGAGGTTGGTTAGGGACAATAGGTGAGACTGTGTTGACCATGCGTATATCATGCTCTTGGGAGCTATCGGCCATGGTCTAGACATTATTTTGGGTAGGAGGATGTTTTGGAAAAGTTTGTTTGAAGATATCGATGTTTTGATTGGGTGGGGCGTTCAGGTTGTCCAAAACAAGATCTCCCTTATCTATCATGTCTTGGACAATGTTCTTGAAGGTTCGGCAATTGTTGATGTCATGGCCTTAGACACAATGATAGTGACAGAAGTCATTTTCCCTATACCATGTAGGGATGGCTTTTGAGGAGTCGAATTGAGGTGGTTAGATTGGAGAGAGATTGAGGACCCCTTGCTTGACAAGTTTTTCCAAAATGGAAGCGTATGATTCTCCAATCAGAGTGTAGTTACGATGTATGTATTGTTGTTAGAATTGTTTGGTGATGTTTTGAGATGTTGAAGGTTGAGGATGGTCAATTATTGTTGAGTATGGTGATCTAATGACCACAGTGTTGGCCACTCCTTTGGACTTGGAATTAACAGAAGAAGGTTTGGAAGAAGAAGGGTCATCGGCTCTTGCATTGGTATTACACAATTTGACCCTATTTTCTTCAATCGCACAGAGTTTAAGCTTTCGGGCCATGGTGAAAGCCTTGTCAAAAGTGCAAAATGTTTGAACCCACAAGGTGGATGAGATGTGCTTGGAACATGCTCGAGAGAAGATCTTGATGAGCTTAGGTTGAGGTAAAGGGAAGGAGAGTTGGTTGATTAAGCCTCTCCAACGGGCGACAAAATTGATTATTGATTCGTCATCAAACTGTCAGATAGAATAAAGATCTATGATTGAGACCTTTTTGGTGATATTAATAGAAAAATGGTCAATAAATAATTGGGCTAGTTGAGTGAATGAAAAGATTGAATGACTGGTGAGAGAGCTGTACCAATCAAGGGCAGGGTCAAAAAGTGACATGGGGAAGGTGCATAACAATAATGCATCATCATGGGCTATAAGACAACAAGCATGTTTGAATGCTCATAGGTGCTGTTGCGAGTCTTCCTTACTATAGAAATGAGAAAATTGAGGAAGCTCCCACTAACTGGGATACGCCTGATCAGGATGGAGGGATGGATGGGTTCATTGCAAATTTGTTCATATGAGAGGGCATTGTGTGAACCAGAAATAGAGGTCTTGAGACTAGACATTTTGTCCATCAGCATCTTGTTGAGATCAACTGATGGATTGGTTGATGGGGCACCCCTTGGGTTGTAAGGCACTTGGAAGGTATTGAGAGGGGTGTATGACATGGTTGGTTGCGCTTGTGTAGGTGCAACATATAGGTAGCTAGTCATTGGGATAGATGTCAAAGCCAGGGGTGGTTGTGTCATGAAGGTAAAAGGCATAAGTTGGCTAGATACTACCAAAGGTGGTTGTATGGTGGCATTGGCAAAAGGGGAGGAAGACACTCTTGCATTTATAGGCACAAGAGTGTGTGGAGTCAAGACAATCAAGTTCTGGTATGATGTAGAACTTGGTTGAATTGCATGTGGTTGAGGGGGTAATGAAACCCCGATGGAGGTCGGTCCAAAAATAGATGGGGAGGCCAAACTTTGCATATTGTCTATAGTCAGGTTAATGGTTGAGGCAATAGTCTAAGTCATAAAAGGCTAGGTAGCAGATGGTGTTGATGTCATCACCGCTTCACCTAAAAGGTCTCGCATTTGGTTTCTTACGAGATAGTGTTGGAGGGCTTTGACGTTGTGGTCAAGGAGTCTCTCAAAGTTTGGGTCCCCTTCGGGGACAATGGATGGTTGAGTCAGGGTGGATAGGATAGGAGTTCATTCGGTCTCTGAATGATACTCCATTAGAGGACTAGACATAGATGGTGAAGGTGGGAGTGGTCATTGCCCTACGTGGTCAAGAAGAGTTTTGGTTTGACTGCATGTCAAAACCATTCAAGGCAAGAAGGATCAAGTTTTAGAAACTATGTTTTTCATCTCAAAAAACTAGAATGGGTGTTCGATAGCAAGAAAGTCAGGTTTTAAGCTTGCTATTTTGGGAAGAAAGGTTTAGACAGTGACCGATGTCGATAGAAAGACTGATGTCGATGGAACAGGTTGTCGATGTCGGTCAGATAACTGATGCTAGCAAAAGGTGCTGACGTCGGTGGTAAAATTGATGTTGGTTACTGTGTTTTCCATAAACTCAAAAAATTTTAAAGTTTTTGGAAAAAGAGAAGAAAATGTCCTCACTAGCTCAAAAAACTAGATAGGAACAAAAAAAATAGATGAAGATAGGCAGATCTTAAGCGTTAAATACTAAGAATCAACTTTTAGAATCATGTTGTCTTATGCCTTAGAATGTGTTTGGGAGGTTGGCTTGTAGAATGGGTCCTAGAAGAGGTAGTCTAAAGTTGGTTTTGGGTCAGTTTAGGCACTCAAGAGTCTGTGTTAGGTTTTGTACATGGCCTAGTGCTAAGAAGCAAGCTCCCCTCACTTCACGAACCAAGTGATAAGCTGGGCCCGCTTAGCCAGTATATACGTCCCCTAGAGATTATGCTCTGTTAGAGAACAAAGTGGGCTTTCCCCTTGGTAGTGAAGTCCATGTGGGATTGCTGGGATGGGTAAGGTTTCCACTGGGTGATGAAATCCCAGTCGGGCCTTGTCTCAAGTAAGTTTTGATGTTTAATTTGTGCAAGTGATTTGGATGTGTAACATAAGTGGGCTACGCTTTATTCATGATGAATTTCTAATTATTAGATGTGTGGACTAAAAATGGCAAGCAAACAGAAATGAAATGCCAAATATTTTAAGCCCAAAATGAAATGTGAGTTTAGATGAAAACAAGTTGAGAAAGGGTTAAAGAGTATGAGTTGACTAGTCTAAGATGCAAGAAAGAAAGAAGGGTTCTTTTTAACCTTGATTATGATGTCTTTTGGAAGAGAGAGAAGAAAAAGAGTGCAAGAAGAGGCCCAATACACCTATATGAATAGTAAGAAAAGAACCCAAGGAAGACCCTAGGGTCCCACCAGGCATGCCAGAATATTTCTATATGATTTTTGCTTTCACATTCAAAAAGGAATAAGAAACTAAGAGAAATGGTCTAGGGTTAGATGTTACCTGGATGAGGTCTGTGCACCGTTATCCATACATTGTGAGAACTCCTCTTTGGTTGTGGAGGATGACACCTGTAGAAGAAAGAGACTAAAACAAAGAAGGCGTTAGATGGATGTAAGGTGGACTGCCAAGCAATGCTTGATCCTAGAAGTGTAAAGACTTTTTGGAAGGGTGTCAGTCCACTGATTGATAAAGAAAATGTCTAATAAAAAGAAGTAAATGGAAGACTAAACAAAGGAAACAAAGATATGCATACCTATATGCTATTATCGGTCTTCCATAGTCACCGACGTTGGTTAGGCTCCCGACATCGGTTGGTCAAGTCTATCGACGTCAGTTAGTCTGCCGACATCGGTGGGGGCAGTGGTCTTTGGTTGGGTCTTAGAGAAGCTCTGTGGTCGATAAAAGGGGTATGTGGCTGTCAGAGAGTCTGTGTAGGGTCATGGGGATATGAATAAGGTCTAAGGAAGGAGTCAAGTTGAAGATAGGGTGTCAAGAGGGGTCTGGTTAAGAGGAGGGCTTTTCAACCTCTCCAAGACAAGTATCTGATTGGTCTGGTTGATAGCCAGGTCTGGTCTTGAAATATGGCTTAGAAGCAATAAGGAAAAAAATGATTAAAAATACATCCTAAGCTATTGAAATGACAAAAAAGACAAATACTTATCTCTTGTTTGGAGCAGAGGAAGAGGTGTGAACGCTTGTTGCTAATGTAGAATACTTTTTATAGTGTACCTGTAGCCTGTGATGCTTACTGTACATCCAGGAGAGAGAGAGAGAGAGGGAGAGGTTGAGTACCTGCAACCAAAGGATTAACAGTCAGGAGAGAGGAGGATTGATTGATTCACTGATCGGGTTTATGATTGTCATTCCAGTTGGGAAGAGAGATTGAGAGCCAGACCAGAAATCGCCTTTGGGCTAGTCTTAAGCAACCGAATTCAGTGATCCCGCCGGCATCGGCCAATAGGTAACCGACGTCGGCAGCTGGAATAATGGAAAAAGGGTTAAAATTAGCCTTTTGCCCATTCTTCCAACTACCAAGGGCAATTGGTTGTGCGAAAACGGTTGAAGGTGGATTAAGTAAATGTGACGATTAGTGGAGGCGAAGTTGGAATAGGTCATAGGGTGATAAATGAGGGTATCTAAAGGCAAAGAATCCAAAGAGAGGAGAGGTGGCATGGGTGAGGTGTCATGAGAGAGAGAGAGAATTATTAATTTAAAATAGATGATTATTTTAAATTAATAAGACATAGGTTAGGCATGGTTAGAAGTTAGAAAGGGACCAAGCGGGGGAGGACGACCAAGGAGTAGACACGATTTTGGTGTCTACATAAAGTGTAATAGGCTTGCAGGTATAATTGTAAAATTAGAGAATAGGCTAAACTAAATCAAAACACTTTTTAATTTAATTATGCTAGAATATACCACCAAGATTGTTGGGAAATTATAAAATATATTAGAAAATCCATAAAGAGTTTTATAATTGTTGGTTGATAGGAAGAATAGTGTGTTGAGGTTCTAGACCATTCTCGTCATTATAAGAATCAAAAGAGATATGAATGAAATGAGCATCTCAATTAAATTCATATATTTTATTGAGGGTTTTCTAATATCCAATATTATCCATTTACATGATTATTCTTGGGAAAATATGTAGTGATCGTTATATGATGGAGATATGTTGCATGCATGTGTGATTTGTTAGGAATTCTCATTGGATATATTTTATGTAGATACATCAATGCTTATAAACATTTGATGGGATAAAGATAGAGGATGTTTAAAGGGTTTGAAAACCCTAAAATTAATTAATGTGAATTTATGTTTTGCATGTGAATCTTAATTTATATTTAATAGGGTTAGACTTTATTTTATTATGCATTTAAATTAATATTAAATTAACCATAATTTCCATAAATGGAATAAAATAATATAGGGTGATATAAATACACTTTTAAATAGTAAATTGAAGATAAATAGATGAAATAAAATAATTAAAGGTAATATTAAATTATGAAATTTAATAATGAACTTAGCCTTTTGATCTATTAAGTTGATTGTGTTGATTTAAAAATATAGAAATAGGAATATAAGATCAAGCCCAAAATATTCCTAGATGCTAGATCTGAGCTTGTACAAGGATATGAATGTTTTCATTATCATCATTTCAAGAATAAAAAGATATATCAATGAAATGAACATCTCAATTAAATTAATACATTTTAGTGAGGGTTTTCTAATATTTAATATTATCTAGTTCCATAATTAAGCTTTGGAAACTATTTAGTGATCATCATATGATAGAGAGATGTTTCACACATGTGTGATTTGTTTAGAATTCTCATTGGAAGTATTGCATGTAGATACAAAAATTATATTAAACATTAAATGGGAAAAATATAAAGTATCCTTAAAGATTTTGGCCACCCTAAAATTATTTCATATGACGTTATCTTTTGCATATGAAACTTTATGGATGTTTAATAGTGTTAGACTTTATTTTATGATGCATTTGAATTAAAATTAAATTAACACTAATTTTCATAAATGTAATAGACTAATATATGGTGTTTTAAATACACTTTTAAATAGTAAATTAAAGACAAATGCATTAAATGAAACAATGTCAAGCAAGACTAAACTATGAAATTTAAGAATGAACTTATCTTTTTAATCTGTTAGCTTGACTGTGTTGAATGATAAATGTAGAAATAGGAAAATAAGATCAAACTTAAAATATTATTATATTTTAGATATGAGATTGTACAAGGACATAAATTTTGAATAAGTTTACATGATCACTAGTTTTTATTGTCCCTATCTGTTAATTTTTTCCTCTTACAAAAAATAGGAATTTAGGGCATAGTCACATGTGGCAATAAAATCTAAGTTTATAAGCATTGATTTTGTATTCATTAATGTAAAATATATTTAAGAATAAATTCTTCAATTTTAAAACCCTAGTAAGGAATACAATGATTGAGTAACCTATGAACATGGATTGAAGGAGTGTAATTGAGTTGAGTTGACCCCAATCACCTCTAATATTACTACATGGTTCATATATATATATATGAAGAGGAAAATCAAGCCTAATGTAGTTCACCCACTTAAGTGCTTTGTGAAATTATGCAAATTTTACTATATGAATGCATATATAATCATCTTGAATAATTTATCATGTGGTATTAGGGATACATAAAATTTGTTTAAAAATTGGATTAGGACTACTTGAAGTGCTTGGATTTTAAATTGGAAAGAATAGGGATATTTTGATCAATGTGAACTTATTTCAATAAGCCTTTGAATTGAAATTTTATAATTTTGTAATAATTTATTTTAATGTGAATTTATAACACTTTCAACATGATTTCCACATGATAGGAAGCCTAAAACCATGGAGGATGACCTTAGGGATGGTTTAATTCTAAAATATGAGCATTGGTTGTTAATGGAATTTTTTTTTGGATAGGGATAGGATTTATAGTCATTATTATCCCTATCTATAATTCATGTCCTCTAAGGAAACATGTTATATTTTATGTCAAATTTAAGGCATATAAATGCATAGTGATGTTTTAGGTAGTCATAACATTTCTATGTGTGATAAATAATGGTTGTCATGAAAAATCAGTACTATATTAGGCTTAGGGTAGGGTGAGGTAGAAAAATAAGTACTAATTAAGTGCACAAGTTAATTAAGGATAAAATTGGGTAAAATTGGCATGATAAATTATTTTTGACCAAATTTTGGTTACTACATTCTTCGAAATGAAATTTATAGATTAAAGGAAAGCCATACTGTAGTGTGTAAAACACACTTTATCTTTTAGCTAAATACTTAAATTATGTAAGGAATCGTATGCTTTGTAAAACCCTACATAACACATGAATTAGTTATTTAATTCCTTTTAAAACATAAATTTATAATCCTAAATTTTAAAATTTTAAAAATTTGCTTCAACATTGGAAATTTGTGATCTGAAATGAAATTTTCTAAATTAAAAATTACATGTACTTTGATAATTTGAAATTTGAAATGAGATTACGGAATGAATACACCTATATGTATAATTTTTTTTATTATTTATTATTTTTATTGGTGATTATTATTTATTGAATCATTAGAGAATGAGTGCCTCCCATGAAGGAATTGTAGAATATGGTTCCTTATCTAAATAATTAGAGAAAATTGATGGGGATCAAACCCCAACTTGAATTTGTACTTGTAAAATTAAAATAATACCCATTGGGGGATTTTGAAAATTAAATTTAACTTTTTTGGTCTTTGTAACCCTAATATGTGAAATGGGCTGAGAAAATCTTTGCACACATAATGCTAGAGTGATTAATGAACTCTTAGTCGTGAATTATGCAATAAAACTAAATCAACCACTACATATAGCTTGTAGATTCAATTATAAATTAACTCCTAATATTCATGATCAAAAGATAATGGAGTATACACATGATCCTATGATGTATGCATCTAGAAAAATAGAATGAATAATGTGGCATAAAATTATATCATTCCCCCATTGGAATTATAGAATTTGAAATTGTATGTAAATGTTCATTATAAATTTTATTTAAAACTTTGAAATTATGTGAATCTAGTATTTTAAACTAAAATAGGAATTCATATGAATGGAATATTCCCCTATAATATGTGCCAAAAATTAAAGTTTTAAACAATTTTCCACTTTTAAAATTGTAATTGTGTCCAAAATTGATTTTGTTATTTGAGAATGACTTGTCTCATGCATGAAAAGCCCATTAAAATGCCCGAATTTGGAGGTGATTGAATTAATACTAAAAATTCACTCATTTAAAAAGAAAATTTAGCTTGTAACATGAATTATAAATATGTTATCATTGAAAATTATAGCATACATAAAAATTGTGTTAGCATTGTAAATTTTGAATTTTGTATATAACTCAAGAATCAAGGACTATATATTATAACAATGCAGCTCATAGAATTAGAAATATAATTATCATGTTAGGAGTGTTAAGAGTTTTATGAGTTCATGATATTGATCTTGGCACTTATCAAACTGAAAAAGCTCAAAAAGAATTCAAACAAAAAATACAATGATGTAAAAAAATGCAATAGAAAGGCCAAGGGCCTTTAGTATATGAAATGTTCAAATGTCCTAAACAACACACATATATATGAGGAATGCCACAAAAAGTTGACATTTTAATATTTCAATCATATATAGGGAAAATGGACAAAACTAATGACATGTTCAAATGTCACACATAACACAAAAAATATCATAGAGATGCATCAATCATGTTTTGCACATAAGGGCCTATTGTTATGAAATTTTACATTTCATGACAATACCCTAAAATTCATTTTAATGATAAATTAGAGGTGTTTTAATGACATGGATGGTAATATTTTTTCAAAATGGACAAAAAATCCATATCCCAATGGATAAGGATTATTTTGTTTAATTTTTCACTTGTTGGATGTGAAGAGTTCAAGGTGAAGGATGTTGTATCAAATTTTTCACTATGCTTAGAGATTATAAATGGTGATATATTTAGTGATTTTTAGAGTAACATTTTTTATGGATATGAATTTGAATAAAATATTTTTATGAACCCTAATTTGGGATTTTTGAATCATAAAGTTGGGGCTGTTGAGGATATCTCAATAATTTCTCTTTCGATAGAACAAGTTGAGCATTTTGATTGCAAGCTAAGATATGAAAATATTTAATTTTATTTGATTCCTATTATGTAATTTTAATATTATTTCAATCATTTAAATAATGTTAAAAATTTATATAAATATAAGGATACAACTTGCAGTATAGGAAATGAAGATTATTCTTATATGTGAGATTTAGGGGATCTTTTGAGGTTCAAAGGGGATAACGACTTTGATATCACTATGAATTATTCATAATATACATTTGGATATAAATTAATGTAATAATGAATCATATATGATATTATTTTCATTATAAAAAATTTGTGAAGCGTCATTACTTGTGATTCGTAGACCACTCCTTGAAATTAAGTCTCACACTTGAAGAGAAGGTTATAGATGATGGTCTAACTAGATAGTTACAATAAGATGCCTTATGATATAAAAAACTACATTTAGGTTTTAAAACCTTGTATATATTAATTATACCTCATTAAGGATGATAAAATAAACAAATTATAAGTTTCTCTTGCACATATAATAGACCTCATGTCAGATAAATCACAAAAGGTAGAAAATAAGGCTTGAAATGAGCCTATATCAATCCTTGGATCCAATATTATTATGTATGAGATAAATATATGAAGGTTGGATGATATGAAAATAATAATCCTACATTTTTATATTAGGTCAAGATATTTTTATGAATATGAAAATGTAATAATTGGAAGCAATGTCACAGTGTTGAAGAGCTCATAGATGATTCAATGAAAAGTTTTCGATAATTGTGCTTCAATTTTATACTTGAATTATTGATCATAAGTTGATAAAATATTTAGGTGTTAAAATAGTTTATATTAAATGGATTTAAAATGGAAAATAAATTATTATATCCTTAGGATAAGAATGTATTATCTCATAAATACCTTCAATAAATAGGTTCAAAATAGACTCAAAAAAATAGAGAGCAAAATTAAAAAAAAAATTATCCTTCCTTATCAAAATTTGAACCATCAAAAAATATTTACATGTGTCAAAAAACATGTCAAACCACGACATACTTAAAAAAAAATCATTTATAACCTAATGTGTGTCTTGGCACATCATCGGTTCCCAATGTGTGTCTATACACACATACCCTTCAAAACCTGACATGTGTTTAAAAATAGGGTGTAAGTTGACATGTGCATTAACATATGGTGGAACTATAAATGTGTCTAAACATAGATTATAATATACCATGTGCCCAAGTAGGGTGGAATTATAGATATGTCTAAGTTCCCTTTATCCATAAGTTTTGCATCCAAACTCTATTTTGGCTCTCATTTGATGCATTGAAAATATAATTGGATGAATAAAATTTTAAATTAAGGACCCATGGTGATAAACATTCATATTTAAATTCTAAAATCAAAGTGTAAAATTATAGCTGCCCATGTAGGACAGAATTCTAGATATGTCTAAGTAGGGTCCAATTTCCCTCTATCTTTAAATTTTGCATTCAAACTCTATTTCAGCTCTTGTTTGATGTGTTGTAAAGATAATTTTATTAATAAAATTTTAACTAAAACATACATGGTTAAAAAACTTCATATTTGAATTATAAAATCAAGGGGTAGAATCATATTTTTAGAAATAAGATGAATTTCTTGCAAATGTTAAGGAGGTAAAATTTGTAGTTTTCAAGTTGTGCAAATTTTCTAAGTCCCTTTGCTAGGTTTCAAGTTGTGAAAAACTATCAAGTCACTTTTTTAAGTCTTATTAACATTTCAATTCAATATTTCAAGTTTAAAGTCATGTAAATTTTTCAACATACTTTTCTAAGTTGTATGAAATTGTCATCACAATTTTGTAAGTTGTGCAAATTTATCAATGCATTTTTTTAAGTTGTGAAAATATTTCATTGCATTTTTTCAAGTTGTGTGAATACATTAATTAATTTTTTAAAGTTGTGTGAATATGTCAATGCACTTTTTCAAGTTTTAAGTTTTGAAAATTTGTCAATGTACTTTTATAAGTCATGTAAAAAAACCAACACATTTTGCAATTTGTGCAAATTTATCATTGCACTTTTGTAAGTTGTGCAAACTGCTCAACATTCTTTTTAAGTTTTAATTTGTGTGTTTATTCTAAATAACTTTTTCAATCCCATAAAAATGTATAAATGCTTGTTACATAGTGTAACCACCCATTTTAACATTTAAATATATATTGGGGTCTCATTTGTAAGGGTTGACATTTTTGGTTTTAGTTCTAGAGTTGAGCCAAAGTTGGATTTTAATAGTAGAACTTTTGGCAAGATGGAAGAGAATATATATGTAGATCCCCAGGAAAGATCAATACTAAAATGATTTTCAAAACTTTATGCATGAATATTTTTGGAAAATGATGTGCATGATTATATCAATCCACTTTAATTTTTGTTATTTCAATTTTTTTAAATACTATTATTATATATTTAGTGAATTTAAAATTTTTAGTGTATAAAGTTTTGTTGAATTTGTTTTAAGAATTATTACAATTGTGAAGCCTTGGTGGGATTAAAAATAGAAAATTATGTCTATTTTTATTAGGAAATATGAGGTTGTTATATATATTTCTTTTTAATTATATCCAATATCCTTGGTGTATGTATCATGTTATTATGTCTATAATATGTATTTCCCATACCATTTCTATGATAAAGGTTTCTTGTATTATAATCTCAAAAATTTTAATTATTCTAGTGAGTCTATATGTTTAGCTACTTAGAATTATCCTTCTTCCCTGGGGTTATTTTAATAACTCTCTATGTTTATCTAGATATAATCATCCCATTATCCCTTCTTCATTTATTTTATCTTTTTTCCTTCATTTATATTATTCCCATCAGTTCCTTTTTGTCACCTTTCCATGATTTTTCGTTAAAAGTATGAACCCCCCATAGATTTTTTTTTTAAAATAACAGTAAATAGATTTATTTCCCATTTCCATTATTTTTTTATTAAAAAATGACTTTGTCCCCACACTATTGATTGAAATTCCATATTTTTCCTTGTGAAAAAAATTTCACCCAAAAATTTTTGGGGATTTTATTGGGGATTGAGGTTATTTGTGCACATGATTTTAAAACATTATAGGGAACCTACCTTAGATAGGAGGTTGGTGACATTGTTGAGGTTAATTACCTAGTGCCTACATATTTTTAATGAATAAATGGTGTTGTTTCACCCCAACCCAAATGTTTTATATGTCCCACGGGGAAAAAATTTTGGTTCATTAGCTTTGCCTTAATACAATGAATTACCTTCAGGCTCAAGGAAGAGATTCAAAATAATTTCAAGATAAATTTATTAAGATGTAGATAACCATATCTTTACATTCATGGTGTCTTGTAGAATCTTGTGAGTTTTACCTAAAGATTCCATTATGAGAATGTTGTTTGAAACTCTCATTGGGCCTTTTTAAAGTGGTTTTGACACATAGAAGATGGGTACATTGTGAATTGGGACTATTTTAATAAAAAGTTATTGAATGTATTCAAATAAATTATGGACATATATGTATTATTTCCATATTTATTCTACAACCGAAAATAATAAGATGATAAAATGAGAGAGTTTATAGAATACTTCAACAAGTTATTGAGATTGATTCCTTAGGAAGATCAACCAAGTCTTGAAAATTAGATTTGTGTCTTCATTGGTTCTTTACACCTAGAGATAAAATTCATCTTGATGAGGAATAAGGTAAATGACTTAAAATCCCCATAATAATAATCTATCAAAATTTAAGATGACATGATTCTATCTAGAATGTTGAATAAATAAGTTTCAAAATGTGATAGAACTACAATAGTGATGATAAAGTAGGGGAACTTAATTTAATCTAGAGTCCTCAACATTCATAAAATATATTCTAAAGGAAAATTCCTGATCAAACATTTTAGAACTCTAATGGAGGAAAAGAGAAAGTACTTCCTATCATAAATGATTGTTTCAATTTTATAATTGTGGAAAAAGGTGAATAGTTGGAAGAATTAATGATTGATCAGAGAATAAACTAAGAATTTGGATTCCCATTTGGAAATAAGAGAAACATCTACTTGTTTTAAAATATTTATGAAATATCCTAGTCCTAGGATAAAATGAGTCATGTTAAGAACAATTGTTTGAATAACAAATATAAAAGTATAATAATGAAAAATGTGATGTCTTGATTTAAAAAGGAGAAAAAGTAGAATTATTTTTATGTAAAGAAGGATATCCCTATTGTATTAGATTGAAAAAATCAAAAGTCAAAAGTGAATATCCTCTTGGAACTTCCTTTCAATGTCCCCTTTGTAGAAGATTTATTTAAAGTATTTTAATCTAGATCAATCAATACTACATAGATTGAAAATCATAGTTATGTCAAGATTGAAATAAAAGAAGATTTAAATGTGGAACAAAATTAATAGTGCTTGATTTTCATTTCAACTGAAATGGAAATTGTCAAGGTAGAATAAATTGAGGAAGATGTGATGATGACTCATTCAATGAATAATTTGTTTATGTAATATTAAATAATGTGGAAAAGAATATTTTAACTCAATTCATTTCACAACATATCATTATTATTTTTCCATCTTATAAATAAACATGGAACGACTTCTCTCTAATTGAAATATTTTATCTGGAACACATGGATATGAAGTCATTCAAGAAATTATTGAAGATGCTTAGTACTAATCAAGAATTTTCATATAAGATTGAAATTTTCATAATGATAACATTCTAAAACATGAAGATATTGTTGATTTGTCTATTCATGACTATCTCAATATGCACAATGATTGTAATTTCTTTCTCTTCCCACTTATTCATTATCATTGAATGTGTTTAAAACTCATAATTAAAATATATTATTCCAAAATGATAGGTACTTATCCCATCCAATTAATTTTTTATATATATTCTTTACATTTTCCTATATTACTATAAATAATTTTGATTTCCCTATTTTAGCTTGTTTCCTTTTCACATTTCTATTTTGGTGTACATGTGTTATTTTTCAATAAATGTAGTAGGTTGTATATTATCCATTCCTCTCTATGTATTTCATATTTTACCTATACATTATTGTAGTTTTTTCCCCAACCTTCAAACTCTTAGTGGAAAAACACATCACTAATAAATATTCCAAAACATCCATTGCCTTAGAGTGGATGAAATGATCATAATTTCATGGGATACATAATTATTGTTTGATAGATCAGTGTTTGCATCCCTATTTATTTGAATATCTATATTCAATAGAAATAAATTAGACATCTCTAACCCCATGTTAATTTTATGTAAAAATTATATTTAGATTTTAAAATGATATTCAAAATAAATCCTTTGAGTAATTTTATCTAATTGGGTTTCTATGACAAATTTTTGATGATGTATTCATAATATAGCTTTTGTAATCATGAAAATGGTTGTATGAATGCTCTTTTCTCAATATATGTTTTTCATGGATTTTTCAAGTGAATATGTGGTAAACATGAAAAAAAGTTAGATTAGGATATTTGACCCAATAATGATGTTAATTTCTCATATGATTGAGAGTGGTGAACTAGATGTCATTAGTCAAATTGGGGAATTTAAACTATTCTAAACAAGTGATGTAGCCCAATAACTCATGTTCATTGCTCATACAATTGAGATAGGTGAAATCCCTAATAGTTGGTAATATTAGGACATGTAAATGTGAATTATAAAAAAATAGGAATATATGGTAATAAGGCACTAGTCATTTGATATTTTGGATTTATCATTCATTCCTTTGGGAAATGTGGTCCCATGCTTAGAGCCAATTTTTATCATTAAATTTTACATTTAATGACAGTGCCTTCAATTTAAATCTCATGGTAAGTTAGAGGTGTTTTAATTACAAGGATGGTAAATGTTTATCAAAATGGACACTAACTCCATAGCCCAATTGTTTTTTTAATGTTTCACTTGTTAGATGTGAAGAGGTCAAGGTGAAAGAAGTTGCATCAAATCTTTCATTATCCTTAGAGATTCTAAATGATGAGACATTTAGTGGTTTTCAAAGTAACATTGTGGATGAATATGTATTTGAGTAAAATATTTTGGTAAAACCTAATCTAAGAGTTTGGAGACATAAAATTGGGGGTGTTGAGGTTATCTCAGCAATTTCTCTTTCACCAAAATAATGTGAGCATTTTGATTATAGCCTAATGTATGAAAATATTTTAAATTTTTTATTTCCTATTATTTCATTACAATATTATTTTCATCATGGAAAGAATGATAAAAATGGAGATAAAGTTAATGATATAACCTGTAGTATAGGGCATGAATATTATTCTTATATGTGAGGTATGGGTGATATTTTTAGGATCAAAGAGGATAATGACTTTGATATCACTATTTAATTATTCATATTTTACATTTGGATAGAAAGGAAGTTCATGAGGAATAATATAGGGTATGTTATGCATTATAAATAGTTTTAAAGGGTTATTTCTTGAAATTCATAGACCACTCTTTGGAATTAAGCCCCACACATGAAGACAAGGTTATAAATGATGGTCTCACCATATATTTATAAGAGGATTCTTGACAATAGATATAGATACATACAGGTTTACCATCCTTGAATGTAAAATGAAATTCACAAAATATGATATAATCAACAAATCATAAGTTCCTTTTTAACATGGAATGGAACTCATATTAGATAAATCAAATTAGGTAGTAAATAAGGCCTGAAGTGAGCATGTTATCAATCCTTGGATCCAATATTAATTTGTACGAGATCAATATATGAAGTTTTGTTAATAGGATTAAAAGAATCCTACATTTGGAATTTTGGTCATGATATTATGATAAAGTTATAGATGCAATCATTTGAAGTAAATCCAAAGTACTAAAGATCTCATAAATTATTTAAGGCAAAGTTTTCCATAATTTTTCTTTGATTATAGACTTGAATAATTGCTCAAATGTTGTTGTAGGTTTTAGGTGTGAAAAGAGTGTATAATAAATGGAACTACATTTGAAAATAGAGTCTTCTTTCCTTAGGCTCAAAATGTCTTATCTCAAAAATACCCTTAGCAAACAAGGTCAAAATAGATTGAAGAAGAATTAGAGAAAACAAAAATTATAAGTCTTTACTTATCATAATTTGATCCCATACTAGGCACATCACCATATCCCAATGTGTGTCTAGACACATGTCATATCCTAACATACTTACAAATAGACACTACAAAACCTACCATGTGTTTAAACATAAGCTAGAACCTTCCATGTGTATGAACATAGGGTATAATCCACTATGCGTCTAAGTAGGGTAGAATTATAGCAAGGTCAAAGATTGATCTATCCATAACCTTTACACCAGAACTCCATTTTTACTTTCGTTTAGTGTATTGGAATTATAATTTGATGAATAAATTTTTTCCTTAAGGATGTATGGTGAGATAATTTCATCTTGAAATTATAGAATCAAGGGGGATAATCATAGTTCTACAAGTATGATAAAATTATATATATATATATATATATATATATATATATATATATATATATATATATATATATATATATATCTGTGTGTGTGTGTGTGTCTACATAGGGTTGAAGATAGCTATGTCCATACATTTTGTATCTAAACATTGTTTGAGATATCATTTGATGAATTTGAAAGATAATTTTATGAATAACACTTTATTTTAAGTACTCATGGTGAAAAAACATCATTTTGAACTTATAAAATCAAGGGGATAACCATAGTTTAGAGATATATGGTGAAATCACCACAAATGCATAGAAGGAAAAGTTTAAAGAGTTTAAGTTGTGTAAAAAGTTGTGAAAAAGTATAAAATCACTTTTACAATTCATATAAATTTATTAATGCAATTTTTAAATTTTTAAGTCACAAAAATTTGAAAACACACTTTTCAAGTTGTGCAAATTTGTCAACACATTTTTCAAGTTGTGTAAATTTGTCAACACTTTTTTTCAAATAGTGAAAATATGTCAATGTGATTTAACCTTTTAAGAATTAACAAGTATAAATATTATGTTTGTTAAAGAATTGAGTAGAATAAATTAGGGTTATAATATGAAATAAATATAACCATTGATTTGTTACAAAATTGACTAGCTTTGACTTTTCTAAAAATATCAATTAATAATATAAGTAACACCTTATCTATAAAATGATTGAGATGGATGTTTTAGAGGATAAAAACTAAGCTATAATATGGTATGAATGTCATAAATAGGATCTTGGTGTCATAACTCCTCTTTGATAGTATCACCTTAATTAGATAGTAGCACCTTTTTTTAATAAATGTGGTAGTAGTGTCCTCTATGCATGATTGTCTTCAGCTTTTTGGTGCACTTGTGTTTAGATATTTAAGGTTCATTCATGTGTGCACATATTTTAAAACCTTATATATTTATTGTAATGAATTATTTTTCAATCAAACCCTAATCCTCCATATAGCTAGGGCATCCAATTGATACAAGCTAAAAAGCATGTTTTTTAGTAGGCCAGGATGGATATACTTAACAACCTATTATGATACATACCAATACTACAAGGAGGGATAAATCCCAATGAAGTTATCCCCATATAAGTGTTAGTGCAAGTGAAAGTGAAGCTATTATGATAGTGGCCTTGACTACATTGAATGTGTTTGATACTATAAATTTGGGTAATCTAAGCTTAGTACTACTGTATATGGTAGTATGTAGAAGTAGGGTAGAATAGGGATTGATATTATTAATTGTGCATAACTTGTTTTTATTTTGAAGTGTATTTTGCATCTAATTTCCATCTAGTGGCTATAGGTTTAAAATTCATGTATTTATATTGTTTTGATGTTTGTGCAGGTGTTAAAATAGGTTTAGAATGACCCTAGGAATTTCTAGATTTGAAAAGATATCCATTTGTGAAAAGGAGAGGAAAAGGACATTAATACCATTTTTGGGACACTAGGGCCATGTGGTGATAGTGTACTTATTATGGAACTAGTGTCCAAGTGGAAAAACACTAGGAACAAAGGAACAAGATCAATAAATGAGGGTCTAAGACTAATTTAGGGCTAATTAGGGACACATGTAGCTTTCAAAAAGGCTAGATAAGTGTGATAATAGGCTCTAGGATAGGTCTAGGGCTAAGCTAGGGATAGGTAGTGTCAATTGTCACTCTTATTACTTAAATAACACTTTTATGTGATTACATTTTCTTCCCCTTTATTATATAAATATAAAAAAGTGGAATGACTAGGATAAAGGAAAAATAAGTGTACAAACTTTATTAAGAATGGAAGCCTATGAAGCTAGGTCTGAGTATGTGAATTTGGAATTGAGTATGTGAAGCATGATCTAATGTGTGTCTTGTAAGAGATATGTGTATACATCAATCCTTACTTAAGAGATATCAAAATAAAAATAATAAAATGATTAAATAAGTAATACTAAGTAAAATAGGGTAGATAAAGAAGAGAGAGGAAAGGAATGATTACACCTCATTGGTTACATGAACCAATACATAAAACTAGTAACAACCTATGTGTGTGTATATAGTGATAAATTAGTGAATAGCTTGGGTAAATCTAATGGTTTACTCAATCCTCATGTGTGGGTGGATTAATAACTCAATCAAGTTTTGACTCCATCATTTCCCACCCCTATTTGGTGGATCATGACCTATAAATAGCTTGGATTACACTGAATTGTAATAATTTATATCCAGGTATCTAAACTAAATATGGGAATGGTCATGCCATGCATGATGCCCCCAATTTGAACAAACTAATATGAATCTATCTAAAGTGGTATCAATCTATGAAAAATACTATATCTATAACCAAGTTTGTGTAAAATTGTGTTGTACCTACTATACTTTTCTATCTAATCTAGGTTTTTCTAAAACTATTTCTACTAGATAGTAGTACCATGTCTTGGACAATAACACCATTATTATAAATGTGGTGCTAGTGTTCCAATTTGGGTGTAAATATCCTTCTGGTCTATTTTATATGAAATTATATTAATTTATATGTCACTATTTTCCAACTATGTTTACTTGAGTTTGATTTTCTATAATCTAAACTTATGTGTTAATAATGTACTATAAGATCAATGTAAGAGCTTGATCTCTGTGATAAACCCTTGTGAATTCCACCTCTTTTGAGGGAGTTGTTAAACATGTGCAGTAACTATACTAAAAATAAAAATACCTAAAAAATGTGTGTTAGCCACAACCTATATGATAACTATGTAATAATCTAA